>JAMPIV010002124.1:0-342500 GCA_024509875.1 Oreohelix idahoensis | reverse complement strand
GGGTAGCAAACATCTAGACACCAAAACCAGCCAACATCAATCACCCGTTTTTGAGCCACAATGGACGCAGTGGACAGTATATATATTTATTTAAACGTCACGATGTTCCAACTTGAAATACAATTTAGTTCAATAAACAAAGGGCATATTATATGCCCAATGGGCTGATCACCCGTTGGCTTGTCACACCGATTTGGGATCTATTTGTTTGTTGCCCTAAACAAAGGCTAGGCATAAATACAACAGAGAAAATCAATCTGCGTCCCTTAAAACAAGGCGTGATGGCCTCTGACTGCTTGGTCGGTCTTTGGCTAAGGACGGAAGAAGAAGTCCCAGTTCGATGTCTTCCGTTCAAAACGCTGTCCTTTCATCTTCCGCAATTTATTACTCATATTTCCACACTCGAGATTGAGAATCCATACTTCCTTAAAATGAAGCTACTAGATACACCTCACAGAAGATCTTGATGTACTAGTGATGGAATAAAATAGGGATGTACAATAAGGATATCTTCAGGAGCTCAAACACATGCGTCCACTCGCCATGACACACAATGGTAGAAGGCCCTGCAGACGATCTCTACACTTCTGCCTTCTTAGTTTTACATCTGCCAAATACATCATAGAGGCATGACATCACTTCCTGTATTAATAAGTGACTCCGTATAAAACAAACAAACAAGGAACCCTGTCGAGCTACCCAATGATATCGACACAATCGTTATGAATTTTAATCATAACAGTCTCTCTTACCGCTACTACTCTCTTTTCCTCTCTGTCTAGATGCTTATCAACTTCAGTCGTGACATACTGTATGAGAGCATCTGCGCCTAGACCTAAATCCTTACCCATCTGCATGATAGATGATCTAACTTTAAGCAAATCAGCCATTATGTAATTGCGCACGCACGATATGTATATTATTCATTTTATACAACTACTAAATAATTATACGAGTAGTTAATTAATGTAAGAATGATCACCAACTATCGCCCTAAAATGTTACGATCTGTTTTCAAAGTGACGAGCTAATATAAATCTCGAGGGTAACTTGATACTTGTACAGAAAGTCTACCAAGATAGTAGGATTAGATTTGGCTTCAAAAGGATCAATGATGCAGCGAACGAGCCCCCAGTGTGGTGAGATGTTCAGATGATGAGGGTAAAGATAGTTTCCAGACTCAGAAAAGAGACCTGGTGAAGGGATGGCACAGGATAAAGTCATCGGTTAAGCTCACAGTTCAGATGTTATAGAAATAAGGAACAAGTAGCTAGTTTTCCCTCTCGCTAGACTTACCCTATGCATCTATGGAGAATATAATTGGTTCTAAAATATCCCTTCTATATACAATCACTACCTCCATCAGCATCATTACCACCAACTCCATCATCATCAATATCGCCACCTCCATCATCAACATCTCTACCTCCATCATCATCATTATCACCACCTGCATCATCATTATAATCACATCATTATCATTATCACTACCTCCATCATCATTATCGCCACCATCACCTCCGTCATCAATATTATCACCACCATCTCCTCCACCATCATCATTAGCACACCTCCATCATCATTATCACCTCCTCCATCATTATCACCACCTCCATCATCATCATTATCACCACCACTATCAT
This sequence comes from Oreohelix idahoensis, assembly GCA_024509875.1. Classification (NCBI taxonomy): domain Eukaryota; kingdom Metazoa; phylum Mollusca; class Gastropoda; order Stylommatophora; family Oreohelicidae; genus Oreohelix; species Oreohelix idahoensis. The sequence goes on along the minus strand of JAMPIV010002124.1, from coordinate 340,857 downwards.
CATTATAACAACCTCCATCATCATCATTATCACTCCCTCCATCATCATTATCGCCACCACCACCTCCATCATCACTATTATCACCACCATATACTCCATCATCATCATTATCACCACCTCCATCATCATCATTATCACCACCTCCATCATCATTATTGTCACCACCTCCAACATGATCATTATCACCACCTCCATCATCATCATTATCACCACCTACATCATCATCATCATTATCACCACATCCATCATCACCATTATCACCACCTCCATCATCATCATTATCACCACCTCCATCATCATCATTATCACCACCTCCATCATCATCATTATCACCACCTCCATCATCATTATCACCACCTCCAACATGATCATTATCACCACCTCCATCATCACCATTATCACCACCTCCATCATCATCATTATCACCACCACCATCATCATCATTATCACCACCTCCATCATCATCATTATCACCACCTCCATCATCATTATCGCCACCACCACCTCCATCATCACTATTATCACCACCATATACTCCATCATCATCGTTATCACCACCCCCATCATTATCACCACCCCCATCATTATCACCAGTTCCATGACCATCATTATCACCACCTCCATCATGATCATAGTCACCACCTCCATCATCATTATTATCACCACCTCCATCATCATCATTATCACCACTTCCATCATGATCATTATCACCACCCCTATCTCCATCATCGTCATCATCATTATCACCACCACCATCATCATCATTATCACCACCTCCAACATGATCATTATCACCACCTTTATCATCATCATTATCACCACCTCCATTATCATCGTTATCACCACCCCTATCACCATCATCATCATCATCATTATCCTTTACGCGCCTTATGGAGCATACAGTCACTACGGCAGCTGGTTCTTAGTCAGGAAGCTTGGACAAAGCACTCACATGCTCCCCAAGCAGCCAAGTATGTGACACTTTGTTTGACCTGCTTATGCTGGCAGCCTCATGCACAACTTCATAGTAGTCGCCTCGTGCGAACCAGATGTCATTTGATGCAAAATTGTAATCACAAAGAAATAAGAAACGGAAAAAACAGAATGATAACGAAAGAAAGAAACTGAAATGCAAAAAGAGACATATTGTTGTTCTTGAATTCGCGTGCCAGCTCGCGTTCTTGACTATGTTTCTTCACAACTTCCTGTTCTAATTGCTGGTTATCAGTTTTGTTGTTGACATCTTTCCGCGCCATGATGTCAAAATGCCCAGTATCTTCCACACTCTCTCTCTCTCTCTCTCTCTCTCTCTCTCTCTCTCTCTCTCTCTCTCTCTCTCTCTCTCTCTGTGTTTTCTTCCATCCTTCTTGTTGTCACAGGAAACAAGACACAAATACAGGGTGTCCATAAAAGATTGTACCTTTTTAAAAAATTTATTCTCAGCCCCGTGATGTGGTACGAGGATGCTTTCTATCACAAAAGTAAGATAATCTCTGCAAGTTTTTAAGCATACCTTACAAAGACTAAAAAATGTGCGCATGCGCGCAGTGGGTATATCAAGTGAAACTTTCGCATTTGAGTTGCAACCGGTAATTATTACATGTCTCTCAACACACTGGTCAAGTAGGTGAAAAAAAAAAGAAATAGGTACATTCTTTTTGAGTCTTTGTAAGGTATGCTTAAAAGCTTGCAGAGATTATCTTACTTTTGTGATAGAAAGCATCCTCGTACCACATGGGGCCGAGAATAAATTTGTTGTAAAGGGTACAATCTTTTATGGACACCCTGAACAAGGACAAAACCAATCATAAACTGAAGGACACGAGATCTTTTAGATTTGATCATGCGCTAAAATATAAAATAAGGGACAAACTTGTGTTTAGGTTGACAAAGGGTGGCAGAACTCATTAAAAAAAAATATAAAGCAAAAGAAAACAGCAACAAAAAGTAACTAAAGAGAGACATTAAACAACAGAAAAAAAATACGAAATGAAAAAGTATATAAAGAAAAAATTATAACGAATAATTAAAGAACTACAAGTGAATAAACGAATTTTTAAAAGAAAGAATAAAATGAGGAAGGACGGAAGCGAGAATAAAATTAAAAATATAAGAAGGAAGAGAAGACGTCGCAGAACAGAAACAAACAATCAGAAATATAAATCAAAGGTATAAATGAAAATTGGGAAGCGATCCGCCTTTTGGCTAAGATCGTTCACTGCGACTCATGCGAGTTTTAAAATATGCGCCTCAAGCGAGCATTTAAAAAAACAAAAAAGGAAAATTGAGAAAACACGTAATCAACGACTAAACAAAAATAAATAAAAAAACAACAAATAATAAGCAGGCAGGCAGACAGATATACAGATAAAATGAGTAACTGATTGACTGACCGAGTGACAGACGGATAGGTAAAGAGAAATCAAGAAAGCAACGACTAACATAATAAATAAACGATAACAAAGGAAAAAAAAAGAAGGAAAGAAAGACGAAAAGAAAGAAAGAACAAAGAAAGACAATAAAATATAGATAGACAGACTTACTGACTGACTGAATGAATGACTTACTGACGGACGTAGATAGACAGAGAGGCAGACAGATAGAAAGGCAGACAGATAGACAGACTGTCTGACTGACTGACTGACACAGAGACAGACAGAGAGACAGGGAGACAGACAGACAGACAAACATATAAAATGAGTAAATGACTGACTGACTGACTGATTGTTTGACTGCCTGACTGAGAGACAGACGGACGGGTGAACAGAAAAAAATAAACACCGACTAAGAAAATAAGTGAATAAATGAAAGGAAAAAAGACAATAAGGAGAAAATAATAGACAGACAGCCAGACTGACTGACGGACGGACGTATGGACGGAGAGAGACAGACAGACATACTAAAAGAACGACAGAAAGACAGACTGAAGGAACGACAGACAGAAGCAGAAGGACTGATGGGCGGACGGACGGAGAAAGACAGACATACAAATACCCGCATGAATTTCGTTTTTTCAGTGGCTATTGATTTTAGCACACTTCGACACATCATGTAATTGTTTCGTGAATCATTCTCATCTTAATATTCCAGTAAAACATATCTGAACACCCGATACTGATAGAAACTCATATTTGAGACATGTAACGATGGTGGATGGCCCAGTTCTGTAAAGATAACTTTAATAATTAGCATTAGATGCTCAATAATTCATTCATCACCTGCCATCTCTTCCATGGAGCATAGGCATTCAACAAATGCACCATGTAATGAAGCTCGTGGCATTACATTTGCCCTCTCTAGGGGACAGTAACGATATTCACGTGGACTTTCAAGCATACGGTGGGCAGTAATACTCAGCCAGTTCTCTTTTTCTTTTCTTTTTTTAATTTTTTTTTTTAATTTGACGTGAACGTCGTTTTGATATCTCCACTTTCTGAGCCCTTGGTTCACTAGGTTTTACGTGACTTCAGGAGCTGACATTTTGCACGCGACCATGTATCATGGTACACATTAAACTGTCAAAATTGGAAGGAACCTGAGTGACCTGTCCCTGGCTCGCCGGAGAAAAATTATAGTCGAAAAAATACGAGGGTAAATCAGTAAATAAGTCACACATGGCAACTAAAAAAACTAAATGAGATACGAACTTGAAAACCATTTATTATTGCACTTACATTTCCCCTTATTTCTCAACATAATCTCCACCAACATTCATACACTTATCCGATCGCTTTGTCAGTGCCTCAACACCTGCAGCATAGAAGTCTTTGGTCTGCTGTCTCAGCCACATTCGCACCTCACGTTCAACCTCTTCGTCATCCGCGAAACGTTTGCCGCCAAGGTGAGTTTTTAGTGGACCAAACAGGTGGAAATCGCTCGGGGCTAGGTCGGAGCTGTAAGGCGGATGTTCAAGAATCGAGCCGTATGTGGTCTTGCATTGTCGTGATGGAGCAGTACTCCTCTAGTCAGTAGGCCTGGGCGTTTTCTTCGAATTGCATCACGAAGCATCAACAGAACTTCACAGTACGATGCAGCATTCACATTCCCACCTTTCTTCTGGAAATGGTTAACAGCACTTCTTGAGAATTCCAAAACACTGTAAGCATAACCTTCCCTGCTGATGGCGTAACCTTGAATGTCTTGGCTGAAGGTGAAGAAGGATGTTTGAATTGCATTGAAGCACGCTTTGATTCGGGTTGGTAGTGATGCCTCCATGATTCGTCCCCAGTAACAATCCTGTTAAGCATGTCTTTTCCCTCATCTGCGTACCGAGAGAGATGTTGCAAGGACAGGCCCATTCGGTTCATTTTGTGTTCCTCAGTCAGTTGCCTGGGCACCCACCGTGAGAACACTTTCCGGAAATTCAAACGATCATGCATTATACTGTAGGCTTTAACCACGAGAACACCTTATGGCAGTGTCTACACTGTCTATCGTTACTCGCTTGTCAGCTCGAATCATCTCCTCCACCCGCGGCACAGATGCTTCTGTCTGTCGTGTATTGAGTTATTTTTGGTAACGTCTGAGTAAAGTGGATGGTGATAAGTACGTGAGAAAAAAAGGAGTGAGAAAAAGATTTCACGGGTGAATAGCTTAAGGAGAAGATATATCTCTGGAATGAGTAAGTTTCTCTAGTCCAGCCTATCTATACGACTATAATTTAGTATATGACTAACTTGCCCTCATATATAAATATAAGTTTACTACACACACACACATCTATGTGACAACAAGACACACAAACGTGAAAAACTACGGTTAATTGGGTATGGGTCTCACTAACACACAAAGTTAAGTTTCTTTTGTTGTTTATTATCATTTAAACTTGACAATATCAAACATCTAAAAAAAGATCAAAATAAAATCAGACTTACATACATATGAAAATAACAGAATAAATGTGCCCTCCCCCTATGGATAAAAGAACCCACAAAGTTAATAACCCAAAGATCAAAGGTTAGCACTATGTTACAGAACAGACAGTAGAGAAAAACAAAGTTCCTACTAAATGCTACCCAGTACAGTAAACAAGTTAAGCAAAATCTGATGCTGGTAAAGTAAACAAGAAAATTATTCACTCTCTCTCTGTCATTCAGTGGCCCACGCAATCACGCTTACCTACTCTTGATGATATCCCTTAGAAATACAATTATCCTGAATAAATATATATATATATATATATATATATATATATATATATATATATATATATATATATATATATATTTTTTTTTTTTTTTTTTTTTCTTAACCAGCGGCACTTGGGCTTTCAGCCCTTCGGCCCAATGACATGTCATTGCGAGGCTGGGGAACCTGAGGACTTTCCTTCCAACCCGGTCAGGAGCTTCGCTCCTTCCCATCCACAGAGGGTTTATCACAGGAGCCGTTCAGGCTATTCAGTCAAATTTCCGGCCGTAAACATTTCTTCAAACGCCGACGCCCGGGTTTGAACCATGAACACCTGGTCGCCAGTACAACGCCGAAGCCATTACACCAGCGCGGCTCCCATATATATATAATAATAATAATAATAATAAATTCTTTAAGCGCCAAACACGGCGCATAAGGCAGAAACCAGTGCTCTCCAGGTTGTTCGTTGTGACGCCACTCCTCTTAGCTCTTGCACATTATTTAGGCCCAACGTTCTTCCTTCTCTTATTATTGTTCTTCTGAGTGTTTCTTTTGGTCTTCCTTTTTTCCGCTTACCCTCAGGAACCCAAGTGAGCGCCTGTAGTGGTATTCTGTTGTTTTGCATTCGTAGGACATGACCGATATATGACCATCGTCTTTTCCTTATATAGTCGGAGACATATTTCTGCCTAGAGTCTTCTCTTATTTGTCGATTAGTCTTGAATTCTTTCCAACTGATGTTCATGAGTTTTCTAAGACATTTGTTCTCGAATGTATTCAGCTTGTTCTCCAATGATTTTGTTATTTTCCAACTCTCACAGCCGTATGTTAACACTGAGATAACATTTGAATTAAACAGACGAAGCTTGGTATGTATATTCAATGATCGTAATTTCCAAATGTTAGATAATCTATTGAAGGCGCTAGCTGCCAAAGCAATTCTAGTATGGATTTCTCTTGTTGTGTCACCATCCTGAGTCATTTTACTGCCTAAATAATTGAAACTTTCAACTTTCTGTAGTTTTTCCCCGTTCAAGATGATATCAAAGGTCTCGTTAGAAAAGTTCATAGCTTTAGTTTTAGAGGCATTTATTTGGAGACCAATTTTAACCGAGAGATGACACAAATTATTTATTGCTTCTTGGGATTGTCTTGGTGTTGAACTTAAGAATGCTACATCATCTGCGAAATCCAGGTCCCCCAGGAATTTTCCATTTGTCCATTTTATACCCAATTGTTCATTGTGGGTATAGTTTCTCATAACCCAATCAATAGCTATTCCAAAAAGTAGTGGTGACATAATACAGCCTTGTTTCACCCCTGTTTCTACTGTAAACCATTCTGTATTCCCTTTATTTGTTCTAACACAACATCATGCATTGTCATATAGCGCTTTGATTATATTCACATATTTTGTTGGAAAACCATAGATTGTAAGTATCTTCCACAATGATGGGCGGTGTAGACTATCAAAGGCTTTTTGAAAATCGACGAAGGTGATAATAAGTTTACTTTCCAAATTGGCCCCAGTCCATCCTCTTAACAAATCAAGACTATAGAGGTGGACGCCAAATCTGGTGTGTTAATTTTTCCTGGATGAACAAAATGTCACCGCGAATAGTTAGTGTAGCAAACCGTGCTCTTGAGGTTCACAATTAAAAAAAGAAAGAGGAAAATACTTTCAGTATTGGAAACATGGTTGCAAAAAAATGTTACAAATGATGATGATGATAATCCTATCGGTTGGCTCTATGATGAGTGCCGATTCTGAAACAGCGTAACTTTCTGGATAAATCCGCTTGAATACGACGACTGTCAGAATTCGGGGATAATGTTATTTTATCCACAACCCAGTGGGCTGATAAAATTGAAAAAATATTGCTGGGTTTGCTAAGTCCAGTTAATTTACAAGTTAAAATGTTTCTCATGTATCGTTGGCTCACAAGTGAAATTTGTGACTCACAAGCCAAGAAAAAGACAACATTAACAAATCAGTAAATGAAGAAAAAGCCCAAATTAGACCGCTGGACGCCCTTGATCAGGTCTGCTAGGAATAAAAGAAACATTTACGGAAAAATGCTACTATTCTATATAGCTACCTATATGCACACGGACGGGGACAAGACGATCTCTTATCCACTCCGTCAGTCCTGATTAAAGTTAACCGGCACAGGTGTTTTCCTTTATGCCTAAACTATCGCACGTCGCCAACGTTGAGATTTCAGGTCGTATGAACGTATACAACCCTCTCCGCCCTTTGCTCGTGCTTTAAGCTTTAACGATCAGCGTACAATGTCAATTATTATTCAATTATCCATAGGCGCACTTATATAAATATCGGCTGTCGTTAATAGCTATTAAATTGTAGGCGTCTGTTGGTCATCGTATGGTATAAATGATAGTCACTTATAATAAATACGAACAATGAAATAGAACGTGAATTCTTTTCTGCCACTATCAGTCGCGCCTAGCATATACGTCAGTCAACTAAAACCTCTCTACTTGTGTGAGAAAGCGGGTGGTGAAAGTTAACATTATAACTGAACCTCTGGCATAAAATAGCTACGCGTTATTTATTTCATTAGTTCTAACAACTAGAAAATTCAAGTGAATTATAATGGTAAAATCTTAACACTTTAATACGTAACACTAATTTCTGTTACCAGAAATTCAGAATGACAATCCCCACGAATGCTATTAACACATTTTCCACAATGGTTCTAGACTACGTGCTTAGACTATCCAAAAATTCTGAGTGACAACTGATTGCAGGTTTAAGAAGACGCAGTTTATATATATTATTGTTTCTCAGATGTATAGATAATGTTACTTTTCACAATACCATGCGTATCGAGAGAATCATGAACAGAGTTCGCCAGATAAAAGGCTTTACGGTCGCTCTGTCAGGCGTTGCTAATTGACATCAGAAGAATTCTCACGTCTAACGGGGCTCTCGAAGATTTTTAACCGTGCCTCGACATCAAAGAGCAATTTGGAAAATCCTGGCTACCTTAAGTACGAACTTCAAAGGGTCTTTGGTTCTTCACGTGCGGTCTGTCAGGTATCGCATGATTGACAGATAAACTCGTGTGAGGAGACCAGTTAAACAAACCTGATTCGCTACCTGTTATGACTGACAGGTCATGCAGTTTGTAAACTATAAGTTAGCTCGTGTTAACAGAAAAAGAGGTAGGACTAAAAGTGAGTAAACACAGACTGTAAATGCATGGTTTTGCTAGCAAATCATAGAACGCTAACGGGATTACAACGGCTGTCAGATTACTGTAGGCCATATTTCCATTATACGTCACACTGTTGCAGTCTGAAAAGGACGACCAGGTCGGTCTTCATCAGCAATTTTTGAGCGTCCTTGAAAAAACTTATCGACCCAGTTATGTACCGCTTTACGCGACAAACACTTCTCACCTTAAACAGGAAACATTTCCTTATGAATATCCTTTGTAGGAAGTCCTTTCGCTCTCCTTCCCCCCCCCCCCCCAACGCACAATAGCACGCTGTTCTTCGGTCGTACACAGCACGAGCACGGTCGCCATTTTTATCTGAGCTGCGCGTGCGTATGCGACACCTAGCTTCTGCTACCTAAAGTAATCATCAAGCTGGATGTGGCTGCCACCTAATGACACCTTTAGAAACTACCAACTACAATTGTCAGCAATCCCTTATCAGAGTATTTACAAGATTACATGGATCACAGAACTTGGTGACGTTGTACACAAATTTGTGAACAAGATCTAGGATGTCGATGTCGGTGTCGTTGACACAGTAATTGTAAACATTGTTATAGCTTTGCTGCAATTCGTAGCGTGGGTCCCAACAATCCCATTAAATATCTCGTGTGGATTTGGTAACGTATTAAAAGTGGATCACTAAATACTGTGTTTTCCTTTACTTGTTTAATCTTTAATCGCGGACTGACAAAGCCATCAGTGGCCACCACGACATAGTAGTGTCACGTGGGGCAGCAACAAAACTGACTTCACTTTCCTGGGTCAGCAGCCTTTCTTCTTGTTGTGCCCCCAACTCAGGTTCAAGCTTTTGCAGCTCAACCTGGACAGTTCTCCAACAAGTCATTGTTCGTCGTCCTATTTAGCCTTCCTTCTAGGGTCCATTGCGTGATAGTTCTCCTGCCTACAAAATCTAGACACCAGATTGCAACCTATAACTAAACATCACAGCTTAGACACTATTTTTGCTCCTTATAAGAACATCTCACTACAAAATCCAGGCCCTCTATACACATCATCAGACACTTCAAAAAATTCAAGACATAGATCACAATTCATTATCTCACAAGATGGACATTTCAGGTCATGCTACACAACATAACCGATCATACAGGGAACATAACCGATCATACAGGGAACATAATCGATCACACAGGGTGATTGAAAAGTTGCTTCCTACTTTTCAATTGTTATTTCTTCACGTCTATTCAACAAATTTACATGAAACAAACGTCAAAATATAAGAAAATTAATGGTCAATTTACTTCCAAGAATATGTTATATCTCAGTGTGATATCCGGCACTGTTTGTTCTTCACCAGATTTCATACCGGGTGTCACAGATGGAAATAGTGCCGCAGTAATCATCCACTTTTGCCCCTCCCCATCTAGTTTATTTTCTTTGCTACATGAACGAAGGATTCACCAGTGCAATTAACACGTGAGCCATCTGGCAATTAAGCCCTATGTGAAACAGAGAGCAAAGAGCGGAGCATGACATAATAGATTCTTTGATCAGGGGAACACACGAGATATTCCGTCTGAGACGGACCTTGGATCGTAAAACTTTCAAGGGAATTAATTTCGTAGCTGATATTTGGTGAGACGGAGATGATGTCAAGTCAGAGAGGTTGTCGGCGGCAGAGGTGGTAAAATTACCTTTGATTTAAGAATCGAACGGCAAATTGGATCGGGTCTGGCAGTAGGTGTGATTTTCGCGTTAGGGAACGATAGAACGGAATTTTTCAATATATACCATGTCTCTCCGATAGCCATGATCAGTTGCCCAGAAATCTATCGGAATTCACTAGCTCGTTATTTTAAGATTTCTCGTACAGAGTGAAAATTAATAGATTCCGTGGAGTGTTTCATTTTTCTGATTGCGGTAATTTATATACTAGCTTTAAATCTACTGACGGCATATATAATTTACTTCTATCCATTTTATGTAATTTTATAAATGACTAGCGTTCATATCACGCTTTAAAAGAACGGTAGGATAAGCTAGACACGTGTGTTTTAAATCTAATTTAGAACAGAGTGGCGAAGAGGTCCTATTTTAACACGTGTTAGATATGATATTAATAATTTGGTTAAATTTTTATATGTTCTTTTCCTAAAATATAAGCTGATCAAACCTGAGTACTAGCGGCTTATTTTTCTTATGGCCATATGAACTTATGATCATATGAACTTATAATATTATAAGCATCCAAGAATATTTAATATTGATGAGCTTCTTGCTGCGACCTGTGCGACCCAATTTTCCTCATTTCCATGAGAGAAAGCAGAATAGAAACATTACATTATAATATTAACTGGACCAGAACTATTACCAGATTTATTTATATCAATCTCATCAGCCAGCTGCGGCGAACTATAGTGTCAGCAACATTTGTGTAACTTAAAATAGCGTTTCAACCACCTGAGGCTAAACAACCTAAGAACGGTATATGTTCTATTCATCCTACATCGGCGATCACCACGCATGAACCCTACTCCAACCAACTGAAAGCATAGATAACTTATTGTATCCAGGATAAATTAAAACACCGACTCTAGCGACTCCTGTGAAATTTGCAGTCAGCAACTACGGAGAGTCTGGGGCTAGATTTGGCAAAACTAAAGTTTGACACTTAATAGTATCATTACTTATTAGTGTATTTCCTTGGAATGCCTGCGACAACTACTGGGATAAGCATAGTCTGAAAGTGGCCACTGCGTGTATGTGATTTGAATGAACAGAGAAAGAAACTTATATCTTTTGTTAACATCATATACTTATATGGTTTCTTCTTTTCTTTTTTTTTCCCTCTCAATAATCTGATTAGTCACGGGATAGATTACATTAGGAACCTTTTTTTTCCCATCCTGACTATTTCATCACTTATTGTTACCTTTTGATCTTTTGGGTAAATTAACCTCTGTTGGGATCGTCCTTTCTTTTCCTTTACCAGAGGGGAGAACCTATTTGATTAATTTCAATTTTTGTCTGTAAACCATGATCTCTTGATGCATATGATTTATGTTGTGATTTTTCTATTTGATAATAAACTTTATTAAACCTTTAGTTATCGTGTCGGTCAACCCCTATTCATAATATGTTATCCATAGTTTTTTTTCACGTTCGTGCGTATTTGTCACAGATTTGTGTGCATGTGAGTGCAGTGTAACTTGTATTTTCGTACAAGGAGAGAAAGTGCGTCTGATTTAACTCTTAGAGGCCGAAACGACGCTACCAACGTACATCCGCAAAACCCCTAGAAGCCAAAACGACGATGCCAACGTCGTTTTTGTGTTCCGTGAAATGTGTTCCGTATTTTAGTAATTTGGTATTTTAACATAACGGAAGTTACTATTTTTTTATTCAGAAGAGCGCTATCTTTGAGTTGTGATTCGGAAACACGCTTGTTCTAGCTAATTTCACTGTGAAAAAACGGTAAATCTGTCAGCTTTCGATCGGCGATTATTGTTGTTTATACAGACAATGTCTAGCGAACCAACCACATCATGTTTATCAAAACGTAGGTCTTTTTTATCTGTAGAAAAAGCTAGGGAACTGTGTATCTTTGACGAGTTTAACGAGAATGATGATTTTGAAATTGAAAATGATGATTTCGAATTTGAACTTAACGAAGAAGCTAGTTCTAATGAGGAGGGGGCGTGGTCACAGCCAGGCCCTAGTGCTACAAAACGACAAAAAGTTTTGACCAAATCATCGACAAAAAGGGGGAAAAGCATTAGTACCAAGGAGCAACAAGGGGCAATTAGTAATGAATGGATTTCAGTACCAAACATCAGTATTACAGAGACCCAAAACGCATTCAGATTTCTTCCCAAATATGGTCGCAAACCAGGAGTACACGATGACTTAGGTCTTAGTGAGGCATCAACTCAGATAGGCTGGATTAGATAAATTATTCTATCCAGAGACTGTCCTTTCTCTTACACGATCACCCTCGTGATAAAAACTATATCTTACCCCTTACTTTCACATTGTCATCACTATCACCTCTGCTCAGACAGGGCTATAAAGATCTATACCTATCTGATAATTCATCCACGACAGCGGGCAGCAATATGTGCTTATCCTTGTAACTTCAATTTATTAGCCATTAAGGGTCTATTTTGTTTCCTTGAATAAAGAACTGTAAAAAGTAGAGACCTATATTTCAAATGGCCTTTAGTGTTCCTTATTTTAACATTCGTTTCCTGTATATGCAATAGATATATGTGAGGCTTTAAACATTTAAAAAAATAGAAGTGACTTTTCTATCCATATTTAGAATTCTTTCATATCAATTCTCTGGGCTGTGTCTGGACTGTCGATAATCTATATTCAGTACTGCTCAAAAGGCACATAAGTCCAGGGCCGGATTATCCCTTTGGCTAAGTAGGCTGAAGCCTAGGGGCCCGGAGCTCTTGAGCCCGTGCATAAGTTAAAACATTCTTTTTACAAAAGCATAGGTTTTTCAATAAAATGTCTTTATTGTGTTTATCTTAATTATAATAAAAATAATACTAATAAACATTAATGAAAAATAGATGCAAATAAAAGAGGTAAGCAATGCTAACAAACTAACATACCAGTCTAATAATAATACTAGTATATACCATCATAATGCTAAGGGGTTTGAATAAAAAATATTAAAATTATTGCCTATTAGGTGAAAAGGGGGAAAAGGAGCGCCAAACAACGGCACTTCTTGGCTTAATCCGCCCCTGCATATATATAGATTTGTAAATAGAACATCGGTTGACTGATTTTATGACAAGTTATCTGGTAATTGAACTAATGATTTATTAAGGGCTAGATTGCAGCCAAGCCAGGATGAAGACAGCTGATAGGATAGCATGACGCTCTTTCTGGCTAAACTCTACACCACGGGGTAGAAGAGGAACGACTAAGTAAGTAGTAGTTTTAAACAGAACATTTCATTTTTTTTTTTAAAGACAAGTAAACAGAGAATATGAAACTTATTTCATGTTAAACAGAAAACGTGGCTACATTTTAATGTTAAACAGAAAATTTGGCTAATTTTAAATGTTAATAAAAAATGTCGTTACTTATTTACTTACTTACTTACTTAGTCGTTTCCCTTCTACCGTGAGGTGTAGAGGTTTGGAAGAGAGAGCGCCAGACTATCCTATCGGCTGTCTTCCTTCTGGCCTGGTTCCATTCTAGTCCTCGATCCTTCAAAGATTGTCTAATGTTGTCCTCCCAGCGGACTCTGGGTCGTCCTCGGGGTCTGGATCCTTGGCTCTTTGTTTCCCATGCTTGTCGTGGTATCCGATCTTCTCCCATTCTGCAGACATGGCCAAACCATCTTAATTGGGACTGTTCTACTTGGGTCTGCAGGGGGTGGGATTTTAGGCCTTGACGTATCGTCTGGTTGCGTACCATGTCTCTTCTTGTTACTTCAACCACCTTCCTCAGATACCTCATTTCTGAGGTTTGGATATGGCTTTTGTGGGTTGTAGTCATTGCCCATGACTCGCATCCGTATGTCAAGACTGGGACATAGGTGGAGCGGTATACAGCCATCTTCGTTTTCTTACCAACCTCTCTCTTGCTGAGGAATCCTTGATTTATGGCCTGAAAAAGTCTCCCAGCTGCTGCTTTTCGAGTGGCCAACTCTTCTTTGATGCCTCCCTTTCGGTCTATAATAGCTCCGAGGTATTTAAAGTGGTCGACCTGCTCCAGGACCTGTTCTCCCAGCTTAATCTGATGTTTTCTTTCTTCTCGTGATATCACCATGGATTTTGTTTTAGAGCTGCTTATGACCATCTCTCTCTTCTCCAGCTCTTCCTTCCAGACTTGCAGGTTGGATTGGAGATGTGCCTCTGATTTAGCAATCAGGGCAACATCATCAGCAAATGCCAGCTCCGAAATATAGACCTGTCTCATCTTCCAGTACCCCACTGAATACTTTCTTGTTCTCTCCTTACATGCCTTGATGACATCGTCCATAAGGAGTATGAAGAGGTAAGGTGATAGGATATCACCTTGTCTTACACCAGTGGTGGTCCTGAACTCTTCCGACTTATGGTTTGCTGTCCTCACATAATTTCTGCAAGACTTGTAGAAGCTCTGTATAGCATGAATCAGAGGTGCTGGAATATTCTTCCTTGCCAAACAGTCCCAAAGTTTGCTCCAGGGGACCCTGTCAAACGCCTTTTCCAGATCTATGAAACAAAGATGGATCTCACTCTTATACTCAAGGGCCTTTTCACTCAGCTGTCTGAGTGTGAAGATTAGGTCTTGAGTACTTCGGTTTGCTCGGAATCCGCACTGGACCTCATCCAATTGTGGCTCAGCTAGGCGTCGGAGTCTCTGCTCTAGGATTCTAGAGTAGATTTTACCAGGGACACTGAGAAGGGATATGCCTCTATGGTTTCCACACTGTCGATTGTCACCCTTTTTGAAAATTGGTGTTATGATGGCAATCTCCCAATCCTTTGGTATGGTCTTGTTGTACCATGCTGCCTGTAAAACCCTTAAGAGTAATAGGTCGCCTGATGCTCCCATGAACTTAACCATTTCTGGTGTTATACCATCATGCCCTGCTGCTTTGCCCATCTTGATTTTCTCCAGTGCTGTCTTCAGTTCTTCCATCTTTATGTCATCTTCACCATCATTGGTTTTCTCTTCTGTGCTAGTGTTTATCATTTCTGATGCTTCACCATGCTCACCATCCAGGAGTTCTGAGAAATATTCTTTCCATCTTCCCATTACTTCCTTCGGGGCAGTAAGCAATTTGCCCTGCTTGTCCTTTATAAATTTGAAAGGGCATTGTTTTTCCTTCCTCGTGTTCTTTAGGGTCTTATAGAACAATTTCTGGTTTTCTTGTGCATCTTTTTCTAGCTTTTCTCCAAATTCTTCCCAGGACTTCTGTTTTGCTGCTAGCAACCAAGTATGTGACAATTTGTTTGACCTGATTATGCTGGCAGCCTCATGCACAACTTCATAGTAGTCGCCTCGTGCGAACCAGATGTCATTTGATGGAAAATTGTAATCACAAAGAAATAAGAAACGGAAAAAAATGAATGATAACGAAAGAAAGAAACTGAAATACAAAAAGAGACATATTGTTGTTCTTGAATTCGCGTGCCAGCTCGCGTCCTTGACTATGTTTCTTCACAACTTCCTGTTCTAATTGCTGGTTATCAGTTTTGTTGTTGACATCTTTCCCCGCCATGATGTCAAAATGCCCAGTATCTTCCTCTCTCTCTCTCTCTCTCTCTCTCTCTCTCTCTCTCTCTCTCTCTCTCTCTCTCTCTCTCTCTCTCTCTCTCTCTCTCTCTCTCTCTCTCTCTCTCTCTCTGTGTTTTCTTCCATCCGTCTTGTTGTCACAGGAAACAAGACACAAATACAGGGTGTCCATAAAAGATTGTACCTTTTTCAAAAAATTTATTCTCAGCTCCGTGATGTGGTACAATGATGCTTTCTATTATTGGAAGACACCTGAGTGACCTGTCCCTGGCTCGCCGGAGAAAAATTAAAGTCGTAAAAATACGAGGGTAAATCAGTAAATAAGTCACACATGGCAACTAAAAAAACTAAATGAGATACGAACTTGAAAACCATTTATTATCGCACTTACATTTCTCTTTATTTCTCAACATAATCTCCACCAACATTAATGCACTTATCCCATCGCTTTGTTAGTGCCTCAACACCCTGCAGCATAGAAGCTTTTGGTCTGCTGTCTCAGCCACATTCGCACCTCACGTTCAACCTCTTCGTCATCCGCGAAACGTTTGCCGCCAAGGTGAGTTTTTAGTGGACCAAACAGGTGGAAATCGCTCGGGGCTAAGTCGGAGCTGTAAGGCGGATGTTCAAGAATCGAGCCGTATGTGGTCTGCCATTGTCGTGATGGAGCAGTACTCCTCTAGTCAGTAGGCCTGGACGTTTTCTTCGAATTGCATCACGAAGCATCAACAGAACTTCACAGTACGATGCAGCATTCACATTCCCACCTTTCTTCTGGAAATGGTTAACAGCACTTCTTGAGAGTCCCAAAACACTGTAAGCATAACCTTCCCTGCTGATGGCGTAACCTTGAATTTCTTGGCAGAAGGTGAAGAAGGATGTTTGAATTGCATTGAAGCACGCTTTGATTCGGGTTGGTAGTGATGCCTCCATGATTCGTCTCCAGTAACAATCCTGTTAAGCATGTCTTCTCCCTCATCTGCATACCGAGAGAGATGTTGCAAGGACAGGCCCATTCGGTTCATTTTGTGTTCCTCAGTCAGTTGCATGGCACCCATAGTGAGAACACTTTCCGGAAATTCAAACGATCATGCATTATACTAAAGGCATTAACCATGAACGAACGAACGAACGAGCTTTATTTTCGAAGGGTAAAGAATTGGGCGCGCATTCTGCCCTTCCACTCTCATTAATCTTGCATACTATATCCTTTCATTCCCACATGATGCTTTAAGCATTAATTTAAAGGCATGCAACATTATAAAGTTACCATAACAGCATTCATTTACAGTATGCAATCATAATTTTTAAAAATGAGTATTTTTTTTTAAACAAACAAGCTAGTAATTGGGGGAAAAAGTAATAATAAAATAAAATAAATTAAACAATAAATAAAAATAAATAAATTCTGTATACCGACACTCACTCATGCGGTCAATCCGTCTACAATTAATCTGTATTTTTGAATGTGTCATCAATCATCAATATAAAAATTACATAAACACATTCTCGCTTATGTCCATACATTCTTGGTGGAAAATGAAATAATAATAATAACACTTTCTTATGCACTTCTGTGGCAGGAAAAGTCTTTGAGCAGTAAAAAAAAAAAAAATTCACATTTCTAAAGTACAGGGGTATGCGGTTTCATTCTCACGACTCACATTTCTAAAGTACAGTATTATGTGGGTACATTCTCACATACATTACATTATATAATAATATTTTAAAGTGAATATAATAATAATATTACATGGATATAAAACAAATTATTCACAAAAACGAGCGGAAGAGGAAAAGAAATGTTGACCTATGGATGAGATGTTGACAGGCAAATGCTGTTTCTATGGGGGTAGATAATCAGTGTTGAGGAAGTGTTTGAAAAGTGCTTTGTTAAAAGAATATTGTGTAGGTGGCTTTTTAGGTGGTGTGGAAGGCTGTTCCATAAGTAGGCACCAGAGAAGGCTAGACTCTTTTTGAACAGGTCGATCCTAGGTTTGGGCAGACGTAACTGATGTAATTGTTGTCCCTCTCTTCTACTGGTTTGAAACAATGATCGTAGGTACGACGGGGCATTGCTAGATAGAATTGTGTGAGTCAGCTTGGCTTTGTTGTAGAGAAGACTTTTTTTAGCGACAGTATTTTGAGTTCTTGAGAACACCCTATGGCAGTGTTTACACTGTCTATCGTTACTCGCATGTCAGCTCGAATCATCTCCTCCACCCGCCGCACAGATGCTTCTGTCTGTCGTACCGATAGGTTTTAAGTTATTTTTGGTCCCGTCTGAGTAAAGTGGATGGTGATAAGTACGTGAGAAAAAAAAAGGAGTGAGAAATAGATTTCACGGGTGAATAGCTTAAGGAGAAGATATGTCTCTGGAACGAGTAAGTTTCTCTAGTCCAGCCTATCTATAGGACTATAATTTAGTATATGACAACCTTGCCCTCCTCATATATAAATATAAGTTTACTACACACACACACACAGCTATGTGACAACAAGACACACGCACGTGAAAAACTACGGTTAATTGGGTATGGGTCTGACCAACACACAAAGTTAAGTTCCTTTCGTTTTTTATTATCATTTAAACTTGACAACATCAACATCTAAAGAAAGATCAAAATAAAATCAGATTTACATACATATGAAAATAACAGAATAAATGTGCCCTCCCCCTATGGATAAAAGAACCCACAAAGTTAATAACCCAAAGATCAAAGGTTAGCACTATGTTACAGAATAGACAGTAGAGAAAAACAAAGTTCCTACTAAATGCTCCCCAGTACAGTAAACAAGTTAAGACAAATCTGATGTTGGTAAAGTAAGCAAGAAAATTATTCACTCTCTCTCTGTCATCCAGTGGCCCACGCAATCACGCTTACCTACTCTTGGTGATATCCCTTGGAAATACAATTATCCTGAATATATATATATATATATATATATATATATATATATATATATATATATATATATATATATATATATATATATATATATATATATATATATATATATATATATATATATATATATATATATATATATATGTAAGTGAAATTTGTAACTCACAAGCCAAGAAAAAGACAACATTAACCAATCAATAAATGAAGAAAAAGCCCCAATGAAGAAAAAGCCCAAAATAGATAGCTGGACGCCCTTGATCAGGTCTGCTAAGAATAAAAGAAACATTTACGGGAAAATGCTACTATTCCATATAGCTACATATTTGCACACGGACGGGGACAAGACGATCTCTTATCCACTCCGTCAGTCCTGATTAAAGTTAACCAGCACAGGTGTTTTCCTTTATGCCTAAACTATCGCACGTCGCCAACGTTGAGATTTCAGGTAGTATGAAGGTATGCAACCCTCTACGCCCTTTGCTCGCACTTTACCGATCAGCGTACAATGTCAGTTATTATTCAATTATCCATACGCACACTTATATAAATATTGGCTGTCGTTAATAGCTATTAAATTGTTGGCGTCTGTTGGTCATCGTATGGTATAAATAATAGTCTCTTATAATAAATACAAACAATGAAATAAAACGTGAATTCTTTTCTGTCACTATCAGTCGCGCCTAGCATATACTTCAGTCAACTAAAACCGTCTCTACTTGTGTGAGAAAGCGGGTGGTGAAAATTAACATTATAACTGAACCTCTGGCATAAAATAGCTACGCGTTATTTATTTCATTAGTTCTAACAGTTAGAAAATCCAAGTGAATTAAAATGGTAAAATCTTAACACTTTAACACGTAACACTAATTTCTATTACCAGAAACTCAGAATGACTATCCCCACGAATGCTATTAACACATCTTCCACAATGGTTCTAGACTACGTGCTTAGACTATCCTAAAATTCTGAGTGACAACTGATAGCAGGTTTAAGAAGACGCCGTTTATATATATTATTGTTTCTCAGACGTATAGATGATGTTACTTTTCACAATACCATGCGTATCGAGAGAATCATGAACAGAGTTCCCCAGATAAAAGGCTTTACGGTCGCTCTGTCGGGCGTAGCTAATCGACATCAGAAGAATTCTCACGTCTAACGGGTCTCTCGAAGAGGTTTGCCCGTGCCTCGACATTAAAGAGCACTTGGGAAAATCCTGGTTACCTTGAGTACGAACTTCAAAGTGTCTTTGGTTCTTCACGTGCGGCCTGTCACGTATCGCATGATTGACAGATAAGCTCACGTGAGGAGACCAGGTGACAAACCTGATTTGCTACCTGTTATGACTGACAGGTCATGCAGTTTGTAAACGATAAGTTAGCTCGTGTTAACAGAAAAAGAGGTAGGACTAAAAGTGAGTAAACACAGACTATAAATGCATGGTTTTGCTAGCAAATCATAGAACGCTTACGGGATTACAACAGCTGTCAGATTACTGTAGGCTATTTTTCCATTATATGTCACACTGTTGCAATCTGAAAAGGACGACCAGGTCGGTCTTCATCAGCAATTTTTGTGCGTCCTTCAGAAAACTTATCGACCCAGTTATGTACCGCTTTACGCGACAAACACTTCTTACCGTAAACAGGAAACATTTCCTTATGAATATCCTTTGTAGGAAGTCCTTTCGCTTCTCCCCCCCCCCCCCCCCAACGCACAACAGCACGCTGTTCTTCGGTCGTACACATCACGAGCACGGTCGCCATTGTTATCTGAACTGCGCGTGCGTATGCGACTGTCACCTTTTTCTTTTTTTAAATTTCCTCGCATGAGGTTGCATATTTTTTCCTCGCATGAGGTTGCATTGGCCCCGCCCCAAACCCGGCCCTGGTCAAGACCACATGTCGCAACACAAGAAGACCCAATGACTTTTTTTTTCGCATGAGGTCGCATATTTTTTCCTCGCATGAGGTCGCATTGACACCCGCCCCAAACCCGGATCTGGTCAAGACCACATGTCCCAACACAAGAAGACCCAATGACAAAATGTGTCACTGTAGTGATCTTCTGTGTTCTCACACAAAAGACCTAATGACACATGAATGTCACTGTACTGGTCCCTGTGTCTAGACACATGATACTAGCCAAAGGCCAGATTTTTTTTTTCCTTGCATGAGGTCGCATATTTTTCCTCGCATGAGGTCGCATTGGCACACCCCAAACCCGGCTCTGGTCAAGACCTTTTTTTTTTATTGTTTTTTTTTTCCTCGCATGAGGTCGCATATTTTTTTCCTCGCATGAGGTCGCATTGGCACCCACCCCAAACCCGGCTCTGGTCAAGACCACATGTCCCAACACAAGAAGACCCAATGACAAACTGTTTCACTGTAGTGATCCTCTGTGTTCTCACACAAGGGACCTAATGACACATGAATGTCACTGTATCGGTCCCTGTGTCTAGACTTTTTTTTTTTTTTTTTAAATTTCCTCGCATGAGGTTGCATATTTTTTCCTCGCATGAGGTTGCATTGGTCCCCGCCCATACCCGGCTCTGGTCAAGACCACATGTCCCAACACAAGAAGACCCAATGACAACATGTGTCATTGTAGTGATCTTCTGTGTTGTCACACAAAGGACCTCATGACATAAATGTCACTACTGTTCCCTGTGTGTAGACACATGATCCTAGCCAAAGGCCGGATATTAGGGCGTTGGGTTTCACAGCGTTATTTGCGCTGTACATAAGGTTCAGATGAACAGTAATTTGGTGTGGATGAAATAAAAGAGTAATGGAAAATGGGTTTGAAAATATAAATAATCTAGGAAACGGGCTATTTATCTTAAAGATGGGAGATAAAAGACTGTACACCCGTGCTTGGAGAGAAAGGGAGAGAACCCTTTAATTCCAAGCCTCTGAAAACAAGGCTGGTTTACACTTAGTTAGTTTTAAGAATATACAGCTATGGTGTACGAAATTTGCATAATGAGTGTTCTAATAAGCCTTAAGTAAGGGAATATAACATTAAAGCAAAAACCTCAAAGGGAAACTACAATTAATTAGCGCCCCTTGCAGATTACGTGAGCAGAGAGAAAAACTAACGCACGAGAAAAATGAGCAAGGCGTAAACAGTACGGAACAAAAGCTCACTGAGTTGTTTACGTAGGAGAGGAGCGTGAGTTTTGTGATCGGTGAGTTGGAAGCGATGGACCAATCGTATTGACTGGAAAACCAAAACGGATGACGGGATGATGATTTGAAGGACAAAAGAAATTAGTCCTGGCCGAGAAGTTAACGAGGCAAGTCGTGTGTTGCCAGGCTCTCAAGAAGTGAAACAGTGAAACCTGTGGGTGACAGGAGTTTTCACAGATGAGGTAGCTAGATTTAGCATGATTAGCGGTAGCAATTCTGGAGACTAGCATAAATTGTGTTCATTGAATTGTGTTAAACGTAGGATTAGCACATAGGCGTGATTTAGTAGGAGATGTGATAGGTACTTGGATTCATTTTGACACGGTAAGAAAGACCCTTGCTATTTTTATAGACTTTCAGTCAACTTATAACCATATGTTAATGATGCTCATGTTTAACGGGGCGTACCACAAGAACTAACATTGAAACAAGTACGACTGAAGAAGGTATAAAGTGAATAACATAACTTTTTATTAGCTGATAGCCAGGATGGGCTGTTATATAAAGAAAAATGAGTACGACAATATAAAGTGTGGATAACATTTAAATATTAGCTGATAGCCAAGATGGGCTGTTGTATAAAAAGGAAGAGGTATTGTCATTAGACAAGAATAAATGAACAAGGGTTCTGCAACGCGGACATCCTTGAGATAAGACATGCTCTCTCATTGAACAGTAAATCAGAGGAAAGAAGAGATAATGGTGAATTTGATAACTATGAGACAACTCATGTGCTCTCTCATTTGACAGTAAGTATGAGGACGCCACAACAGCTGTACCTGACATGATTTGATTTTATATATGAACCATGTATAGATATTGATGTAATTTTTATGAGTAGGCCTGACAGGGCAGATACAAGAGATAAGGTGGAGAAATAAAGAAAAGAGAATAAATTGTGGGTAGATCACCTACGCATAAGTAAGAGTCTGCAGGAGAGGCAATAAATATACCTTTTGGAACAAGTTGAATTAAGGGCTGGATAAATGAACATGAAATGGAGTTTTAAACCATACTCCTTATTGGAAAATGTCGGAACTTTAATTTTGTAAATAAATTTGTTATAAAGTTGAACCTACCACACAAGTTGACTTGATTTATAGAAGGTTATGGAGTGGGTATGAGAAATAAGGTGTAATAGCACAACAAAAATTAATATCATGGTACGCCACAATACGATCTAGTCGCTACACAACAACAAGGAGGAAAGAACGTGACTTGGGTTGATAAAGGAACCAAACCATAACTCATCCAAGAATCATCACCTCTGGCGGTAAGGGCCAGTAAAGAGATAACCTTACTTGGAAGATAAAGTCAAAGATAAAGTCAAAGACATAGTCTGCCAGTTCGAGTAGACTACGACTAGGCCTGCCTCTGTCACCTAGTTAAATAAATAAGTCCCAGCACTGTCACACGACACCTAGCGTCTGCTACCTAAAGTAATCATCAAGCTGGATGTGGCTGCCACCTAATGACACCTTTAGAGACTACCAACTACAATTTTCAGCAATCCGTTATCAGTTTGTGACCTACTTACTGACTTCCCCTCGTACTTAACAGAGTATTTACAAGATTACATGGATCACAGAACTTGGTGACGTTGTACACAAATTTGTGAACAAGATCTCAGATGTCGATGTCGGTGTCGTTGACACAATAATTGTAAACATTGTTATCGCTTTGCTGCAATTCGTAGCGTGGGTCCCAACAATCCCATTAAATATCTCGTGTGGATTTGGTAACGTCTTAAAAGTGGATCACTAAATACTGTGTTTTCCTTTACTTGTTTAATCTTTAAGCGCGGACTGACAAAGCCATCAGTGGCCACCACGACATAGTAGTGTCACGTGGGGCAGCAACAAAACTGACTTCATTTTCCTGTGTCAGCAGTCATTCTTCTTGTTGTGTGCTCAACTCAGGTTCAAGCTTTGGCAGCTCAACCTGGACAGTTCTCCATCAAGTTATTGTTCGTCGTCCCATTTAGCCTTCCTTCTGGAGTCCATTGCGTGATAGTTCTCCTGCCTACTGTGGCAACTACAAAATCTATACACCAGAGTGCAAAATATAACTAAACATCACAGCTTAGACACTATTTATGCTAATTATAAGACCATCTCATTACAAAATCCAGTCCCCCTATACACATCATCAGACACTTAAAAAAATTCAAGACATAGATGACAATTCATTATCTCACAAGATGGACATTTCAGGTCATGCTACAGAACATAACCGATCATACAGAGAACATAATCGATCATACATGGAACATAATCGATTATACAGGGTGATTGAAAAGTTGCTTTCTACTTTTCAATTGTTATTTCTTCACGTCTATTCAACAAATTTATATGAAATAAACGTCAAAATATAAGAAAATTAATGGTCAATTTACGTCCAAGAATATGTTATATCTAAGTGTGATGTCCGGCACTGTTTGTTCTTCACCAGATTTCATAGCAGGTGTGTCGTGAAATGACGTCTGTCTCACATCATGAATTCTAAATATTCTGACCATACCGCGCGCCATACATTGTAGAAAGATATGATACACTGACCAATGAAAACGCTTTCTTGGTCCTGTGTTTACTATCGCTGGACATAAAGATGGCAAGGCTCAATCTATGTAACTTGATTAACTTCGGAATTTTACTACAGCATTTTAGAAGAAATACCACTTGAAAGAGGGTACCAACACAATATTAGGGATGTTACTCTACCCGTAAGTAATAATACTTTTACTAATACTAATATAGGACGGGAAAAATCTTAGGTTGAATGCACTCGAAGCTTCAGGTTGTCCTAAATTTAGCAGTTTAAACTACGCATACCATAAAATGCAATTTGGAAACTAAAAGATTATTACATACATATATAAAGCCTAATTCCAAGTATAATTAAAGCTTTGAGGGAATAAAATCGCATCAGGAATAACGGAGATAATTAAAAAAGAAGTTTTCCTACATTTTACGATAGGCAAAAAGGTACCCACATTTTCTGATCGTGATTTCATTCTTCGGGATGCCCATCTCATACGTCCGAGGTCACACTATAAATAGACTGGCCTAACGAACTCGGTTAGTCACTATTATTTGAAAACACAGCAAGCGGGGGAAAGAAGAGCATATGTTAAAGCAAGTGTTTGCCTTCTGTACCTGTTAGCAGACCTTAATCAAACCATTAAGGGCTTGTCTGTGTGTGCCTGAGGGTAAGAACACACACACACACACATATATATATGTATATATATATATACATATATATATATATATATATATATATATATATATATATATATATATATATATATATATATATATATATATATATATGTGTGTGTGTAATTATATTGATTAATCCATCTGTGCGAAAAGACGTGGATAGATGTGTAGGAATGGACAGTGTGTGCTGATGAAACTTACAGGCTCATGTGTAAATCTAGAGGCAAAGCCCGATTTCGGAAAATATTTTAAATATTGAGAATGATGTCAAAGTACGACTGTAAGTTTGATAAAGTATTTGAAGAAGTATTTCTTGAATGGAATGAGACACCTACCTGGAACATAAGGAAAGATGAAAGGGATTATAGTACTGTATAATTTGACCTATTACTTAGTAGTTTTATTCGCAACCAAATTATTGTATGGAGGCGAATCATGGGAAAGGAATGATGATCAAGAAGATAGAAGAAAATAATGATCACATTGAATTAAAATGATTGCTGCTACTATACTATACCTTTTGCATCTGCTAGCACGCTAGTCTGAAACTGTCTATCGTCCGCATCTGTGTCATAGAGGGATATGGATAGACAAATACAGGGATTGCGTTTAACTTTGTTTCAGGATTAATCATATAACTTGAAAACCTACAACAAATAAGAATTGGCTTCTCTTGATGAAGTTGCAACGAATGCAGTGCCAGTCTATGGAAAAGTGCCAGCCATTTCGTGTGTAGCAGTGGGAAGATTCTAATCTGAAAATTCTATCCAACATCAGAGGGAGCCATCTGCAGTGACTCAGTTAAGCTGCTAAAAAAAGCAACTGTGTAACGTATGCCGGTTCACCAAACAAATAACCGCATCCAGTTCATGATGAACAAAACAGTATATAGTTCAATTAACTTGTATTTGTGATAAAGTACATTGATACAGCGATAAAATTATTAATTATAAGTATAAAAGTCAAAATAATATGAGTAGAAATAGAAATAGTAAAGTTGTAACGCGTCTTCTTTCCCCGCGCCAGAAATCGTATTGAGATAAGAACGTAGTGTGAAACCTTATTGCCGCGCTGTCGTGTGGTGTGTCACTGGGGCAACTACTACAGTAGTTTTTGCCAGGAATAGTCTATGAGATATAGATATAAAGTCTCTAGAAATTGGCTCGTTAAGAAAGAATAAAGACCTATTCGAGATATGGACAAGAAGACAGGAATGCGAATGCTTTCCACTAGACAGTGTTTTCTAATTAATTATGAAAAGAGTTCTGTTTCACCACGACCTTAGCTTCTGCTCTTAGATCCCGTAAAGAAAAAGCCCCCAACCTCATCTGAGTAGAGAAAGGTTCCTATAGGTGAATATGTAACACCGACAGCACGAGTGATACATTAACAAACTCTTGATAATGATCAACCGATCGTTGGGTTTATTAATGAAATATCCACACATATAGGGTTAGTAATGGTTAGAACGTGATGATGGTGAAAGACGATTCACACAAAACACACAGATGAGATAATAAAATTACAGTTAATTAAGTAATAGTTAATTAAGAATGAACTGGTGTAAAGTGAAATGATGATGTGATATGATACGTGTTACCAAAATGGTGAGTACTCTACACAGTCCATGTGTCTCTAAATGCTTCTCCTAGATATGAGGATTCACATGTATGCATAAAATGTCCCAAGTTGTTATACGTTATGTCGAGTGGGGTATCTCTAAGCTGAGGATGTTCTGATGAATA
The DNA here is from genome assembly GCA_024509875.1 of Oreohelix idahoensis. Taxonomy (NCBI): domain Eukaryota; kingdom Metazoa; phylum Mollusca; class Gastropoda; order Stylommatophora; family Oreohelicidae; genus Oreohelix; species Oreohelix idahoensis. The sequence goes on along the minus strand of JAMPIV010002124.1, from coordinate 314,204 downwards.
CTGTTGTCGTACGGAGAACGCTGACGAGATATCTATGTATATTCCTTCACTGTTTGAGTATATCTCTGTAGTGTTGATCAACAGTTAATAGCTGTCATATGAACAAAAGGTCTGTTGTCTAATCTCCCGAGGGTACTGGTCAGACTGGATATCTTCACGAAATGTTAGTGATATGTAGACTCATAATCTTGCGTATGTAGTCGTGATTCATATACTTTCGAGTCTGCTTCATAAAATGCGCTTAAGAGTGTGTTGCACGTGGTATAAATATGCGATTCCTCTTTTGAGCTCTTTTGCTTGACTTCAGATAATAATGATCTTTCGAGTGAGTTGAATTTATGATGACTCTGTATTGAACTTGTGATAACTCGGTATTGAACTTGTGAGCAAGCAGTATATGGTGACGAAAAAATGCTGCGTCCACCTTATGACTTGTGGGTGAGACAATATTCCTTTTTAATTGAGGAATGAAAGATGTCCTATGGCGAATTCTGCTAGCCAAATGTCCGTTTTTAATAACTTATTTCTGGTTAGACGTCAGACACGTTGCGTATAGACTCAGACTTCTGATGAACTGAAGACACACAAAAGTCTTCGTAAGTTTTCACATTTAACATCACTGGTTGACTTGCATTTAAACTATTGCTCATTATGCATCTCTCCCTCTCTGAGTTCAATTCTAATGATGTTAAATATCTTGTGCATGAGAGTGTGTGCGCATGGGAGACTGTGATGATGATAAAGGTGAAATATGAACTATTAATTACCTCCTATCATCCTATCATCTTCTAGGAAAATCTTCTGATTTTATTAATCAGTTATGCCAAGAATTATTTGAAACTTTATCTTTCGCACATTTTAGCTGTGAGGTTAAAATAAACAAAAATAAGAAAATGTATTAATAAGTATAAGATCTACTAACCTTCTTTTCCCTTCGCAAAATCCTTTAAGAACACAATTAATCACAGAACTGAATTATCATCCACTCTGAATAAACACGTTTATTAGGCTATGCGTTTTTGGGTTTAATCTCTTCCTCACAAGGTAAAAACTGGACTTCTACACTCTAGTAGATTATGCGGTATTATATATTTCTGGAAGTCACCTGGCCAAGCTGGGCATCCAATGTGGTAAACCAACGCTTGTCTGAACCGCGGTGAGACGTTTTCCCCTGGCCAATCTGGGCGTCCAATGTGGTGTCACAGAAATTACCGCATGCCCATGTTTGATTCGGATGACCATATGTGTTTTTACCTGATTTATCACGATGCAATGTGGGATTCAAACGATAATGTCGGGCATGTGGACTCAATCAAAGGATTTTATTTCCCCCGATGAAAGAGCAAATGTAGTTCTCTAGATACCGGTTGCGAGTAATCACAACGATGAAATAGCAAATATGGATCGCAAATGTTGCATGAAAGAGCAAATGTCGGAGAAAATACAATACGAAAGATGTAGGAAAAGATAGAGCAATAAGGCCTTTGCGCTCGTTTATCACACGCGCCAGTGGTATTGGACTTTATAACTCGCCCGTCAAGGGTTAACGGTAAAAATTTTGAAAACAACAAGCTTAGTTGTTCCAAGACAGATAGTAAGAATAAAACAGGGGAGGCATAAACGAACGCATGAAAGTGAGAGAGAGAGAGCGAAAACATGCCACAAATTGTCAAGCGTTAGATTCTTGGACTAGCTACCCAAGACGACAGTGCGAGACGATACAGTGGCAGGTGTTCGGTAACGTTGTCGCAAGCTTTGTAGAATTTAAAAATACCCCGCAAAACCTAATACTTTCTCGGACTATAGGCACACTGAGAAAATATATAAACACACAGACAGCGCTTTCGCTGCAAAAGAGTCCATTTTATGACGTAACAAATTAGTAGTTTCAGTTTTGGAAAACGCAAAAGCGGGAAAGAGATGGCGTGTTTATGTAATGTTAGAAATTGAAACTGATATGGAAAGTATATGGAATTCGTTATTACTAGGAATATGAACACAAAACTTAGTTAGTTTGATGGCTTATCTTCTCTTAATAAATAATATGCTTTAAAATAGAAAATCCGACAGACAATAAGAAATATATGGACAAAAGACGGTATTGGTTATGACAGACAGACCAACACATGCTCGTCTTTACTTTCACTAACGTTGATTTTTTGACGCGTCCTTGAAAAAGGCAGGAAAAGGGTACTTGTATTCTATTGGAGGAGGGGAAGACAAGGGGAGTGAAATTATGGGATGGCTTAACATTAAAAATATATTTTAGCAGTAGAAATCTAAGTATGAGTGAGGAGAAAACTTGTTATGTCTAAAAATCAAGTCTGTTTTTGCTTTTATTTTCAAATTCAAAAGTAGTCGTTCGCTCATTGGCCAACGATTTTTATAATATTGAAACATTCAAAGTATCGACGCCATTTGTTACAATATAGTTCCTTGAACAGGACGTTTGAAATTCTGTGAAGTGTGACTTGCCTTATTAAATTAAATATATATAAAGTAAACCAAAAAAGGCATCACAGTCCAGCCAGCAGGACATCTGAAGTCTGCTAATCAACGTACCTGTGTTTATTCATTGAATTTATGGTAAGGCACAAATTATTCATATATATTTTGTTTAAAAATGTGAGTGAGAGATACTGCCATTACGACTGTAAGTAATTAGGTCCCTAGCTGATATATGCAGGGCCTAAAGGTAGATTTATGCTATAACACATTGCCAGTTTTGTAAAATGCACATGTTTGTAAAATAAAAATGTTTTCTTAGGTGGCCAGATGGACACAGCTCACCTATCCTATTGTATGGAAGAAAAGAAAGATTAATAATATTATTGCAGATTGTGGTGAAGTGGGATGTTATAAATATTTATAGGGGACTTAGTGTACTGACTGAGATCAGCTGTGAAGGTATCTATATCTATTAAGAGTAGTGTATTATAGATAACCTTACTTGCTACCACATATCTATATATCTCAGTCAGAATTATTCTGGAATAGTGTGATGACTACGTTATGTGTCTAGGGTATGTGTATGATGAAGTGTAAGTCACAACAACAGACAGATAAACAATTTAATTTAATCCACTACTCTTGACAACACTGTGACACTCACATACATATAACACTCTATGAGAATATCTTAAGGAGTCACTGATAACTTTTCAAATAACAATATGTATTCATGGTTATCATAAAGGTATATGTGTCCTGATTCAAATACAAAGGAACCAGGAATCACAATCAATTTTAATTACAAGTATATGTACAGACTTTATCAATATGAATATTGTAGTGACATATATTATTAAAATATCCTATGTGTGTCAGTTGTGTAGTGGTAATATGAGGTAATACTGGTTTTGTTTTGTTCAAGCTCTGTTGGTATTTGTCATCATGACTTCAATAGTTTGTCTTTTGGGACTAGTATTGGAGATGTTCTCAGTTCCTGATATTAAGACAATTAAATTCCCCCTCTGAATGTTATTTTTATAAAGTCATTTCAAGATGAGGGGGCATAATGTTGAGCTCAGCTGGCCAAATCAGCTTATCTTGCGTGATGGCGGCAGGAAAGGACTCCTCTGCTCGAATTCTCCCCTGGGCTCTGGAGACACCTCACTGATAGCTAAAAAGACCAAGGAGTATGCTGTCCGACTCTGGATTCAGCAAAGCTCTGACCAGGTGCTGCTCAGTACCATCAAGACCACGGTCCCTGAAAACAAGAAGGATGTACCTTCTACTTCATAACTAATTGATACTCTAGTTCTACACTGAGCACAATACAACACAAACATTGAGTTCAGAGCGTTAGGCCAACTGTCAGCTTCATCTGAAATACTTTATACCAGTATTTACCTCCTTAATGGTCACTACGCCTCTGCACTTCCAGCATTATTTCTGTCTAATCAATCATCCAGGTGTCAGTGTACTATTTGGCCATTCCATGCCGTTTTACTTCCCTCCGACACCCTCTGTTCAGGCTGGAGCATTATAGGCTTTATCTCCTGTTTGCCACTGAACTACACATATATATACAGGCATAAATTAACAATTTACATTCAATTTTCATTAAAAGATACTGAATGGTTCAAGCTTACCACAATTTCATGGAAATAAACACAGATACGTTGATTAGCAATGAATTCTGGCACAATTACTGGCACAAATTCCCATCTGCTTATGTTCCAGGCTTTTATTTAACACAAATATGAGCTGGCTTCAACGCACTGTTGCTTTATCAAGATTATTTGCACTAGTGGTCCCGAACTAACGCTCCTAAGTGAGTATATCAGCGAGTCTAGCCAATGAGGCCACGTTTCGACAAGTGTTTGAAAAAATGTTACCTTTTCACGTCTCCCCTAACAACGAAAGATAGTATTTATAGCCCGACCAATCGTGGTTAGTCTTTCATTTGTTGCGCTCCAATCAATTTGGAGTTTACATGGTAGGCTAATTCTGTAACGTAAGATTTTTTTCAAACACGTTATAAAAAAATTTTATGAGCAGAAATGATTCCATGCTGTCAGGCATCCCCACTATTTTATTTTGGGTATAATTTATTAATTCCTGGACTATTTGCGTAACGTTTTACATATTCTTTGTCAGCAAGCCCTAAGGAACCCAATTATACAAATTTAAAAGAGCTACGTGGCTGCGTTCAAAATATGTATTTTCTACCTCCTGTTTCGAAGATGTGCTGTCTGGGTACTGTTATGTTTTCAACCGTAAACCCATCTAATGTTATCTTTTCTAATAAGAGTTTTTCAGGATTTATAAACCTAACTCTGGGATGGGTAATGTATTTTATCACTGTCCGTCTGAAAAAAAGTTAGTGCATGTAGTCTTACACGCGTGATGGCAGCATTTGTGTATCGCGCGAAGCGTGTTTAGTGTTCGGCTTTCTGCCTCTCCCTTCTCGCTATCCTTTTGTCCATCTGTCTTTTGATCTTGGTAACATAGTGTAGAAAAAGACATGAATGGAATTTAAAATTTAGGTCAACTTGCATATTTCAAGGTTTTTCTTAGAAAGGCAGCACATTTTATTGTGTGTTTGGGAAACGCGTGTATGTTGCAGAAGGCCTTTAATATCAACGTGAAACGTTACAATTTGCATACGCAGTAGAAAACAAGGGGATTTCGAGTACAGTCATTGTGACAGCACTGTTCTTTACCATTCTTCTTCCTTTATTTATTATATGTATTTATTAGGCTTTATATTTACTTGATAATTTATATATGTGGATTAGAATATTCCACGACACAGATGCAGGGCCGCCTTTAGAGGAAGACATGTGAATAACACTGGTACACTTTGTAATGGATGTGCTGGGTTGGTCAATTAGATATTACCCAGATCTTTATTTCTTATGTATTATAATTTGTATAAATAACAGTTTAAGTATGATATCAACCAGGAGACATTATTTCATTGTTACAGGGTTTTTATCTGGCACTAGCCCGGTGCCAGATGTCTGTGAAAAGCAGTTGAGAAGTCTTTTGATTTCCAGTAGTGACAGGGGTCTACAGAGTCCACCCTGTTACTTTTGGGCCAGTATCAAAGTGATCGTTTTACAGCAAGAATACAGACAGTTCAAGTTGTGCCAGGTAAGTAAAATATCTGGCACCCGACTTTTCATCAGCATCAAAGACTAGTGCACCCCTGTGTAACATAATAAAAATATTCCCCAAAGAATAAAACATTGACAGTTGTGTATTTAAAGAACTGGGGATGATTAAAGAATCCCAAACAGCCATCCAGTGTTAGAAACCAGTAATATTAAAAATTTAGTAACACTATTAGTATATTTTAACAGTATATGTTTGGACAAAGTGTCCCTTTGGGTTGAAAAGTTGCTTTTATGTATATACCTTGAGTTCTTTTAAATTTGGAAAGTCCTGACCAGAAGAATACTAGGTTCAGGACTAATAAAATTGTATAGAAAATATTTACACATCAAAATTTAACCCATGTGTTAGTTCATTTGATCATAGACTTTCCTAGTTGTTTATATGTGTGTGTGTTAGTGTCAAATTACCATCACACCACACTTGCATAACCCTAGACATTAGACGTAGCTATCATACATACTAGTCAAGAATAGGTCTGATTGAGGTCATGAGGTGGTAGCAGAAAAGTACCCTGATAACTCAACCCAAAATTTGTTATAATCAGGGACCTTCACAGCTGACCTCATTCAGTACAATAGTAATAAAGAACAGCAACATTGCATAACATCAAAAACCACCACAGTATTAATAACACTAGTAATTCGTCAGTGAAAAATCAAGCAAGCTAGAAGGTCTACAGAACGATAGACATCATAACAGAAGCGAAAAACATTTGTTGACTGTTATTATTTATTTAGAGGACTGTGGAGGCTGAGATGCAGGGAATGAACCAGAGTTGGGGCCCTGTACGAAGGATGGCCACCGACCGAGCAAAGTGGAATCAATTTGTTGTTGCCCTACAAGACGCCCCTAGGCGTGATGGCCACTGACTGCTTTGACGGTCGGTGGCTAAGGATCAAAGAAGAAGAAGAAGATTATTTATTTAATGTTGTAAAATATTTGAGTTTAAAACTTTTCAAACAGAAAAGAGTAACTGTTTAATTAAATTGTAAATATTCACCAGAAGACTTTCTTATATTCTTTAAGTTGAATTACAGTTCTTGTTGGTGAATTTAGTTAAATAAATTACCCAAAGCAGAGTCAGAAAAACTATTTAGTATCATAATCACAGAGGAGGATCTGAGAGGTAGCAGTTAGGGACTCAGAGTACTACATCACCATCTTCTCTGGGAACGTACATAGCTTGACCCTACCTTTGTGTCTATACACCCTTACTCTCTTCAGAGAAGAGTGTATTACTGATAAGACCAGATTCTTATCTGGCACTATCCTGGTATCATCTGATACACCTTTATGTCCAGGATATCTTATTTTTAATAACATCTGAACCTCTCGCGACAGGGTGTCACAGATGGAAATAGTGCCGCAGTAATCATCCACTTTTGCCCCTCCCCCATCTAGTTAATTTTTTTTGCTACATGAACGAAGGATTCACCAGTGCAATTAACACGTGAGCCATCTTCCAATTAAGCCCTATGTGAAACAGAGAGCGAAGCGCGGAGCATGGCGTAATAGATTCTTTGATCAGGGAAACACACGAGATATTCCGTCTGAGACGGACCTTGGATCGTAAAACTTTCAAGGGAATTAATTGCGTAGCTGATATTTGGTGAGACGGAGACGATGAAAGTCAAGTGAGAGAGGTTGTCGGCGGCAGAGGTGGTAAAATTACCTTTGATTTAAGAATCGAACGGCAAATTGGATCGGGTCTGGCAGTAGGTGTGATTTTCGCGTTAGGGAACGATAGAACGGAATTTTTCAATATATACCATGTCTCTCCGATAGCCATGATCAGTTGCCCAGAAATCTATCGGAATTCACTAGCTCGTTATTTTAAGATTTCTTGTACAGAGTGAAAATTAATAGATTCCGTGGAGTTTCATTTTTCTGATTGCGGTAATTTATATACTAGCTTTAAAGTGATTTAGTGTATTTAAAATTTTCATTATATTTCACTGAGATTTTCTGTGCTAATTAAATAACTTATAGCTAAATTTTCCAGCCGTAAAGTAAATTTAATTACTCGCTATTTCCCAGTAAGAGATGTTTTAAATTGACTAGTACATACATTAAATAACTGTCTACTGACGGCATATATTATTTACTTCTATCCATTTTATATAATTTTATAAATGACTAGTGTTCATATCACGCGTTAAAAGAACGGTAGGATAAGCTAGGCACGTGTGTTTTAAATCTATATTATAACAGAGTGGTGAAGAGGTCTTATTTTAACACGTGTTAGATATGATATTAGTAATTTGGTTAAATGTGTATCTGTTCTTTTCGTAAAATATAGGCTGATCAAACCTGAGTGCTAGCGGCTTATTTTTATGGCCATATGAACTTATGATCATACGAACGTATAATATTATAAGCATCCAAGAATATTTAATATTGATGAGCTTCTTACTGCGACCTGTGCGGTCCAATTTTCCTCATTTCCATGAGAGAAAGCAGAATAGAAACATTAAATTATAATATTAACTGGACCAGAACTATTACCAGATTTATATATCAATCTCATCAGCCAGCTGCGGCGAACTATAGTGTCAGCAACATTTGTGTAACTTAACCTTGCGTTTCAACCACCTGAGGCTAAACAACCTAGGAACTGTATATGTTCTATTCATCCTATATCGGCGATCACCACGCATGAACCCTACTCCAACCAACTGAAGGCATAGATAACTTATTGTATCCAGGACAAATTAAAACACCGACTCTAGCGCCTCCTGTGAAATTTGCAGTCAGCAACTACGGAGAGTCTGGGGCTAGATTTGGCAAAACTAAAATTTGACACTTAATAGTATCATTACTTATTAGTGTATTTCCTTGGAATGCCTGCGACAACTACTGGGGTAAGCATAGTCTGAAAGTGGCCACTGCGTGTATGTGATTTGAATGAACAGAGAAAGAAACTTATGTCTTTTGTTAACATCATATACTTCAATGGTTTCTTCTTTTCTTTTTTTCTTTTTTTGTCTCTCAATAATCTGATTAGTCACGGGATAGATTACATTAGGAACCTATTCTTTGCCCATCCTGACTATTTCATCACTTATTTTTACCTTTTGATCTTTTAAGTAAATTAACCTCTGTTGGGATCGTCCTTTCTTTTCCTTTACCAGAAGGGAGAACCTATTTGATTAATTTCCATTTTTGTCTGTAAACCATGATCTCTTGATGCATATTATTTATGTTGTGATTTTTCTATTTGATAATAAACTTTATTAAACCTTTAGATATCGTGTCGGTCAACCCCTATTCATTATATGTTATCCATAGTTTGTTTTCACGTTCGTGCGTATTTGTAACAGAATTGTGTGCATGTGAGTGCAGTGTAACTTGTATTTTCGTACAAGGAGAGAAAGTGCGTCTGATTTAAATATCGTCGTCCAGATAGGCTGGATTAGATAAATTATTCTATCCAGAGACTGTCCTTTCTCTTACACGATCACCCTCGTGATAAAAACTATATCTTACCCCTTACTTTCACATTGTCATCACTATCACCTCTGTTCAGACAGGGCTATAAACATCTATACCTATCTGATAATTCATCCACGACAGCGGGCAGCAATATGTGCTTATCCTTGTAACGTCAATTTATTAGCCATTAAGGTTCTATTTTGTTTCATTTTGTTTCCTTGAATAAAGAATTGTAAAAAGTAGAGACCTATATTTCAAATGGCCTTTAGTGTTCCTTATTTTAACATTTGTTTCCTGTATATGCAATAGATATAAGTGAGGCTTTAAACATTTAAAAAATAGAAGTGACTTTTCTATCCATCTTTAGAATTCTTTCATATCAATTCTCTGGGCTGTGTCTGGACTGTCGATAATCTATATTCAGTACTGCTCAAAAGGCACATAAGTCCAGGGCCGGATTATCCCTTTGGCTAAGTAGGCTGAAGCCTAGGGGCCCGGAGCTCTTGAGCCCGTGCATAAGTTAAAACATTCTTTTTACAAAAGCATAGGTTTTTCAATAAAATGTCTTTATTGTGTTTATCTTAATTATAATAAAAATAATACTAATAAACATTAATGAAAAATAGATGCAAATAAAAGAGGTAAGCAATGCTAACAAACTAACATACCAGTCTAATAATAATACTTGTATATACCATCATAATGCTAAGAGGTTTGAATAAAAAATATTAAAATTATTGCCTATTAGGTGAAAAAGGGGAAAAGGAGCGCCAAACAACGGCACTTCTTGGCTTAATCCGCCCCTGCATATATATAGATTTGTAAATAGAACATCGGTTGACTGATTTTATGACAAGTTATCTGGTAATTGAACTAATGATTTATTAAGGGCTAGATTGCAGCCAAGCCAGGATGAAGACAGCTGATAGGATAGTATGTCGCTCTCTCTGTCAAAAATCTACACCACGGGGTAGAAGAGGAACGACTAAGTAAGTAGTAGTTTTAAACAGAAAATTTCATTTTTTTTTTTAAAGACAAGTAAACAGAGAATATGAAACTTATTTCATGTTAAACAGAAAACGTGGCTACTTTTTAATGTTAAACAGAAAATTTGGCTAATTTTAAATGTTAATCAAAAATGTCGTTACTTATTTAATGACACATAAACCTGAAAATCCGCTACTGATGTGCTGACAAGAAAATAGAAAATGTGGATGCTGGTTTAGTTAATGACATGAGCACTGAAAAAAGGACTACTTATTTGTAAGTGTCTTTGTCTTAGGTAAGCCCAGGTGTTTATAGAGATTTTGGTGGAGAGAGCTGAACGCTGAGAAGACAACTCGTGTGTTGAAGAGATACAGCTGGAAGTTATTGAAGAGAAAATATAAACGAAAGGCAGTAGCCTAATTAATAAGAAGGACATAAATAAGCTCCTAAACAGACAGACAGACATGACAGACAGGCCAGACGGACAGGCCGGCCGGTCGGCCGGCAGACAGACAGACAGACAGAAAGACAGAAAGATAGATAGATAGATAGATAGATAGATAGATAGATAGATAGATAGATAGATAGATAGATAGATAGATAGATAGATAGATAGATAGATAGATAGATAGATAGATAGATAGATAGATAGATAGATAGATAGATAGATAGATAGATAGATAGATTTGTACCTTATAAAGTAATTAAATTCACAAACCAGAAAAACAAATTGAAAGAACGAAGGGAGACACGACTTCAGAATGTCTTTACAACAGCTATTTGAAAGTGAAACACAGAGACAGACTGACAGAACTGAACGGAGTGAAATGAGGATATGTTTGTCGTTGAAAGATAGAAATGAGACAAATAATGGGGCGCAGATAGCCTTGAAGTGTCTGATGCGAGACAAGTGTCAGTTGTTACGGTGTTATTTTAAATGACGGCGTCTGCTGGGGTTTACCCATGCGCAACGTTTAGGGGTCATTAATATTTATAGAATATGTCGATATTTTACGGTATAGTGAACGCGAAATATATGCGGAGATTATGACGCATTCGCGTTGGGAAGGTCACGCCGGGTGACTTGGTTACAGGGCCTTTGTTACGCTATCCGTCAAGCAAGAAGGTCGTGTCTTGTATTTCTTCCAAGGAAATAAGGCTGAGTATATAGCCTATATTATATAGATGAATCGATGTAGACTTCAGGGTCAGTTCGGAAATTAATCTAAGCATGAGATTAATTACATTAAACTAGATAATGGAAGGAGAATCGTATTATGATTCAAATTGTAGATGTCAAGAACTCATGTGCTCATTTCTGGCTGTTGACTACAACAGCGCACGTATATAGCCACGATGTTCATCTGACATATTGTTTTGACACGGACGGATACTTACTGATATTATTTGGAATTCAATTGTTACGCTGAATTGTACATGAAACCTTTGTGAATGTCGATTATCGTTTTTGTATGAATCTCAATACATGTGGACTCAAAGCAGAAGGCTTGATCCTTTATTTACGTTTCGGGTTCGGTTCTACAGCTGTTGGTGTTTACCTTTGTCAGCACGATAGCTCTCCCACAAGGGAAATCAAATACTATATACTATGCAAATCAGAACGTCGAAGGGATGTTCTGATGCCCAGAGCTAACCATTTATAACCAACATTGATACGTCTAAAGAGTGACTTTACTATTCAATAAATAATACCATAACCAAGGAATCGCAACACCAACACCACCATCACCACCGACCCGTCACAACTGGTGGCCATTAGTGGTTTTGAAATTTTTTCAAAAGAACGAACCACAAAAAAATAAGACATTTTTCCTTTCGAGCCAAAATGGACATTATTTGCAAAAACACCGGTGACGTCATGCCCTTGACGACAGTATGAACGGTTGGAAAAGCCAGCAGCTGATAATGTCCTTCAAACAAATTTATTTGCAGCTTTCAAACATCAAATGAAACCTATTGCTGACTTTCTCAATGATACAAACAAGTTCTCGAGTCTGTCGGCGAAGCATATAATGTACGATATTACCGCCAAAACAAGATAAGTCACTAATTTTAAAGGTTAAAATATTTCGTCCTGTTTGTCCAAATAATGCCATGTTCTTTTTTCGTTGCATCCATGTTAAATATTGTTCCTGTCCTTTTCATGTAGCGGGTATGGTTGGGCGGCGGTTCGGAATGAATAAAATGGCTCTCAGGATGCCGATATTTATTCTGAATGTTCCTAAGGCTGTGAATTAATAGCACCTCGCGAAGAAAGCGTCGAATTATCATTATCGGTGATCGGTTCGTTCGGACTTGCATTAATTCACTTTGCATGTTAGGTGTATAGTCATGTTATAACTGGTGTTTTCTGGTGTATTTGGTTCTTATTTTTATTCATTTACAGTCTTATGTTCGTAATCTATCTTGTTTATTCTGATCTAGCTATCTTTAATTTTAATTAAATGTATTGTATTAACGTCAAATGAGTCCTGTGACGTCACTATTTGTTACGTACACAGCTTAACTTTCTATTCAGTTCATTCTTAATCTCTCACTTCCGTTTTATACCACTTAGTTATTAATGCATTTTTTATTGTGAAAATGTCTTGTCGTATGGTAATACTGTTTCGTAATCCTTGGTTAACCCATTGTATTGTTTGTCTTCATTTCATCCTTCTATAATTTAATATTAATGCTATAATTTCTTCATTAATAATAGTGTAGATGAATATGATTAAATTTTTATCAGCTTTGATGAGGAATTAGGGACTTTGCACATATTTGCAGTAGTGGTCCTAGAAATGGGCAATGCACTTTATGCCTCATGATTATGGCATAAAATATAATGATTAATTATTAAAACTTTATAACATATTAATACATATTTAATATAAATTAGTACACTTTCTCAGTACTATATTGTGAACTTAGTGACAATTAAGACTAATTATTTAGGGATAATACACATAATTATTAAATATTAATATTAAGCGCTTGATATAATTTCAGCAGCTTATATAACTAACTATCATAACTATTTATGATAGATATTAGTGGATATATATAATATTTTTACAAAATATTATAGATTGTGGAACTTATACATAACAATACAGGAATATTGCAATTTCTTATAATAATTATTCATTCGTTGAGTAATTATAATTATCGACATAGATTCTAGTGGTGATTACAAGACATAAGTAATTGAATACTTAAATATATTAACTTCAAGATGCTTAACTTAGACTATTTTATTAAAAATGGTAAGGATTTTGGAAAAAAAGGAGAACTTCTCGAGGCTTATGCATTGGCTGAATTTACAAAATATAAGGCAGAAGAGGAGGAAAAGAAAGCTTTTGCTAAGGCAGAAGAGGAGGAAAGAAAAGCTATTGCTAAAGCAGAGAGAGAAGAATTAAGACAAGAAGAAGAAAGAAAGATAGCAAGAGATGAAATCCTACGGATTGAAGAAGAGAATAAATTGAAACGACAAGAAATCATATTGCAGCAAGAAATGGAATTGCAACGGCTTAAATTGGAAACAGCAAAACTTAATTCGCAGAGTGCTGCAGCAAGCCAAAATGATAATGCTCAATCTGGATCTTCATCCACCCGACTTAAGGGCAATTATTACTTTAAATTACCACCATTCAAATTACACGTGGACGACCTTTCATCGTGGCTGGCGCGCTTTGAGGATATATGTAAGGTCAATAACCTTGACAAAACTGCATGGGCACTTAAACTTAAGGAATTTCTGGATGGCGAACCTGCAAGTGCAGCACAAAACATTGATCCTACATTAGCCACAGATTATGAGGCCATTAAGACGTTGTTATTACGTCGTTTCCACTTGAACGAAGAGGCATGTAGACTACGTTTTAAAAGTTTGTTGCCAGATAATAATAAGGATTTTACGGGATTTATTGCTAACATACGCAATACTTTTAACAGATGGGTTGAACTGGCAGGTGTCAACAAATCTTACGACAAATTAGTTGATTTGTTATTGAGGGATAAAGTGTTACCTTCTGTCAGCTCACCATTCTTTGCTTATCTGCAAGAAAGAAAATCAGAATCTATTGATGAGTTAGAAAACATTTCTTTAAATTACTGCACAGCTCATCCGAATGCTAATATTTCTGGCTCGTTGATAAGAGAACCACTTCCTGTAGCCTCCAATATGGCATATCATAATCATAACAAACCTAGAACACACAGTGTGGACAGAGGTAGGTTCAAAGGAAACTATGACATTAATTTTCATAAGGGACAGAATAACTTTAACAATAACTTTAATAGAGGAAGACAACAAACCAGAAATTATTCACCTCAGTCAAGATACAATAGTAATCCTCGTAACTCAAGTTATAATCGGTCATATCAATATAATAATGGTAACAATTGGAATAATAGCGATAATTATAACTCGAGACATCGAGATAACAATTATAATAGACGTCAACGAGATAATTCAACTAATTATTCTCGTAATCGTTCTCATTCTCGTGGATCTTCACATTATAACCATAATACCGGGGCAGCAGTGACAAATGATATCACCCCTAAGGTTCAGGTTCCACCTAACGATAATACAATGAATTCTTCTGCTGCATGCTTTGCTATAAATTATAACGTGGCAAATAGTTGCCCACAATGCAATCTTATTTTTCAGAAGGCAAAGGAGACAGTGCTAAACTGCGGACACATTACACCAGAAGTAGGTCTTGCAGCCAATGATGGAACAGGCTCTCTGATTTTTAACAGAGGGATAGTAAACGGTTCTGTAGTTTCTGTATTGAGAGACTCGGGGTCCACAACCATTGGAGTGCGACAGTCGCTAGTACATCCTAGCTGTGCAACGGGGGAATATGTCCGTTGCATGACTTTTGGGGGAACTATTGAGTTTTACCCCACAGCTATTATCCATGTTAATACACCTTTCTTTTCAGGACAAGTTAAGGTATGCATGCTTCAGAATCCAATTGCAGATCTGATGTTGGGACGCATCCATGGTAGTAAGGATTGTTCCCCACAGGAAATTGAGGAATGGGAATTAAAGAATGTGCAATCTTATTGCAATGCTAACGCTGTCATTGCAACAGCTACATTACGGGCCAACAAAATAAATACATGTGGCACAGTTTTCTCCAATTTCAGTCTCAGTACCATTCTGGAAATCGATAAGGAGAAGGATAAGACTCTCCTACAGGATAAAAAGTATACTAAACTACCAGCCCATCCTAGGAAGATTAGAAAATCATTTCGAGGCAGATATACCTTTTCTCAAGAGAATGCCACCAAGTCGGAAGATAGATGTTGGCGACAGAATCATATTAACAGTGATCTTAATAAAATTGTTGAAAATGGGAAAAGAAGGGATGTCCCGAACAAGGGTAATGATGGTGAAGTTCTTATGAACTTAACTAATAAAATTAGGACAAATAAATATGTCAATCATTATGAGACATCATCTCATAAGACTACCATATCCAAAAGATTAAATAGAAGAACTATTTATCACGTTAGTGACACTGATCCCACTTACATTGGGAAGGGTGCATATTCTCGCACCGTGTTAGTGTGCAATCTGCCACAAGGTACCAGATGGCAGGCACTTAGCAATTTCTTTAATGACACAGCAGACGTTATGTTTGTACGGTTGTTGTCACCTACCAATGACAGGTATGGTGAAGCTATAGTTACATTTCGTAACAATAGAGATGCTCGAATGGTCATCGAGCATGATAATGGTGCTTACTTTAACTATCATTGTCTACGGTTACAATTAGTACCTAATGCTGCGTCACGCAGATAACATGCTATTGTAATACAATTGTCTCATATCATTGATGACTCAGCATAGTCATTCATCATTTCTTTTCCTTACTGGTCCTTATAAGGTTACTGATAAAATTTCAGACGTTGATTACGTCTTAGATATCAAGGGACACAGAAAGATATTCCATATTAATATGCTCAAGCAATTTCATACACGTCCTATACACTTACAGTCAATTTTTCATGAATTAGATGACAATACTGTATCTTCTTGTCATTATTCTAATCTATCTGTTATACAGGAGGAAGAATCTTCTTTTCCTGAAGTGCAGATGCCTTTACCTGTACTTACTGTCCAATCTACTGAATCTTGGCGTGATGTGACCATTTCTTCTACGGTTACACCGCAACAGCATCAACACGTTGCTGATCTTCTACAATCTTTCCCAGATGTGTTAACTGATGTACCGGGTTGCACATCTGTAATTAGTCACGATATTATTCTTAACGATGATACACCAATTCGTGTTCATCCTTATTCTGTACCTCTACATTTTCTGAGTAAGACATCTCAGGAACTCGAACAGATGATATCATTAGGTATTATTGAGACTAGTACATCTCCATTTTCTTCTCCTTTAGTCATTGTCCGGAAAAAGGACAACAACATACGTTTATGTGTTGACTATAGGAAACTTAATGCGCAGACAGTACCGGATAGCGAACCACATCCTATCCTTGACGATTTACTTCCTCGTCTATCCAATGCTACACTTTTCACTAAAATTGACTTAACTAAAGGTTATTGGCAGATTCCACTAACCGAAAGAGCCAAATACTACACAGCATTCTCAACTCCACAAGGTCTTTACCAGTGGAACGTGATGCCTTTTGGGCTAATGAATGCTCCAGCTACCTTTATTCGCATGATGCGAAAAATTTTAGCAGGTAGATCAGATATAATTACCTATATTGACGACATATGTTTGTTTAGTTCATCATTTGAGGAACATTTTTTTGGGTCTTAAATCAGTTTTGGAAATATTGCGGGATAACAATTTAACCGCTAAACCAACTAAAATTCAAATAGCATGTAATGAGATAACATTCCTGGGGCACATTATTGGATCGGGACGTATCCAAACAATTCCCAGTACGGTTTCTAAAATATTAAATCTATCTGTTCCTCAAACGAAGAAACAGGTTAGGAGTCTGTTAGGTTTAATCCAATACTATAGCAGATTTGTACCTCACCTATCATCCATCACGGCTGTCCTGTCTTCGTTACTAAAGAAGAACATGCCTTTAAGGATAAATTGGACCGACGAATGTGACAAAACTTTTCGCACTATCTTAAAAATATTTTCATGCCCACCTGTTTTAAGATTACCAGATGCTTCTAAAAAGTTTGTTCTACGTACAGATGCGAGTAATTACGGACTCGGGGCATGTCTACTGCAATATCATGATGATGTCCTTCACCCTGTAATGTATATCTCACGCAAACTGAAACCTCCGGAGACAAATTATTCCACTGTGGACCGAGCATTGCTCTCCGTAATCTGGGCAATTACCAAGTTGGAAAAGTTTTTGCTGGGATCTCCATTCCTGATCCAGACTGATCAGAAATCAGTGGCAGCATTACGTCGCTCAAACCATAAAAGTGCTAAACTTGCACGATTTGCTATTACGTTGCAACCCTACGAGTTCGAGATACAGTCGATACCTGGAACTGAAAACGTCATAGCCGACACGTTGTCCAGACATCCTACGGATTCTGAATGAATATTACAATTTCAAGAAAATTTTCTGACTAGTCAAGCATTACATTTGCAATGAACGTTATTGATATCAAGTCAGAATATACAACAATTCAGTTGGACTTCCTACCTAAATAAGGACATTTCGAAATAAACTATTGTGATCAAAATATCAAGTTTTACGGATCGTTTGAAAATTTGAACTTCAATTCCACTTTGAGTATCACTCATTTCGATTGAAATCTGTTAAAAAGGAACAATCTCTGATGTAGAAAGGACAGATACGTTGATGACTTAGTCAATTTACTTTCAAAAGTTTAATAAAGGAACTAACGATGAATGGATAATCAAATCATAATTTGATAATATGAACCTTGTGTCTTAATGAACTTTCATACAATTCAACAGGAGGTAACAACGATTGGATCTTCATGTCCAATATTATTAAATTTTCTAGTTATTAAATTAGTATATAATAGATAATAAAGTCAAAGTGTGATGAAATAAAAAAAATAAAATATACTAAGAAAAGATGAAACAAAAGAATATCACACCAATTAAACCTTTTAATTAGTGTAATTATTAAGGTAATGGATATTACATTATGACATTTCATATATATAGTTAAAATGTATGAATTTTTTCTGCTCTTTTCTTCTGATTGCGTTAATTTAATTAGGTATCTATCCTTACACTTCATTTTCACACGCATGTTAATTTAATGTATACTTTAATATTTGGTTTCAATTGTCCGTACTTCTCAATTTTTATTTCTTTTACTCTCTTATACTATTTCTCATTTTCCTCTATTAGATATTAATTAGCTAGTACCATACGTACATACTATAATTAATTATTTTAATTTTAGTTAGTTAGAATAATTTTAATAACACCTCACATTATTAGTTAGTCTATACATACAACAATTTAATTAGTTAATTAGTTAGTGACAGTGACATTTCCTTGTTTAATATAAGGTATATGTATGATATTACGTTGATTTTATTATAATATATTACTGACATGACCGCGACACTGTTCTAGATAGAACATCATAGGTCATACGTCGGGTTTTGTTAAATTTTTGATAATTTGATTAATATTGTTCAAAAAAAATCTATTTAATAGATTTTTTTTGCCCCCGTCTGACAGGAAATCTGTTACGGTGTTATTTTAAATGACGGCGTCTGCTGGGGTTTACCCATGCGCAACGTTTAGGGGTCATTAATATTTATAGAATATGTCGATATTTTACGGTATAGTGAACGCGAAATATATGCGGAGATTATGACGCATTCGCGTTGGGAAGGTCACGCCGGGTGACTTGGTTACAGGGCCTTTGTTACGCTATCCGTCAAGCAAGAAGGTCGTGTCTTGTATTTCTTCCAAGGAAATAAGGCTGAGTATATAGCCTATATTATATAGATGAATCGATGTAGACTTCAGGGTCAGTTCGGAAATTAATCTAAGCATGAGATTAATTACATTAAACTAGATAATGGAAGGAGAATCGTATTATGATTCAAATTGTAGATGTCAAGAACTCATGTGCTCATTTCTGGCTGTTGACTACAACAGCGCACGTATATAGCCACGATGTTCATCTGACATATTGTTTTGACACGGACGGATACTTACTGATATTATTTGGAATTCAATTGTTACGCTGAATTGTACATGAAACCTTTGTGAATGTCGATTATCGTTTTTGTATGAATCTCAATACATGTGGACTCAAAGCAGAAGGCTTGATCCTTTATTTACGTTTCGGGTTCGATTCTACAGCTGTTGGTGTTTACCTTTGTCAGCACGATAACTCTCCCACAAGGGAAATCAAATACTATATACTATGCAAATCAGAACGTCGAAGGGATGTTCTGATGCCCAGAGCTAACCATTTATAACCAACATTGATACGTCTAAAGAGTGACTTTACTATTCAATAAATAATACCATAACCAAGGAATCGCAACACCAACACCACCACCACCACCGACTCGTCACATCAGTGGCAGCAAAAAGGTGTTATTTTCAAATCCTAGGACTAATGTAACCAAAAATCTGGCTTTCAACATAAATAAGCTCTTTGTAACGTGTGGTTGCTCAGTTAAGTCACGCACGTTTTGTGACTTAAGAGAATGTCATTGACGCTGACAGCCCACGCAGTCGCTAAGTGTCCAGAACTACCCTACAGCAAAGAAAGAAATACAAAAACAAATAATTAAGTAGCTGTGTTGCCGGATCACGATTCTTGTTCCTTAAAGCTGCCATAGTAGTTGTTCTAGGGTCTTATTTGTCAACATGTTTATTTGAATGCTGTGATACAGTTATTTTTATTTAAAAAAAAGGGGGGGGGGGGTCTCTGAGATGACAAAGAAAGAATATTATTAGAGCGTCCTCAGGCATGTCGTACAAGGCTTTTAACATGAGGTTGTGCATGGGACTGGCAACCTCATCATGTAGAACAAACTACTACTGCTGCAGGAACACGTGAATACATAATTCAGGCTGCAGTGGTGGCTCCTTGCTCTGTAGGGAGCGCAAAGGAAATTTTGATGACGATGATGATAATGATGATGATGATGACGATGATGATGAAGATGATTTTGGTATTTCTTGTCTGTCATCAGCGTGGTCGTCAACTCCTTTTTTTCCTTTCCTGCTTGTGACATAATCGTGCGCTGTCTTCTCCTCTCCGGCAGTATTAAACTAGATTTGTTGTGCGTACTGAATTAGGTGCAATATTCTTTTGTTAGCACTCTCTTTTTTCCTACCGTCATTGTTCAAGGTTCATTCTTCGATGCATGACAGGGCTAGACAAGCGTATCGCTCATCCCTGAGAGATTACTTGAGTCCCTAAAACGTGATAATACCACATTGACTCCAGGTAAATGGGAGAACGAAGTGGTTGTTAAGATTGCATAAGTACTTCCCACTCGACATGAAAAATGTAAGAAGTTGTAACGTAAACATTACCAAGAATTGTCGGATGTAGCAGCTCCATATGCAGAGGATGACTGTTTGAAATTTTCAAACACATGAGTCAAACATATTACTGTATGAGGGAAAGTGTTTATAAAATGAACTTTGAATGTATTGACTCAAATTTGAGGCGCCAATAAACAACGACGCTATTGGAAGATTTGTCAGAACGCCATGCAGGAAGCGTGAGCCGAGAGCTACAATATAACGTAGAACATCTAGCATACGACACTGTATTTCAGAAATCGTCACAAGTAGACATCTAGGACATTTTCACTGGAAAGAATGGAGTTGGATTCTGAATATTTAGGAATGGAAAAACGTATTAGAGCATTTTTTATCCACTGGAAAAGAAAACTCGCTAATATTAATTCGGATCGGACTCCTACAGAAACTACTCACAAGTCACAGAGGAATTATACAATAAGAAATAATATCCCAGACGTGTGTTCGAAGCATCTGTGTTACGTTGCCAAGACTATTTACCTGAGCAAGACGTCTAAGAATTGCCTAGTTATTAGGGTGAGTTGTACACATTTTTTTACTTTGAATTTTACTGTTTATACTAGCTAGGAGTGTTAAAGATTTATACGAAGCTGGCAACCTCAGCATGTGAAAAGGATAATTTATGAACCACCACAGCAAGCGCTGGTGATTGCTTCATGCTAGTTCTCACGGAAGAATCAAACGCAGAAGTTATCCCAGATTCCAAGTGGAGAAAGGAAGTGGATGATGATGACATCATATGTATATTATTATTTGTAATGAAGTGTATGCATGTTTAAAGTTGCTCCTTCAGGCACAAGCCATTTGCTGCTGTCCAGTAGAAATTGTTTCATTACATTAACTTAAAGATGGTGATTTTGTTACCACATCCCCTGAGTTAAAATGATGTACACTCAGGGAGAATACAAATTCTGATAAAGGAATCGGTGACGGTCAGCGGGGGAAGGCGCCTGATCTAAATGAGGAAAACAAATACTTTACAGCGGAATGTGTTCTTTTATTCCCTCTAAAGTTGGTGGTACGGATTGGAGAGACCATTTGAGGTTCTACTCACGTTACCAGCTGCACTAGTCTGTGGTTCGAAGCTTGAGATCGATACGTAAAACCTACATCTCTCGGGTGGTGAAGATCTCTGACTTAGACCGGAAACGGTTACCTCTAGAATCCTGTGGAGACGTGCCCTTGCCACAGAGACGAAGTGACGGAACCAGCAGCACTAACATAGACCCCTATCCTTAGATATTTGTTGAATATCCAGCTTTGGGCGGTAACTTTTCCGTGGACTTTGCTGTCTACCGTGTTCTTTCTTTTGACAGAGTTCCTCTCCTCCAATCCCGTACATCTTTGGCGAGCGACTGAGTTTCTTGCTTAGGCAGTGTGTGCAGTTGTGAACGTAATTACGAACATCTGCCCACCGTTTGGGCCAGAAGTAAACTGCCTTAAGGTTACTCATGGTGGTTCCCACTGAAACATGTTCACCTGAGGGTAACACATGTGCTGATTTTATCATTTGAGGCTATAGAGGGAGTGGGACGACTAACTGTCGAGTTCCCTGCCTCGTTCGTTGAAATAAGATTCCATCTTCAGTGTGGAAAGTTCCAGCTGAAGCATGGGTCGTCGTTATCTGACGCTGTTCAGAGTAAGGCGCCAAGGTTATATCGTCCATCTGCGCTTGTTGGGTGTTGGATGCTCTGTTCAAACTCTTTCTTAGTAGTTTCATGGTTTTTCCCAATCTGGTTGTCCAGGTTATGGCAAACAGAGCAATCTCTCACAAACTGTTGAATATCCTGTCGCATACATGGCCAGAAGTGTTTCACGAAGACCTGTCTAACTAGGACCCGCGCTCTTTTAATCGGATGTGGCAGGGGTGAATGAATTTTCCTTCATTAGGTACGAGAATAGACACCTTTGAAGAACCACATTATATACTCTAGGTTTTGGCAACTGTTGGACCACTAACTGCAGAGCAAAGGAAGGCAACCCGTGACACTGCCTTTTTTTTTTTAGAAGCATCGGAAAGTATAACAATAGCTCCCCATCATTTTTTTTGCAAGACGGCTGCACCAAACACTTCATCTGTAAATAAATAAATATTACACACACAATGGTATGTTTCAGTCACTCGTGACAAATAAACAAACAGAAAAGTAGACAACAGAAAAACAACAGAAGTGATAGGCTCGCCGGAAAATCGAAACCAGGATGTTATGATTAAAATTCATAACAGGTGTGTATTATATAGCGTTAGCTCAGAGTGGCTCTGTGTTTGTGTATTTTTACACTGGTCGCTGGAAAAGACGGGTGAGCTACGCTAAGCCGTCATGCTGGTGATGTTAAGTATTTGGAGTGGTATAGCTGTGTTCGGGGTCTACCATTTCTACCCCTAGGTAATATGGGCCAGAATAGCAAGACGTCTACTCCAACTATAACGATAATATAACGACCCGTAACACAGGACGATCCAACAGTGCTTGGTGTTGTGGTTCCTGTGTGATCTGGACGAAAGGAAAAAGTAAATGAGAAAAGGGCTGAAATAAAAGATAATTACGGAAAGTCCGTAACATGCTGAAAAAAAAGGGGAAAAAAAAGAAAGAAATTCGGAAACAAAGAACTTTAAAAACAAAGATAAGAAATAAGAAAAGTAACATATAAAGAAAAGGCAGTTCGGAAGAAAGAAAGAACTAACTTAAAGAACGGAGAAAGGAAATAATCAAAGTAACAAAGAAATAAAAGTCATACAGAAAGGCAGAGAGATAACCACAGGTATTTCCATTCTTCAGTTGCTATCGATTTTTGCATGCTTCAACATACCTGGTAATTGTTCCTCACCGGTTTCTCGTTGTATTAATTCCCACACACAAACATGTGAACTCTTGATATTAATAGTAATTCGTAATTGAGACACAGCATACATAGGGACAGTTTATGGAAAATACTGAGGGCTTATGGAATTCCAAGCTGCATAGTGTCAATCATAAAAAGCCTCTATGCCAACTTTACGTGTAGAGCAACTTAACCTTTGAGATAAAGACAGGAGTACGACAGGGATGCCCCTTATCAACTACTCTATTTTTAACAGTCATAGATTGGGTGATGCGCCAGACAACAGAGGACAGTCCAAGAGGAATAAGATGACTACATTTTCTACATTGGAAGATCTGGAATATGCAGATGACATTGCACTACTAGCAAATTCACATCAACACATCCAGGAAAAAACGGATAGACTTAATAAGTTTAGCCAGCAGGTAGGCTTGAACATCAATTTAAAGAAGTCAGAGGTCATGACGCTCAATGTGAACAACCCTGAGCCTATATCAGTAAGGAATCAGCAACTGGTTCAGATAGACATCTTCACATACCTAGGATGCATAGTAACACCAGACGGCGGGGCAGGCAAAGACATCAACATCAGAATGAATAAGGCAAGAACAGCCTTTTTTAGCCTAAACAACATCTGGAAGTCCTCTCAATACAGCACAAGCACAAAATTAAGATTATACGAGTATCAGAGCTGTGTGCTTTCTGTGCTTCTCTATGGTGCGGAATGCTGGAGAGTTACAGAGAAGGAAATGTCGAAATTGTCCTCTTTTCACACAACATGCCTAGGAAAAATTCACAGAATCTTTTGGCCGAATACCATAACCCACCAAGATCTGCTTACTCGGAGTAAGCAAGAGGACATGCACACCATCATAGCTGGCAGACGCTGGAGCTGGGTTGGCCATGTCCTCAGAAGAGACCCCGATGCCATCACAAGAACAGCTATGCTTTGGACCCCTGAAGGAAAACGAAAGAGAGGCCGACCAAAAACAACCTGGCGGAGGACTGTGGAGGCTGAGATGCAAAGAATGAACCAGAGTTGGGGCACTGTACGAAGGATGGCCGCCGACCGGGCAAAGTGGAATCAATTTGTTGTTGCCCTACAAGACGCCACTAGGCGTGATGGCCACTGACTGCTTTGACGGTCGGCGGCTACGGATCAAAGTAGAAAGAAGAAGTAATTGAGACATGTAGTGACAGCTACACAGTTCTCCAATGGAAATTATAATGCTTGTCTAACGGGGGAAACTTCTGATGATCAGATTAACTCCTATTGTAATGCGGAGTTTCCTATTACTACTATATGGTTTGATCACTGACAGTAGTAAAATACCGATGGACGGATGACCCTAGGACCGACATAAGTCACTTTTCAAGAGAAAATTAAACCCCGGCTGGGAGGGTTGGCACCACATAAGGTATAGGTAACGGCAGTCCCATGGCAGATACTGCCGCAGTGGAATGAAGTCTTAGATACTCTTTTTACTAGGTCCAGCTATTTTATGAGGCAGGATGACCACTTTTCTTACTAGCTGCCTTTAACTCTTTGACTCCGGAACAACGCTCACAGCGTTGCTCAGAAATGACACCCATGCCAAAACAACTCTCTGAGCGTTGATTTTAATCTATCACGAATTAAAATTATGGCACAGGGTGGAAAATAATCACGGAATCAAAGAGTTAATTTCAGTAACTCAAGAACATAATTAGGTATTCATTTATAGTAAGAGAAACTGGAGCCTGTCGCTACACATTTTTTTTATATCTCAGAACCATGTATCGTAAGGGTTTGTATAAGTATAATGATAGTGTTGGAGAAGAAATAGAACAAGGTTTCTCTCCAGAAAGTATGAGATCTTAGTGACACAGATAGACACTGGTATCACTCGATAGTCACGGCTGTGAAAGTGTCTGGAACTGAAATAGAACAGTTAGACCTTACTGCGCCACCCTGCTGTGTGACCACAAGTGATAACAATTCAACAAAACTCCACTTCAACTTTACCGAATGAAAAAACTGTTGAATACAATTGATATATCCTTTTTATTTACAACTATCTAATTTTGTAATGAATGGTGAGTGTTGGAATATGGTGATTAATGTAAAAGTATATTTACATCAAGTGATTGTATTTTTGTCCGTACATGTTCCTGGGGAAGCTTCACGAACTTCGCAAGTTGAAGCGAATTGTCAGAAGGATGAAAATACGGTCGTTTGACAGGTGCGCGTATTGCAGGGGGTGAAGTAACATCCTATATTCATCGTCTGTGCAACCAGGACTAAGGGTATCAATATCAGATTCTTGCCGATATGGGTTGGTTATCATTTCGCCGTACGTATCAACAGGATAATTATTTGCTACTTTATCAGCGTGGAAGCGTTGTTCCGTTTGCTCCTGAGTATCCATCTCAGAGTCTGCCTCGTCAAAGGAGGTGTGACTTGAGGGTTGATAACGAAATTTATCTTTTCGAACTGGTCTGGTGGGCGTCATTTTGGATGCGATAGGATGATGGACATCACGCCGAAGTTGTTTCGCGTGTGCCTTCGTGGAATGTTTCTCTTGTATGATCATCTCGCCTTCATCCCGTTTAAGTGCGTTTCTCACCAATCTGCTAATTTCTGCTCGCTGTGAAGACAAATCAATGGCAAACCCATACTCCAGTAATTTATATACTTTTCGTATTGTGAGGGTGTTGAGATCACCGTCCCTCAAAATAACATTTATTTCTTTCTCTAACTCCTCTGTGTTTGGTTCAGTGACTGGGATATTTTTCAAGGATGTCTGCCTGGCTGACCGTCCTACTGCTGTGCAAGTGTGTCGAGTCAACGTATGGGTGTTCAGTGGGTCATGAACCTGACTTGACCTGTCAACGTCTGTTTGTGTTGCGACACAAATCGTCTTGGTTTTGTTCACCTGTGCATGAATTTTCTAGGTGGACTATTGATAATGGGGACCCATGGCGTCTTATTTGCTTTCATAAAACCGACCTGCTGATGTCTGTGAAGTGGTTTTCTCCATGGTTGTAGTGGTTTGATATGTGCTCGCAAACCAGTTTCCGTTGTTATCATGCATGTGTGTTGGTCAGTCGTAATAATATTATTTACCTCCCATATCTTTCGTTGTTTGATATCGTTGATAAAATTCCTGACCGCAATGCGACAATCTCTTCTATTGAGACTGTTCCAGTGGCTTCTACTACTTCTATTGGAGTGATGTAGAGTACTCTCTGTTCCCTTACGGCAAAGTATCGGTATGCGTGGGTAATGTTGTAGGTTTCTTACATTGTCAACAGTGTAACTTTGCGCATCCACGTATGTTACTTGATTTGCCTTGATATAAGTGTGATCATATCCTCCTGGACGTAAACAATTCATATATTCCCCATAAGCAGTGGGACGTATCATCAAGGTCTGTTGTTTGGGATAACCTCCAGGCAAAAAAATTTCTGTCCACATGTCAGAATCGTGGGGGTGGCGCGGGGTGTGTTTTGAGTGCAAACGAAAGGAGGGGAGTGGATGCATATGCTTCTGACAATATTGTTGCTGCATTTGAATTTGTTCCTTTAGACTTTGTCGCTTCATTTGCTGTTGTTCATGTCCATTTATTCTATATATCAATAATATTGCGTCTTGATTGTTTCCAGTAATATTTTCCTATGGCGGCTCTCCTGAAGAGGACTGGTCACTTGGCACCAAATTAACTATATGTGACCGTGGGATGCAGTGTGGACTGGGTGCGGCACCAAGTTAACTATATATGTAGCCGGGGTAGCAGTGTGGCATTAATAAGTTTCCTTTTTCTTATTATATATTTCTTTTATTGTTTTATTTCCTACTCCAAGTTTGATCTTGACTGGCTTAAAGTCCGCCAGAGGTTTTTCTTTCTTGGTTTATGTCATAAGTTACCAGTCCGTTCGTTCCTCTAGTTAGATGTTATAATTAGGAGAGGTTAGTGGTGTTAACGTTTTCAACTTGCATTTTTCTGTAACCTGTCCAACTGTTAAGGAAATCATTCAACAGCTTTGTCAGTCAAAACGTGATTTTATTTTAACAGAAACGTGCAGAACAAATAATCGATAGTCAATTGTACAACATAGGCTCAAACATTCCTATTAAGACATTCTTTGGTTTTTCAGTATGTATGATGTACTTTCTATTCGTTATTTCTATCCAGTGAGGGGAGTAATATTCCTCCACATTATCAAATTCCCCTGAGTTCCCAGTTATGATTTCCTCAGGGTTAAGTATCTCCTTGGTAGATATCCTCGCAACCTTTTGTTCATTTAATATCCTTATTGCTTTAGGTTCTTTCATTTACTGCTTCTATTTGTTGCATGTATCATTATAAAGTCAAAACCAGACGAGCTGAGCTGAAATGAAAAGGCGATATAAGACTTGGGTCTACTTAAATGATGAAACCACCAAGCTAACATTTGCATGAGCAAATGTTTATACAAATCAATTTATATCTTCTCCTGCATCTGCAGGCACAATTGAAGAATATCGAATCCTCTTAAATATCATTGAGTACCTCAATGTAGAAGCAAGACGGTCACAAACGTGTCTACATGCAATGCTTGGCTTCTTCCAACTAACTTCTAAATCTTCTCTCTGCCGGCTTCATGGTGCCCGGGGTAGCTGGCCACTTTCTATTGGTTAAGGCTTTTCTCTATATCCTTTTTTATTGGTCATTCCATCATATTACCTCACAGGGTGCAAGGCTCCCCCTGTGTACGTACCTGGATCACGATGGTAACTCCCGCAAATTTGTAGCGTGGGTTATGTCAAAGCTGAACTAGTTACAACTTCACCTCTCTTTACCCTGCCCTCAGTGTGTGTTGGGTTTTTCTTTTTTTCTCTTTATTTTATTTGTAGAAAAATCTTACTTGCTGGTTTTCTATAACCGTACATGATAGTTTCTATATATTTAGACTCTAGCACGAATAAGTGCTATGGTGGTAGGTCATACGGCCACAGTAATTCTTAATGCTGATATAGACTTACAACCTTCTCTCCGCGCCCATAAATTACTAACCAATTTTATGGCTCAGACGGAAACAACATAATTGGATATAGGTCACTGATACCATGGAAATACATTATGTTCCGGACTTAATGTTACGTTGAAAATCTGGGACAACATACAAAAGATGGATATTTACGTTTAGCAGGAATAGTAGAGAGTTCGCTAGGAAAACGTACAGTAAATTTTATTCTGAGGTAATCAGGATAGTAGCGAATTCGTTGAAGACTTCTGAGCGTAGGAAGGAAGGAAGGATTGAGGCTTTTAGAGTTGACCACTTTCAATACACGCAATGTCGTACAAGGCGTTGAATACGAGGCCGTGGAACTGGCATTCTCATTACGTAAAACAAAGTGCAACATAACCCACCGCTGCACGAGCATGTGCTTGATTGATGCAGGCTTCGTGACAGACGACCAGCTGTAGTGGTGGCTACGTGCTCCGAAGGGAGTAAAAAAGACAATGATAGTAGTAATGATGACTTTCAATACACGGGCAACTGCTACTTGGTTAGGCTTACAGTGTTAAGTTTCTTGTTTTTAATTAACCTTTTCTTCCCCGCGGTTAACTCCCTATGCCCAAGTATTCTGGTTCGTCGTAACCATTATCTATACAAATCGTAAATGACTATAGGACTCTTCCATTTCATGATATGCGTACCCTACAGTTTATTTGATACTATTTCGTGAGTTAAACCTGTTCGTATTATAACACGCAATCGTTTTTCTTGAATCCCAAGGATCTCAGCAGACATGAACAAGTAATAATCTTCAGACTTCGCACAGGCCGCAACAGATTGGGATACCATCTAGTCAACAAGCTACAGTTAGGAGCTACCGATGAGTGTAACTGTGGCACCATTAAAATAACTGCTGAAGAAAGGTGTCCAACTTATGAGGACAGAGACAGCGAAAATGGCCATCATTATTACCATTCCTGGGAAAACTCTACGGAGATATCAGAAACCTCAAGCTGACTGCTGCTTTCTTTGATCATATTCCAGGTGACGCTTGAAAATGAACGAAGAAGAAAAATCAGATAAAGAAGAAGAATCCTAAGGCTAAGGAAGATAAAGGAATGCTGAAAACCACAATGAAAACGTTCTTTTAGCTGAATACCATCACAAATCAGGAACTGCTTACTCGAAGCAACCAAGAGGACATGTACACCATCATAGCTGGTTTACGCTGGAGTTGGGTTGACCACGTCCTCAGAAGAGACCTTGATGCCATCACAAGACCATCTATGCTTTCGTCCCCTGAAGGAAAGCGAAAGAGAGGTCGGCAAAAAACAACTTGGTTGAGAATTGTGGAGGCCGAGTTGCAAAGAATGAATCAGAGCCTTGGCACTGCACGAAGAACGGCCGCGGACAGAGCAAAGTCAAAGCTATTTGTTGCGGCCCTACAAAATGCCACCAGGCGTGATTGCCACTGACTACTTTGACAGTGGCGGCTGTGACAATTTGTCTGTTAATTTTTATTTTCAGCTCGCTCCGTTGCTTTATTGTTCTTTTCCCTTCTTATTATTTTCTCAGGTTATCTGATTTTAAAAAAATTTTTTTAATTTCTTGTCATGGTTCTAATAATTGCAGGAACATCACCACCACCCTTTTCTTTCAGGGATGGGTGTAAACCCCTACCCGTGTGGTAGCGTGGGCTAGTGAGTCATTCTTGTTGATAAACGGTCAGATAAATTTACGTAACATTGCGTACATTTTTCCGCGGGCAGCGGGCTTCGTGAGAAATTTATTCTTTGATTCTCCCCCCACCCCCCTTTTCAGGGGAAAAAAATAACTCTTTGTCGCTCGTAGATTTGTAGTGTTACGTTGGGTATGGTTCGTCAGAGGTTAAGATAATGTTATGATGTTTAAAGGGAAGCTCTTACGATTGTTTTCGATTTTAATTTATATAGCAGTCATGAGATTACGTCAAAGTCGGGTAGATGCAGTTTGTGGGAGATAATTCTAGATCTATGACTCATCGCGTCTGTCTTGCATCAGAAAATTGCTACCATAAACAGGCCCGGTTCTGTAAGTCGTTTCTCAGTCCTGGAATTTTGTGGCCGTGAAGAGTTACAAACATATTATTCAGTCTGCCCGTATAGTTGGAATATTCTGATGTCTGGGTATGTACGTAGACTAAATAAGTGGTGTGTAGGAATTTTAGCTAAAAGATTTTAGCAAGTCAGAGTAAGCTTTCTTCTGGGACTTAATTTTATTTTTAGTCAGTAGTTTCCAATCAATTACCTCTGCCAGTGTATTGTAAGTTTCAGTGGTAATTATACGAAGTATAGCCAGTGAGGTTCTGTGTGAAAAGATTGGTGTTATTATTACTATATATATATAGTACCAGACTATGTTATGATAACTTGGGAGAAAATAGTGTATGAACTCGGGAGTTTCGTTTAACTAAAAAAGCAATGGGTATTTAAGTTAGTTGCTGAAGGATACGACGTTGGCTGAAGGATATGCTAGTGTTATGATAATGGTGTTTGCATTTTGGGTATACATTTAATTGGGCCTGTTTCATTAAACCTTGCATTGGCTGCCTCTGATAAAAGTGTAGTACACAAAAAGGCGTGTTGTGACGGCTATGTGCCTGAGCCGCGAACTGGCCTCAGATCAAATCAGGCCACCTATCGTCCGTGTTAACCGCAAGAGGCAAGCGTTGTACTGCGCAGCAGGGGAGAAAGGGGGAGAGTTTGCATGCTGATTTTTTATGGTGGGTAAAAGAGAAACGGGGTGTATATAACTGTGTGTTTTTAATGATTGTGTATTAGCGTTTTAGTATTGGTGTATATTTGTGGTTATTGTTGTTTTAACAATTCCCGGCTTCGTAGGCCCCCAACGATTACAGCTGACTTTGCCTTCCCTTAGAAAAGGGAAGCACGAGACATCACAGTACTTGATATCCGCAGTACGCGCACAGTAACAGGCGCCCCTAGCTATTTCTTCAAGATGGTGAGGTATCATGGAGTCTCCTGATTTGGGGAAAACATATTCCTCTGAGTGGAATTTTTTGGGAATTTGGAGCACTTGGCTTCTATGGCCCAGTACACGACAGGCTACTGTGCCTTGTATTTTTTACATACTGCCACAATAAAGTAGTAGTCCAAAACCCGAAGCGGGTTTATCATCGTTTGTGTATCCAAGTGAGTGCCATCGATATCGGCTCGATTTCAGCCGAGGCACTTAGCTATAGAGTCGTCAAGGACTCCTTCATCGATTATTCTGGCTAGGACAGAGGGAGATCATGCCTCTCAATTACTAACGGCAGGAGGTACCTGACGAAGAGTAACGCATCTGAGCCTAATAAGCAGCAGACGCTAGCGACCAGAAGGAGGAGAGAGGGAGTGATGGTAGAGGGTTTTTTCAGGAACGGTAGTTAATTTTGATTCACCTGAGAGGTGAGCCTCTGAGTAGATGCCGAGAGCACTGTGCAGACTTTAGAGGGTAGACTTTAGTGTGCTGAATTTAGTGGTGGTGAATTTTATAGGGTAGGACCGCCTGGAGCGTGTTGAGACCTGTTAGTTTTGTTTGGTTATAATTTCTTCTTAGTCCGGTCAACCTGGACAGGGAAAAAAGTGGTGGAGAGTAGTAAGTGGTTTGTGGACAACCACGGTTTTTCTTAGTTTCATTCAACAGTGGTTCAGTGGGTGGAGTCTCTTACAGAGAGAACACCCCCCCCCCCTCCCCTCCCCATTTGTTTTGCTTAAACCATATTTGTCTGTTTTCATTGTAGGTGTGAAAGCGGGTGTGCAAAATTTTGATAGATTTTGGCATTAATTAATTTTTTTCTTTTTTTTTTCAGCTTGTGCGAACTTTGCACGATGTGTTCATTTGTTGATGTGGAATTAATTTTTGTTAAATGTTTAATAAATTTAAAAGTATGCACTGGATCAGTTTGTCTTTCTCTACACTGTACCTATAATTCTTAGTTGTGCAGTTGTGTCTGTGGTAGATTAGTTTATGTTACCTTATCTCCACCGGAGCAAGAGGTGGTGAGACAGTAGCTATAAAAACAAGACACAAGTGGCGAGGGAGAGTCAATCTATGTTCTCACCCTTGAAGCTACAAGTCTCATCCTCCACAGTCACTTGAAAATCTCTACTTAATCTATTTCTCAGATCTTTTTCAGACTAAGTGTCTTGTCTCTTTATTTAGACAGTGTCAAAGAAGAGAAGAAGAAGTAAAAGAACACATTGAAGCGGGAACTGAGTTAGATATGAAAGGGCTAAAGAAGAAAGATAGTACAAGAATAAAAGCAAAACAATTAAATTTAATTTTAAAAAAAAACCAAAAGCTCACTTATAGACGTTCTGTAATGCTACGTTTGAAAAAAAGACAAGTGTGGTTAAACACATAATTAAGCACACAAGAAGATATATAGAGCGAAAGAGCGACTTAACTAACTCCTACTATTATCCTCCATACCACAAGGCAACCCAAAGAAGATCATTAACCGACCAACCTAATACACTAGATTACCACAGTGTCGAAATGTTAGGAATTAAAGTACTAACCTTTTAAGAGTGTTTTCCCCGATCACCAACATTAAGAGAGAAAGTACAAGACGAAAAATAAAATAAAACTAACAAACGAGTGGTTACAATTAATAAATAATAGCGGTGCAAAGAGGGGTAATGCAGATATTATTGAAGATACGAACAGCAAGAATGAACATCCTTAGTATATAATTTAAAAAAATAAATAAAATTCAGATTCCAGACCACCGCAATAAAGCGAATATCGCAATAAAGCGGGTCATACCCATTTTGTTTGGCTTCCCAGTGCATATAAAAGCCTAAAACCATGTTTACACTATGTCTATTAAGTGCGCAATAGCGCTAGCTCTAAAAAAAATTTACAGTAAAGTTAAAAATAATTATTGCTTATAAATCCTTCGTTTAAGATGGCCAGATGAAATAACAAATATAGAGCTAAGGAAAAGATGCGGGCAACAGCAAATACAAAAGGAAATTAAGGTAAGAAAGTGGGGATGGATAGGACATACACTCAGAAGAGAAAAATCAAGCATAGCCAGAGTTTCCCTTAACTGGAACCCACAGGGTAAAAGAAGAGCCGGGACGCCAAAGAGAACTTGGAGAAGAACTGTTGAAGAGGAGGCTAGGGAAATTGGAATGACTTGGACACAGCTGAAAAAGACAGCCCAGAATAGAAATCGATGGAGAGCAACTATTTCTGCCCTATGTTCCATGGGGAACGAAAAGGAATGATGATCATGATGATTGCTAAAAAAAATGCTAGTCTTCATCATCTGAGCCAAAATCTATCGGAAGAAGAAGGAGGCACGTTCTAATAAGTAAACATAAATAATATGAAAAAAGCACAATAGAGCGAGGTATACCGGAATAATTGTCTTTCTTTTTTTTAAAGTTTTGCCTCGTTTTGGCGAGGGGCGTCCCGCTCAACCTAGTCGGTTATATTAGGGCGCATGTCCAAATTTTTTTCTTTTTTTTTTCTCGCATGAGGTCGCATTGGAATACGCCCAACATAAACACGTCCCAACACAAAAAGACCCAATGACAAACAAGTGTCACCAATGATCCTCTGTGATTTCACACAAAAGATCTAATGACACATAAGTGTCACTGTATTGATCTATTGTGCCGGGCACATGGTTATATTAGGGAGCATGTCCAAATATAAAAAACGTTTAAGTTTGAAGTTGTAGTTTGAATAATTCTCTTAAAGTGTAGTGTCCTTTCATGTCCCACAATATGTTCTCTAGCACTCTAGAAATGATTTAAATTATGTGTTTTTCACCCTTTGCAGAAAAAGCATCTCGTTTAATATAGCGCTAATCTCTTTTCCCCTTAATGCTGCCGTTGTATTTTGAATAATAAATTCAAAACAAATTATAAAGTGTCAAAAATCTACAATATATTTCATTGATATTATTTCTAATTTGTTGCTTAATTGTTTCCCTTAGATAAAAAATAAGTTACCTCCCTGAGAAAACCCAGCATTAACATTTTCCCATCAAAGTTGCAGTGTGAAAATTACGTAAAGTGGTGCGCTTATGACCATTGTACTAAATTGCGCGCTTTTCTTGCTAATATTCTTTAGTATTTACAATCAACGTAAATGAAACAGTTTTAACTTGTGGATTTCTTGGGGTGTGGAAAAAGGGTTCCTCCAATGACCAAGTTGTTAATGCTGCAGAAGCTTATTAGTTTATCCCCAAGTACTGTTTTTCCTGTTGCTGTTTGTATTCTCCCCGTCCCGGTCCATCTGCTCTCACTTATTCCTAGGATATATAATCTGTATTTCCTCATCTTTGCTGTGATCTGCCTCAGCTTTCCTGCCTTATTCATGGCTCTGACGTTCCAGAATCCAACTCTTATTTCGTGTTTTGCGATCGGGGCATCTGTTTTCATGCCAATGGCCTCCTTTCGGCTTTCACCACTGACAGTCATACGAGCCTCAGACTCCGGATGTCCTTCCCGCATCAGAGTTTTCGCATTTATTGCTGTTTCCTTAACGGTTAAGATTTTTTACATAGACAGGGATGTCGGCCCTGTGCTAAAACCCCAACGCAGAGGACCAGGGTACCAGCTTTTGTCCGACCCCTACTCGCGCAGACCTGTCCAGCTTGGTTGAACCTACCAGTAGTAAAACTCCTGCTGGCATAGCTCTGGGGGTTGTCAGGGTACGCAAGGTGCCATACCGCTACAAGGTGTAGGTACCATTGATGACTACTTAACTAATACTTCTTTTATGACAACATTTCTCGTAAATGTTCGTATATCTTTTAAAAATCTTGCCCTAGTAGACTGTGTCCTGGATATATACTTTAAGATTGGTTGGGTTACTTCCTCTCGTGAGCGCTACATAACGTTGAGCAGGAGCAAAGACTGGTTCTGGTAGGTATACACCTACATGATCAAACGATTGTCCCTGCGATTTGTTGATTGTCATGGCAAATGCCAAAATCACAGGAAACTGACGACGTCTCAAGAAGACAGAAAGGGGCGGTGTCACTTGGCTTTAACGTGATGCTTTTCCTACTTGTCTACTAACTGTCCATGATCCACTTTCATGTGTCAGGACTGAAGAACTCTCTTCCATACTTCCACTGACAAAGAGTTGTTGCATACAATTAATTTTCATTTTATAGATTGTTACTTTCGCCTCTGATAATACATATGACTTATAAGAAATGAAAGTCATTGAAAACAAAATATATACTAATTATAACCCATCAGTGGTTGAACGGGATATTTCTCATCATCTAAATAAAAAAATTAAAAAGTGAATAAATAAAATACAAATTCTACTTGTCACCGGTCGGTATAATTTGAGAATGGATTATGTCTGAGTTCAAACAGAGTATGAATGCAACGATGTGAAAATAGATGCGAATAGAGTCACTAATGAAATTTTAGTTTCTTATCGCCTGATGTCCTGGTTAGGTTAAACCAGTGCTTTTCCCGCCTTCCATTAAAATAGCAACGCTCAAAATCTCAGGAATATTCATAATATTTCAGTCATAAGATTTTGATACATGTATTTCGTTTTCCCCGAAACAACTGATTTATTTTGGCAAGATAACAACTGAAAATCGCAGCTAATCTGTTCCTGAAGTGGTTTTATCTGAGTTAAATGCGGACTTACAGCTGATAGTATTGCTTCTAACAGATGTCTAATGGACGAAGTGAGTTGGTAGGATAAATTTGTCTAACGATTAATCGCCCTCGACAATGATTCTAATTTGGATTTGCCTGTGTTCGTAAACAGGGCTTTTCTCTGTAAACGCATGTCCTACCGCTGGCACGAGGTTAATGCGTGGAGCACCAAATATGGAATTTGACAGGAAGTCACGAGCCGTTTATTTGGAAGTCGTCTGCTTGCGCCGTTACACATGTTCATTATAAATGTATGAGAGAATATCCAGAGGTTCATGAATGGTAATCATAACAGGTGTTAAAGTATCTTCAGGTACTCGAAGTAAGATGATAAGGAAGAAAGTAGGAAGGAGAGAAGGAAAGAAGGAAGTAAGGAATATAGTATTAAAGGAAGACATGAGGGAATGCAGGAGTACGAAAGAAAGAAAGGCAAATTAAAAAAGAGTTGAGGAACAGAAAGAAAGAAAGAAAACAGACATACAGACAGACAGATAGACAGAAAGATAGAAAGAAAAAAAGAAAGAAAAAGAAAGAACGATAGAAAGAAAGGAAGACAGACAAACAGATAGACTGACAGAAAGAACGAAAGAAAGAAAAAAAAACAGACAGACAGACGGACGAATGGACGGACTTACAAACAGACAGAAAGGAAGAAAGACAGAAAAAGATAGAAAAAAAAGAAAGAAAGAAAGAAAGGAAGACAGACAAACAGAGAGACGAAAAACAGACAGACAGACAGAAAGAAAGAAAAAAAACAGACAGACAGACGGACGAATGGACGGACTTACAAACAGACAGAAAGAAAGAAATAGGGACAAATAGACGGACATACAGTCAGAAAGAAAGAAAGAACGAAAGAAAGACAGAAAGAAAGAGAAAACAGACAGACAGACGGATGAATGGACGGACTTTCAGAAAGAAAGAAAGAAAGAGAGCCGAAAAGTTACAGAAGTAATAGAACCTCGCTTACTGAAGGCACCAAAGTTATTTGTAAGAGAGAGTAGCACGTGCTATCTGAGCCAGGGGTCACCAAAATGAGCGATATCGACTTCGAGGGGTCTACTTTATCATAGTCATCTCTGACTCCAGTTCTCTTGTCCGCGTGTTTTCTGGTCTACTCCTTCTTCTCTACGTTCAGTGTACGAACATTCAAAGTGTCAAATCAGGAAGATTTGCAGAAGAAATAAAGAGGTTCGTCAACAACCCAGACACATTTCGACTTTCTCTGTGTTGCATAAAGCGCATACTTACCAGAGAACCTTCTTTTGTCTTGAATGGCTGAGTTTAATTGTCCTTAGTTGATTAATCTAAATTGTTTAT
Source organism: Oreohelix idahoensis (assembly GCA_024509875.1). Taxonomy (NCBI): domain Eukaryota; kingdom Metazoa; phylum Mollusca; class Gastropoda; order Stylommatophora; family Oreohelicidae; genus Oreohelix; species Oreohelix idahoensis. The sequence goes on along the minus strand of JAMPIV010002124.1, from coordinate 276,814 downwards.
GGAAGTCCTTCTGGCTTAAGGTTTCTTCAGGAGGGAGTAGACGATCTCATACCGAATCCTCCTTACTCGCTATTTATTATATGCATAGTAGGTCGGTGTTCCTATTCTTTGCTCCCCTTTCGGGCCCACGAGTGACATAAAGCACATTCAGTTACAAATTAAACTGGCCTGTGTACAATGTAAAATACGCATTTTGCCAGGAAGAAACACGGTAACAATTTAATATATCATTTACAGTAAAGGACATCATATATCCTTTTACAACTAATTAGAGGTTGAAGAAGGTATCTGTTCTTAATTAATACTTAAAATACAAATAACAGGAAGTGAAACCCGCGCATAGATAATACAATAGAGAATTATATTAATGAACTAAATATAGAAAACACTTAAATAAAAGAAAATCTAACCAGATGTAAATGGGGACCTGACTCTACTCTTAAGTTAAGTAAGGGAAAGGCTGCAAGTGTGACGCTATTGGTCGTTCCCCTTTCCGTATTACTCTCTCTTCGATTATCTACTCATGTCTCATTTTCGGAGCAAGGAAATACGTACCCAGTCACTTGTTTACACTTTTTCCTGTAATAATTCATCGTCTGTTTACTTGATCAACACTGCTGACAGAGTAGACAGGTGATGCAATATTTATCGACAGTCATGTTGGTAAATAAATTCTCGTGCACCAACCATTGGCGCGCTGGATTAACAAGATCACCCTGCGAGCTTGGTTAGCGCTGATATGGCTATGGGAACTTCGTAATTTCTTTCTTGGAGAAAACACAACCCAGATGGTCACACGATGAATGTTTGTTTGCACAGGTACAGGGCAGTAAATTATCCAGGTGGTGACCTATTACAGACACGTATCTGAAAGACGGACTGTTGTAATTAGTTTCCGGTAAGACATTATTTGTGATAATGTCGGAAGTCGGGAGTGTAAACAAGACCGATAATCGGCGGAAATAACAATTTCTTATATGGAAAGTCACTTTTAAAAATCACGCTGAATTTTCCTATGAGGACATTGTTGGGATAAACCCCATCATAACACGCATGATTGAATACAATTGGCTGTGCAATTCTAGATGTTATAAGCAACACTTCTCATTGAGGCCTGGTCAGAAAGTAACAACAACGTGCGTGGGACGAAGTTGCAATATAATCTGACACTTTCGACGGTTTAGAGCACTGTGAAATTCTCCGCCTCAAGAAGACAGACAGCTAGCCAGAGTAAGGAATAGGATTAGAACTCAGAATGTAGCAGTGATGACTGATGATCACATCACATGTACCTAATGTGTGAGATATATGCACTTTCTTAATTGTAATTCAGGCAATTCATTATTCACGCCGTCCAGACACATTTTCACAGTTTAATACCCGGAAGAATATTGGTGGTTTTTAATCATTTTCCCAATAGTTGTTTATTCAGTTATTTCATGCATGAAAGCAAACGTATAAGCCATAATATTTAATATACATATAAACCTAGACTTTTGTTTTACCTCTAAGCAGAGCTATACAGTTCATAAGAGGAAATTCGCTGAATTAACTCAGCTGGGGGCTTGAACGGGCTAAACCGTTGCTTAAATCATTCACAAGAGGCGACGGACAGATGTAAGTTAACCTTTGTTCAGCCCTTTGCCGCACGGTTCTTGAATTCAGATTTATCTTGTGAAAACTCCCTTAGGATAGAAGCTTCATTACACTTCTATCTACATCTCTGCCAAGAGTAATCTTGTGCGAAGGTAGCCACCTTTGACGACCCATTTTAAATACTCGTGCGTTTTTGCCACTGTTGGACCACTACTGCAAAGCAGGGGAGGCAATCCGTGACATCACTGCAGAGAAAAGGGGCGGCATTCCATGACAGCTAGGTAAGGAACTGGTCACACTAACCTCATAAAGCTTGACCTATTTTAGTGGTCTTTAACCCACTAGGACAATGGGGCTATCTTTACCATTGAGTTTCCGATTGGCGGTGTGGATAAAGGTTGTTGCGTGTCTTTATATGATTATTTGAATATTCGGAGTAAACACTCTGCTACTCTGGCCAATGTTCAACAAGGGGTAAAATTAGCAGACCACGCACACAGCCCTTCAACACGAACTCGTAAATGCCACCACAAAAGCAGTGTTGACAATATACAACATAGTTCATTGTACTGGACGTTCCTCCAAACGATAATCTTGAAATTCATATATATACAAGTATTATGACGTTACATATATCGTCTGCAGTCTAGCTCTGTACCGTATGTAGCTAGAACACTATCCTGGACAGATTTACACATTTTAATATCGTTCAACTCACGTTCTTCACAGAAATCATAGTTCCTTTTTACAAATATACTGGCATCATCTCACGGAGGTATATGGATGATCCAGTGATGGAATACGTAGGAATATGTCGAGAAATACTATAATTCTCAGGAGCTCAGAAACACACGTCCACCTTACACAATGAAACACACAGAAGACCCTAGCAGACGATCGTACACTTTTGGAGATACCGACCTTAACTTCTACTAACTGAACCTCGAGGTAGTGACGTAACTTCGTGTTACCACGGACAACCGATAATAAACAAATATGAATCCTTTGTCGAACCATTTTGATATCGACAGACTTGTTATAAATGTTAATCATAACATTACTCCCTCCTCCGTAAAATAATGGAAACGAAGTTTTCTTTATTTCCATAGTGTGAGTATAACATCACCAGAGTGAAAGATGGAATCATTAAATTTCACTGTTAGTATGAACTAGCATAGCACCCAGGTTTGTGCCACAGAGTAAGCAATTAAACACCCAATGTGTGGACATTAGTAAAGAACACTAAAGCCATTGACTAGAAATGACATAAAATGTCTTAAAATCAATGTGAGGTGACCATAGCAAGAGCACCCAACATATTAAAAAAAAATGATGGTAGCAATCCATGCATTAAAATTAATACAAATATTGTAATAGAAACAATGGATGAAATGAGGCAGAAAATCCACTAAGAAAGTGAATGACTGCAATCTTATCCGTTAAAAGATTAAAAGTATGTGTACCTGTAAAGTACTTGTCATCAACATAACATAGTGATGTTAGGAGAACAAATGCAATCCTGTATCTAACACACTTGTATGAGCAATAGTTAATACTATGTCTGTGTGTTGTACGAATTGATAATAGTATGGCATATTAGCCATATATTGAGTCAAATTAAGTGTGAGTGTGAAAATGATTTGCATCAAAGATAAAACCAAGTCTGACGAATTAACCTTAAATAACACTAAATCTTAATTACAGTACCTAACATGTGTGGTATAATGGTATTCTTTTCATTAATAAAATATTACACCAAGTTTCTTGAAGTATGTCCGCATAAAATCATGTTACAATCCATGATTGTCTTCCGTGTAATAGTATGTTTGTACGAATGCAAATGTTAATATCCAAAGACATTGCGAATCGAAAAACCATCAGATAGGAAATGTTTTTGTTGCTTCCCTTGATTATGCGAGTTATGTCCCTTAATCTGTAGACGTCGGTTTTCCAATTGAAAATGACAATACATGTCCGTATGAAATATCCGTAAGTCACAGAATTTTCATTATTCCACATAAATTGCGTGCGTAAGCTGGTAAATCGCATATGAGCACTGTCATTAAGGCACAATATATGTACGTAATGTGCTGAGTTGAAAGAGATACGACATCATCTTGAGCATTTCAGCATTCATCAACATCATGTACCGTGTGAACCGATTAATCGTATGAATACCGTCACATAAGTCACTGCAGAAATTTTTCTGTAAAATGCGAACATGTCAACCAGTCCCTAGCATTGGTAGCTAGTTATGGCATTCTACATCCTTGGACTTTTTGTGCAAACGTAGTAGTGTCAAGCCAACACGTCATTATAACTGTAATAGTCCACGTATCACCATATCATGAAGTCAGTTCATAGGTTAGTTTCAACATTATAAATCACCTGCATTCATAGCGTTGACTGGTGAAATAGGGTCTTTTATACAACGCGACAGGACATCAGCCATGACATTCTGGCTTCCTTTGATAGCTCTAATCTCATAGTCATAGGGCTGAAGTGCAAGTGAAGCCCTGGCAGATCTCTCATTTCGTGATCTCGCTGTCTTGAGATAAGACAGAGCTTTTTGATCCGTCTCCAAGGTGAATCTCGTTCCCATCAGGTAACGTTGAAGATTGGCGAAGCAAAAGACAATCGACAGCAGCTCTCTCTCAACAATAGGATATTTCTGCTCAGTAGGCGTCAATTTCCTACTGACATGTAGAATTGGATGCATATAACATTCAAACTCCTGCATAAGTGTCCCACCGATTCCTGTTCCAGGGGCGTCAACTCTGAGGGTAAAAGGAAATCGAGCGTCAGGTAAACTCAAAATTGGTGATTTTGAAAAATTTGATTTTTAGGACATTTAAAGAGACATCACAAACATGTGACCAAACAATTTTGTTTGGCGAGTTCTTTTTCAACAACGAAGACAGAACTGAGCTAATTTTCGAAAATTTAGGCAAGAATTTTCTGCAGAAATTTACTAAGCCTAACAGACTGCGAACCTGTTTCTTAATTCTAGGAATTTCATGATTCAAGATTTTAGAGATATTTGAAACTTCAGGTTAAAGAAAACCACTTCCTATCTTATGATCAAGAAAAGAAATGTCAGTGAATCCTATTCTTGTTTTGGAAGGTCTAGCAGTAAGATTATGAAGACGCAAGGTATTCAACAATGATTGAATTCCAAGAACATGTTCTTCCCAAGATTGATTAAAAAGACAGATATCATCAATATACGTAATTAAGTCAACACGGTGAGAGAAAAGTTTGCGCATCATGCAAACAAAGGTAGCAGTAGATATTCTATTAAGCAGAGAATCTAACAAAGTAAGATGCTCAGCATAGCAAAGAGCATCTCACATCGTCAAAGTATAGTCTCTAGATGTGTGCATTCTTCATACACGAGCATTTAGATGTACACCCCCCATTAACCTCATCATAAGTACCAAAGAGAAACAAGATCTCCTGTACATGATCAGGGGAAAGAAAACATTCACGTCCCTGCAAAGGAAAAGTATGAATTGATCATGTTCTGTAACCGATGTACCACGACCTGTAACACCTGAAGATAGAAATAGTATTGTTAAAACCGCCACATTACCTAATGTAGCGACCAGCACATACCACATGAAATCATGGGATTTCAGCATCTGAAAGACAAAAGATGAAGCAATATTAATACCCATGATGTTCCTATATGAAAAGGAAAAATCATGTATTAAAAGGACCGTTGCAAAAAAGGAAAACAAACAGCCAAACATACAACTTCGACTGCATAGTATACCACCAAACTACATTTGACATCAGACCAACCTCGACATTAACAGTGTCAGGTACCACATCATCATTGATGGATGTGGATGGTCTCACCTTAGCTAATTTGTCATCAACAATTCTGGGTATCATATCATCCATAATGGATGTGGTTGTCCCTGTATCATTAGCAACAAGTGACTCATTCGAGTCAAAATAGACATCCGATGATTTCTCGACTTCCTGGAAATCATCAACGGATTCCTCAATGATGGGAGGAAGAAATCTGCTTTCATCACCATCATCATTACCCAAAATAGTGTCCCTCTGAGTTCGAACATTTAACAGAGCATGTACATGCCCAAGAGCTTGTGCTCTGGCAGTATCAACCCTGGCAGAATATACGTATCGTTTTTTCTCCCACCTCAAAATATCATCATCAGTACAATCCTGAAGCCCAGGGATATTCCCTAAAACTATTCCATCTACTGGTTTTGACAACAGACATACTATAGTCCTGCCTGTGAAATAAGGGGTATCTAAAAACACTTCCGCAGTTGGATAGAATTCCACTGTACCCCCAAATGTAATACATTGAACCTCTTCGCCTGTATAATAAGTATGGTCCACTAACGAACCTTGAACCCCTACAGTGGCAGATCAAATGTCCCTGAGTACTGAAACAAGTTGGTTGTTCACAAAAAAATGTATCAAATACCACTGATCCAGTCCCATTATAAGAGGATATCACTGACAAAGGGTGTCCACACCGAAGCCTAGGAACTCCTTCTGGCTGAAATAAAGAGTTACATTCAGAACAATTAGTACTGTTAGATAAGTCTACACTACATGCATTAGCATGAGAGACACTATTAATATTCTGAACTGGATTATTGTCAGTAAGATGCACAACAGCATTTGTCCTTTCATGATTTCTAGGTTGCCTAGAGTTATTGTTTTGTTGATAACCTCTATTATTAAAAGTATTGCTATTATTTAGATAAAATGAGCCTTGTCCTCTGCCTGATCTGAAATTATATCCACCTCTGTTCTGATATTCATTAGATCTGAAGGATGATTGTGGAGGAAAATATCCATCATCATAAGAGTAATAATTTCTTTGAGGTTGTTGCGATTGTTTCTTAAAATTATATCTCCCTCTGTTATTGATATTGTTATGATCTCGATTTACTTGATAGTTTCTATCCATACTATTGGATCTCCGCCTAGGTGAATTATACAATACAGTCCTAGCAGATGCGACTGGAAAGGAATCCTTAATGTTATTTTTGCTAAGGTTCCTACCCGGATGTGCAACTTGATATTGACGACCAAGATTTTCTATAACAGATAATGTATCAGGTTTTCTCTCCTGTGGAATGATTAAAAAGCCGCACTGATTGAAGACAACAATTTATCTCTTAGAATCAAATCAGCCTGCCCCTCAAAAGTTTTTTTTCAATTTTTGACAAATCAACCCATCTAGAAAAGTAAAGCTTAATAGATGAGACGAATTCATGAAAATCGTTAGCTGAATCAGAAAATAATTACTTAAACTTAAACCTGTAGCCATTTTCTCCCAATTGATACTTCTTTAGCAAGAAGGCTTTTACAGCCTCATAGTCATTTTTAGTCTGATTATCCATTGTGCAGACTGCAGTAAGAGCCTTACCCACCAATAAAGTCATCAACCTACTAGGCCATGTAGCTTTATCAATTTTAAACTCCTGTCAATAAGTTTCATACCTATTTAAGAAGCATGAAATATCGTCTAATTTTGAGTTAAATCTTGGCAAATTGAGCTTAACAGTGGAAGCATGGTCTTTTTTCCAGCTTCACCATTCATTGGATTAACCTGTGGTTGTTGAAGTTTCAATTTCTCCAACTCACGTTCTGCCATTCTCAAGTCCTGAGCACAGGCTAATCTCTTTTATTTCAGACTGAGCATGTGCCAATTTTTTTCTTCAAGAGCCATTTCATCTTGTCTCCTTTTTTCAGCCAATTCATCTTGTCTCCTCCACTCAGCTAATTCTTCTTCTCTTCTTTTCTCAGCTAATTGCAATTCTTCAACTCTCTTCTTCTCCTCCCTCTCTAATTGTCTTTGCTCTCTGAGTTCATTGTCTTCTACCTTTTTTAATTCTATTGCATGCTCATTCAATGCAAATACTTTTAAAGCTTCACCTTCAATACCAAATTCTTTTCCAACCTTCATAAAATACTCCAAGATAGCCATTATTCCCTATGATTATGCTTCAAATAGCTGAACAATAATGCAAATATTATATAATGAATATGTGAGCAATATAAGCAATAATTATTTCACCACTCAAAATCAACCAACTGTATGTAATATTAGATGTAATAATAGGAGCAAAACAATAGATACGAACAAGATGACAGAATACAGTGACAAGAGCTAAATCCAGATAATACTAATGATGAAACTCGGCAGAATAAATAATAGAATAAATGAAAAACAATTCACCTCTATCACACTTATGACAAGACAAGCACAATTTCACAACATATATGACATCTAATAAAGGATAGCAAGGTAAGATGAACAATATTACCAACAATAATGTAGAACAGCCGAATAAAAATTACAATTAACTTTACAACAATAAAAAACTTGCCAAATAACAGGACCTTCACAACTAGACAGATATTCATCATCATCAGCTGCCATCTCTACAACGAAGGTTGGCTGTAATGGATCTCCAAAGTCTTCTGTCTCTTGTCTTGGTGGTGCACTCTGATAGCCAAAGTATTTTAGCTGCCGAACTTTGATCTCCCTCATTAGTTCTCTTTTCATACCTAGATTTTCTAGGACCACCTTATTTATTTTCTTCTTTCCATGAGATACGCCACACTCTTCTATATATCCAAATTTCAAGAGCATCAATTCTTTCTTCCAAATGCTTATTCATCGTCCATGTTTCTGCACCATACAGAAATGCAGAATATATATAACACTTTATAATTCTCAGTTTTAATTTGTGAGATAACTGTTTAGATGTCAGATATTGGATCTGGTTAATTTAATTAAGGCAATAACACTCAGCTATGTTCGCCAGCCCCTTAATTTGAAGAAATCAGATAAAAAAAACTAAAGAACGCCCATGAATTTTCTTGACCATTCAAATGAGGTATTGAAAAAAATTCACGAGTACCTTCCAACCACCCACTTTACACAAGAACATGTATAAACGAAAATACATCGAACACAGAAAAAGAACTCCGGCAAACAAAATTATCAGCATCACACGCTGTATGTAACATTAAATGTACTTATCTGAATGCCAGTAAAAAATAATCCTCCTGTATACGCCCCCTTCCCAAGAAAAGATGATACAGACTCCGTGTAGACCAGGTTAGGTTCCGGATTCACCATCTCCGCAATCGAACAGGACTGCCATTTTGTCTGTCGTCTTCTTGATATATGTGGTGAATAAAACTTGATAGTATGCCAACATCGGGTATAAAACTTGAAGTTGACAATCGTAAATCTCTAAGGAAAGTCGTTTCCTTTCACTAACTTCAGCTTTTGAAGTCGATACTTGAAAATATTACAGCAATTAAAGTTATTGCATCCCCACACAGGTCAGCAGATGACACACACAGCCATATTGAAAATTTCGGATTTTTTAAGAAAATGAAGTCCTCAGACTTGAAAAAATATCTCCTTACATCAGGCCTTCGACATTGGCTCAGGATCCCCGGCTTGAGGCCACCATTCGTCTCTTGCGTGTCTTTATATGATTATTTGAATATTCGGAGTAGACACTCTGCTACTCTGGCCAATGTTCAACTAGGCGTTAGTAGACCACGCACACAGCCCTTCAACACAAATTCGTAAATGTCACCACAAAAGCAGTCTGGACAATATACAACATAGTTTATTGTACTGGACTTGCTCCAAACGATAATCTTGAAATTCATTATGTATATATATATATATATATATATATATATATATATATATATATATATATATATATATATATATATATATATATATATATATATATATATATATATATATATATATATATATAATGACGTTACATATATCGTCTTCAGTCTAGCTCTGTACCGTCTGTAGCTAGAAAACTGTCCTCGACAGATTTACACATTTTAATATCGTGCAACTCACGTTCTTCACAGAAATCATAGTTCCTTTTTACAAACATTGACCGTCAAGCTGTTAAGACGCGTATGACTTTCCTTCCAATGTTGGGCATGGTATTGCCATACAGATATATTTTATGCAAGTACGGACATGGGTCAGTCCATTGCTATTACGAAGATTTGAAATGATTAAAGGTCAGTACGAAGTGAAAATTAAGGAAGGATGAATTACAGTCCATAGTATTTGATTTTGCCAGACTCATAGACTCACTGTCGGCCGTTGGAAACCCCAACCGCGCGTGCATACAGCTATGACAATCTGCATACAGTAATTTGATTATTGGACAAGGACTGATAGGATATCTACATATCTATGCCATATATTTTCAAGTTATAATATGTACCTTTGTGATCAACATGCATGAATCGTCTTGACGTGTAATCTGTATTAAATAATTGTGGACTCAATGGAACCGACTTGTCACATCAATCGTATTCCAAGGTTCAATTATTGTTCAGAATCTTCCACCCCTGCATTCGCGTAATCTTACATAGAAGGCACGATACACGATCACTCAAGAATATCAAGAAGATAAAACAATGGCCAGAATTTATAACTACTTTATTGACATTATATGGAACATTGTTCAGAGCTAACCAAACCACTACTTGCAACAGACCACTTGCAACAGTGGTGTCCGGTGTCTGGGGATCGACAAAAAAAAATTTCTGAATGACTTTCGAATGAAATGTTTACGATCAAGTTACGATCACATGATGTGCTGAATTATGACCTATGACGCAGTACTCAGTCTAATGCCTAACAACGCGACGTCACTGAAATTCGTGTAGGTGAAACTATCGGAGAAAAACTGAAGTCGTTCTTTTAAGCCTAACCAAGGGAAAAATAAGTCATTTGAAGCAGACACAAGAAATGGACTACAGGAGCAGGCAGTCAAGGGCATTAGCCTAGCTGTTGACGACCTATAGCACTGACCGAAGCAACGGGAAAGATAAGTCTAGCTGTTTAAATTGTCGTCATTGCAAAACCGTAATACTGAGTCCATTTCGCTTTGATTAGGCATGTCTATGTATTTTCATGTATATATGTTAAATTTGTTTTCCATCGTATGTATTTGTTGTTAATTCGTGGGCCGGTTGGAGAGGGAACTGAAATCTCTGGGAATGTCGCGAACAGCTGACCACCTAGATTTCAGTCGTTCTTAGGGAACTTAAACGATCGCACTTTTGGAAGCCCATTGAGGTTGCCATTGGACAGTCTGTCCAAATTTGCTACCGTTTGACAATTTGCGTTAGCTGTACTGTCCCGTAGATAATTGGTGTATTTTATTCGTATTCAGTTAATAATTTTATTCAGTTCTGTACCATGTTCGTCACTATTTCGTCCATTCTCCTCTGACTATCATTTATTTTATGATTGTTAAATTTTCGTCCGTTATGAGTCCTGTGACGTCATCATTTTTCGCAGTCATTTTTATTTTTTGTGTACTTTGAATATTAAGTTGACCTCGGGTCAGACCATGACCTTTCATTTGGTCTGTGACATTTCCGCTTATTTTATTTAGTTCATAAATTCATTTTTAATTGTGAAAATGTCTTGTTTGCGTCTTGACATTGTTTGTACCCTTTAGTTGCATCATTGCTTGTCTGTCCTCATGATATATATTTATATTACATTAATAATATGCTATTATATGCAATAATACACTTGTAATCTAATTTAATTAATTTTTTCTGAAATTTAAGGGTAATATGGGACATTGCATAATTATGCAGTGATAGTCCAAGAAAGTAGCACTACAATTTATCATAGATGCCTAGGGCATAATAATATAATATATATATTGACAAAATAAATAATCTTATAGCTACCTTTGAGGTAATAGACCCATTGTATATTATTTAATATACTTTTCTGGTACTAAGAGAGTGACTTAGTACATTGAACAATATCATTACTAGGAATTATACCCAACATTATTGGACATTGAAATTAATTGTGTGATATAATTACATTATATTTAACAGATATCATAACTATTTATGATATAGTATTATTTAGATACAATATTGTTACAAAATATTGTCTATTAGTTGAACTTAGACATTAAGTTCAGTACTATTGTGATTATCTATATTGAATATTCCTAAGTTGAGTAAGTATAATAATTACTCTGAAGCTACTATTGACTAATTTAATCAGTAATTATCAATAATTACTTACAGATAAAAGTCAAAATGCTTACTATAGACCATTTCGTTAAGATTGGTCGTGAATATGGTTATAAATCTCAAGAACTTCGTCAGTTTGCTGAATCAGAACTCGAAAAATATGAAAGAAAGGAAGAAGAGAAAAAGGCTGCATTAAAGAAAGAGGAAGAGGAACAAAAGGCAGCATTAAAGAAAGAGGAAGAGGAACAAAAGGCAGCATTAAAGAAAGAGGAAGCAGAACTTGAGATGAAGCAAATTGCCAAGGAAAATAGGTTGAGAGAGATTGCTCAACGTGAAAGAGAAGAGCAAAGAGCAATCTCCAGGCAGGAAGAAGAGAATAAATTGAAACGAGAGGAAATTATTTTACAACAAGAAATGGAATTGGCGCGTATTAAATTGGAGACAGCAAGATTACAAGCACAAAATGCTGATGCAAACCAGAATAATAACGCACAAAATGGATCATCAGCCAGCCAGCCTAAACACTTCTACAACTTTAAACTACCCATTTTCAACTTGAACGTCGACGACCTTTCATCGTTCCTGGCACGTTTTGAACAGACTTGCAAAACAAACCATTTGCCTGAAGAGTCATGGGTACTCAAGTTAAATGAATTCTTGGTTGGAGAACCACTGACAGCTTCTCAAAATGCTGACCCATCAATAGCTAATAACTACGGTGCTATTAAGTCCTTGCTTCTACGAAGATTTCACCTGGACGAGGAACACTGTAGGTTGAAATTTAAGGGAATTTTACCTGAATCTCCAAGGGATTTTGCAGGATTCATTGCGAATATACGCAATACATTTAACAGATGGGTTGAACTGGCAGAAGTCAACAAATCATACGACAAATTAGTTGATTTACTACTACGAGATAAGGTATTATCTTCGGTTAGCCAGCCATTTTTTGCATATTTGCAGGAGCGTAAACCAGGTACTATGGATGAGTTAGAGTTAGAAAAAATTTCTTTAAACTACTGTTCGGCACACCCGAATGCAACCATTTCTAACTCCTCATTAAGAGAACCTCTACCTGTGGCGTCTAATATGGCCTACAATCACAATAACAAACAAAGACATCACAGTGTAGACAGAAGCAGGTTCCAAAGAAATCACAATGTTAACTTTCAGAAGGGACATAATAATGATTTCAACAATAAAAATGAGTTCAACAGAGGTAGATCACGAGATAGAAATTATTCACCTCAAACAAACTACCACAATGGTCAACATAACACTCATTATAATCGATCACATACTCCCAATGATAATAGTAACTGGAAGGGTAATAATCATGGCTCGAGACATCGAGATAATAGTTACTATAGAGGACGACGAGATAATTCTAACAATTATACTCGGAATCGATCTCATTCTCGGGGATCATCTCATTACAACCATAATACAGGGGCGGCAGTTACAAATAATACTACCCCTATAGCTCAGGTTCCACTTGACAATAATACAACACAGTCTTCTGCTGCATGTTTTGCTATTAATTATAATGTGGCAAATAGTTGCCAGCAATGCAATCTTATTTTTCAGAAGGCGAAAGAAACAGTGCTTAACTGCGGACATATTATACCACAGGTAGGTCTTGCAGTCAACGATGGAACAGGCCTACTAATTTTTAACAGGGGATTAGTTAATGGATCCGTCGTCTCAGTATTGAGGGATTCGGGATCCACAACGATTGGTGTACGACAGTCGCTGGTACATCCCAGCTGTGCAACGGGGGAATATGTTCGTTGCATGACGTTTGGTGGAACAATAGAGTTTTACCCCACAGCTATTATTCATGTCAACACTCCTTTCTTCACAGGAAACGTAAAAGTATGTATGCTAAAAAAGCCTATAGCTGATTTGATGGTTGGTCGTATACACGGCAGTAAAGATTGTACTCCAGATGAGATTATAGAATGGGAGAAACATAACCTATGCACTGGAAACGCCGTGACGACTAGAGCACAGACTCAACTCATGGAGAAAGTTGATGATAATAAAATGGATGCAGACAACCAAGAGGAATTTGTAGTCAATTCACCTATTGACAGGGAAACATTTGCAACCAAACAAAAAGAGGATAAATCTTTAAAAAAATTTTTTACGTTGGTTGATAAAGTTGACAATCTATCCTCAGGTAATAATAACAAACATTGTTTTGTTATTAAAAATGGCATATTGATTAGATGTTTTCATGACAAATCACAAATGAAACAACAAGTTATGGTCCCATATACTTTTAGACGGTACATTCTTCAACATGCACATGACTCACATTGTGCTGGACATATGGGATATACTCGAACACGATCTCGAGTACTGTCTTCATTCTTTTGGCCAGGGGTGTCAAGAGATATTTCGCAGTATGTACGTTCCTGTACTACATGCCAAGAAGTGAAAGCACGTGGAGCTTTTCACACGGCGCCTATTCAGGCTTGCGATATCTCAGTGAGACCTTTTGACAAGATGGCAATAGACATTATTGGTCCATTGCTACCATCGGCCAGAGGACATAGATTCGTCCTTACGTGCATTGATTTGTGCACACGATGGCCGGAAGCTATCCCATTAAAGACCACCACTACCACAGATGTAGCTGATGCACTACATCTCATCTTTTCTAGAATAGGGTTTCCTAGAAAACTTTTATCAGACCATGGGTCACAGTTTATATCTGACACCATGAAGGAAGTCATGAAAACTTGGGACATTGATAGGAATTTAAGTAGTATTTATCATCCGATGAGTAATGGTGCGGTTGAAAGACTTAACCGTACACTTAAACAACTACTACATAAGGTTACTGCTAAGCACCCTCATGACTGGGACAGAGCACTCCCAGCTGTTCTATTTGCTTATCGGGAGGTACCGCATGAACAAACTGGCTTCTCTCCCTTTGAATTAGTTTTTGGTGCTCCCCCAAGAGGTCCTATGGGACTAATAAAAAACTTATTAATTGACGACGAGATGACTCAGGACACTCAGTCATCTTACGAGTACGTGATTAATCTTCGGAAGAACATTATTGAGTCTTGCCAGTTGGCAACAGCTTCTTCTGAGGCTGCAAAAGCTAAGGCTCGATCTCTACAAAATAAGTCTCGACGATTACGCCAATTATTCCCAGGCGACGAGGCTTATGTGTTACTTCCTCACAATAACAATATATTATTGATATCTTGGAATGGTCCTTACAAAGTCATTGATAAAATTTCCGACGTCGATTACGTCTTAGATATCAAGGGACACAAAAAGATATTTCATATTAACATGCTCAAGCAATTTCATACACGTCCTGAACACTTACAGTCAATTTTTCATGAACTAGATGACAACACAGTATCCACTTGTCATTATACTAACTTATCTGTCATCCAGGAAGAAGAATCTTCTTTTCCTGAGGTACAGTTACCGTTACCTGTACCAGTAGTTCAACCTACTGAATCTTGGCGGGATGTAACCATCTCTTCAACGGTTACACCGCAACAGCGTCTACAGATTGCTAATCTATTACAATCTTATCCAGATGTGTTGACCGACGTTCCGGGTCGCACATCGGCTATCAGTCATGACATTACTCTCAATGACGATACACCTATTCGTGTACATCCCTATTCTGTTCCTTTACATTTCCTTGCTAAAACTACTAAAGAACTTGAACAGATGTTGTCTCTGGGAATCATTGAGACTAGTAATTCGCCATTCTCTTCTCCATTAGTGATTGTCCGGAAGAAGGACAATAACATTAGACTATGTGTTGATTATAGAAAATTAAATGCTAAGACTATAGTTGACAGCGAACCACATCCACTTATCGACGACTTACTACCACGTCTATCCAACGCAACTATATTTAGTAAGATAGACTTAACTAAAGGTTATTGGCAGATACCACTGACCGAAAAGGCTAAGTACTACACCGCATTTTCCACGCCACAAGGTCTATACCAGTGGAATGTGATGCCTTTTGGGCTTGTTAATGCGCCAGCTACCTTCATTCGCCTGATGCGACAAATTTTATCAGGTAGACCAGACGTTATTACATATATTGACGACATATGCTTGTTTAGTTCGTCGTTTGAGGAACATGTTTCGGGACTTAGATATGTTTTTGACACTCTAAGGAATTATCATCTAACTGCTAAACCTACAAAGGTGCAAATCGCGTGTAATGAGATAACCTTTTTGGGACATATCATTGGATCGGGATATATCCGAACGTTACCTAGTACAGTCTCAAAAATTCTAAACATAGCAGTTCCTCAGACGAAGAAACAGGTCAGGAGTTTGTTAGGACTTGTTCAATATTACAGTAGATTCATACCAAACTTGTCATCCATCACGGCTGTATTGTCTTCATTGTTAAAAAAAGATATGCCGGTGAAGGTGACATGGACTGGTACATGCAATGAAACTTTCAACAAAATTATAAATTTTGTTCTCACATGAACCAATTTTAAGACTTCCCGATGCTTCCAAAAGATTTTTCTTACGAACAGATGCTAGTAACTACGGCATTGGTGCATGCCTGCTCCAGAACCATGACGGCATTCTACACCCCACCTTATATATATCAAGAAAGCTGAAGCCGGCTGAAACAAAGTATTCCACAGTCGACAAGGAACTTTTGTCTGTGATCTGGGCAATAACGAAGCTGGAGAAATTCTTACTCGGTGCCCCCTTTACCATACAGACGGACCAACGTGCGGTCGCATCCTTGCGTCGATCCAACCACAAAAGCCAAAAACTTGCCAGATATTCAATCATCCTACAGCCATTCGAGTTCTCCATTGAACACATACCTGGCACTGAAAATTGTGTGGCAGATGCGTTGTCACGTAATCCTATTGACGACGAATAATCAACATTGACACTCTTAAACTACATCAATCAGAACTACATTGGATTGAACGAAGTATCAACTATAAAGGAACTAACCTTGCCTTCAATTCAAACTTTATAAACACTATATGCATCACAGAATTGAACGACAAGACAATCAAGGTATATATACTTACATTCGAACTTCGTATAATATCCATACACGATATACGAATATCATTGAACAATCATGGAATAATATCTGACGACAAGTCGAACTTATTATCCTATGGACTCTTAATTCTTCGATGCAGTTATAAATGACATTTCTTTCCGACGTGGACATTTGAACACTTTTGCCTAAAAGAATTCATCAGGATCAAGACTACGGATGGATCATCATATCCTATACTAATTAATTAGTTAACTTAACTTCTTAATTGAATTATTATCAATAAAATGAAAAGTGAGAAAAAAAATTAAATGAAAAAAAAAAAAAAAGAGAACGAAATACTAAAAAGAAGAAATTATGAAAAGAGAAAATAAATCTCACACAAGTATTAGATTAATAATTTTTTTTTAATGTACCTATACAGTATTTAGTTAGTTAAGTTAGTTAGTTATTATTCACTAACACTTAACACACACAATTAAGTTAAAACTTATATTCGAATTTCTTTCTATTTCTTCTTACTTAGTTTGTCTTTTTTCTCTCTCTCATAACATCGCGTGAAATTAGAATCTTAATAATTTAACTCTTAGTTTAATTAATTAATTTAATTTTAATTAGTCAAATTAATTCCTATATGACATACTAATACGACAGACTACTTACTTTAATTTAATTCTATCATTCACTATTAACATTGGACATTTATTTAGTTGATATAATGACATGTATAATATTGATATATAATGTGATTTATGATTAGATGACTATGACAAATAGTTAGTCGACACGACCGCAACACGGTTCTACTCAGAACATCGTCGGCCATATGTCACAATTGTGTTAAATTTTTTTGAAAAATTGTTAAGTCGGATAGATATTGAAAAAAAAATCTATCGATTTTTTTTTTCCCCGGTGTACAGGGAATTGTTACGGTATATGATATTAACGCCGTCTGCTAAAGGTTACCAGACGTGCAATTGTAAAAGGTTAAGGCATTTAATATATTGCGATAGAGGTTTCAATTTTGAACGCTTTAGACACGATCGATTATGACGTGTATAGAGTTGTTTAGGACACAGTCGGTAACTAAGAAACGCTACCCTTTTCACATTGACCGTCAAGCTGTTAAGACGCGTATGACTTTCCTTCCAATGTTGGGCATGGTATTGCCATACAGATATATTTTATGCAAGTACGGACATGGGTCAGTCCATTGCTATTACGAAGATTTGAAATGATTAAAGGTCAGTACGAAGTGAAAATTAAGGAAGGATGAATTACAGTCCATAGTATTTGATTTTGCCAGACTCATAGACTCACTGTCGGCCGTTGGAAACCCCAACCGCGCGTGCATACAGCTATGACAATCTGCATACAGTAATTTGATTATTGGACAAGGACTGATAGGATATCTACATATCTATGCCATATATTTTCAAGTTATAATATGTACCTTTGTGATCAACATGCATGAATCGTCTTGACGTGTAATCTGTATTAAATAATTGTGGACTCAATGGAACCGACTTGTCACATCAATCGTATTCCAAGGTTCAATTATTGTTCAGAATCTTCCACCCCTGCATTCGCGTAATCTTACATAGAAGGCACGATACACGATCACTCAAGAATATCAAGAAGATAAAACTGATTAACTTTTGAATAAATTAACTGAAGAAAATAAAATATATGACCTCACTAAGAAAATAAGGCGGTGAAAAGAACGAAGAGAAGAAAGAGATAAGGAGTGTAATATTTGTATTCAAGATAACGAGGTTTATTCAGTTGAAGTGACACCTTAGATCCGCCTGGGATCACTTATCGTCTGCACCAGACGACAAATAACAGACCCAGATCAGACATGCCCTAGAGGTAGGATAGATGGGAAAGGATGGAAGGATGGAGGTGTGTGGAAAATTGTTGGTGCCATTAGATAGAAGGAAAAATGTTACAGTGAGTTGGAGGTAGCTGTTGTCTCGTCTTATTTGTCTTCTCTTCTTCTGCCCTTCTTGTTGTCTTTGTTCTTCTTTCTTCCTGCCCTTCTTGTTGTCTTTGTTCTTCTTTCTTCCTGCCCTTCTTGTTGTCTTTGTTCTTCTTTCTTCCTGCCCTTCCTATTGTCTTTGTTCTTCTGTCTTCCTGCCTTTATTGTTGTCTTTGTTCTTCTTTCTTCCTGCCCTTCTTGTTGTCTTTGTTCTTCTTTCTTCCTGCCCTTCCTATTGTCTTTGTTCTTCTTTCTTCCTGCCTTTCTTGTTGTCTTTGTTCTTCTTTCTTCCTGCCCTTCTTGTTGTCTTTGTTCTTCTTTCTTCCTGCCCTTCCTATTGTCTTTGTTCTTCTGTCTTCCTGCCTTTATTGTTGTCTTTGTTCTTCTTTCTTCCTGCCCTTCTTGTTGTCTTTGTTCTTCTTTCTTCCTGCCCTTCTTGTTGTCTTTGTTCTTCTGTCTTCCTGCCTTTCTTGTTGTCTTTGTTCTTCTTTCTTCCTGCCCTTCTTGTTGTCTTTGTTCTTCTTTCTTCCTGCCCTTCCTATTGTCTTTGTTCTTCTGTCTTCCTGCCCTTCTTGTTGTCTTTGTTCTTCTTTCTTCCTGCCCTTCCTATTGTCTTTGTTCTTCTGTCTTCCTGCCTTTATTGTTGTCTTTGTTCTTCTTTCTTCTTGCCCTTCCTATTGTCTTTGTTCTTCTGTCTTCCTGCCCTTCTTGTTGTCTTTGTTCTTCTTTCTTCCTGCCCTTCTTGTTGTCTTTGTTCTTCTTTCTTCCTGCCCTTCTTGTTGTCTTTGTTCTTCTTTCTTCCTGCCCTTCTTGTTGTCTTTGTTCTTCTTTCTTCCTGCCCTTCTTGTTGTCTTTGTTCTTCTTTCTTCCTGCCCTTCCTATTGTCTTTGTTCTTCTGTCTTCCTGCCCTTCTTGTTGTCTTTGTTCTTCTTTCTTCCTGCCCTTCCTATTGTCTTTGTTCTTCTGTCTTCCTGCCCTTCTTGTTGTCTTTGTTCTTCTTTCTTCCTGCCCTTCTTGTTGTCTTTGTTCTTCTTTCTTCTTGCCCTTCTTGTTGTCTTTGTTCTTCTTTCTTCCTGCCCTTCTTGTTGTCTTTGTTCTTCTTTCTTCCTGCCCTTCTTGTTGTCTTTGTTCTTCTTTCTTCCTGCCCTTCTTGTTGTCTTTGTTCTTCTGTCTTCCTGCCTTTCTTGTTGTCTTTGTTCTTCTTTCTTCTTGCCCTTCCTATTGTCTTTGTTCTTCTTCTTTCTTCTTGCCCTTCTTGTTGTCTTTGTTCTTCTGTCTTCCTGCCCTTCTTGTTGTCTTTGTTCTTCTGTCTTCCTGCCTTTCTTGTTGTCTTTGTTCTTCTTTCTTCCTGCCTTTCTTGTTGTCTTTGTTCTTCTTTCTTCCTGCCTTTCTTGTTGTCTTTGTTCTTCTTTCTTCCTGCCCTTCTTGTTGTCTTTGTTCTTCTTTCTTCTTGCCCTTCTTCCTGTTTCTTGTTGTTCTTTGTTCTTCTTTCTTCCTGCCCTTTTTTCAGTCTTTGTTCTTCTTTCTTCCTGCCCTTCTTGTTGTCTTTGTTCTTCTTTCTTCCTGCCCTTCCTATTGTCTTTGTTCTTCTGTCTTCCTGCCTTTCTTGTTGTCTTTGTTCTTCTTTCTTCTTGCCCTTCTTGTTGTCTTTGTTCTTCTTTCTTCCTGCCCTTCTTGTTGTCTTTGTTCTTCTTTCTTCTTGCCCTTCTTGTTGTCTTTGTTCTTCTTTCTTCCTGCCCTTCTTGTTGTCTTTGTTCTTCTTTCTTCCTGCCCTTCTTGTTGTCTTTGTTCTTCTTTCTTCCTGCCTTTCTTGTTGTCTTTGTTCTTCTTTCTTCCTGCCTTTCTTGTTGTCTTTGTTCTTCTTTCTTCCTGCCCTTCTTGTTGTCTTTGTTCTTCTTTCTTCTTGCCCTTCTTGTTGTCTTTGTTCTTCTTTCTTCCTGCCCTTCTTGTTGTCTTTGTTCTTCTTTCTTCCTGCCTTTCTTGTTGTCTTTGTTCTTCTTTCTTCCTGCCCTTCTTGTTGTCTTTGTTCTTCTTTCTTCCTGCCCTTCTTGTTGTCTTTGTTCTTCTTTCTTCCTTCTTTCCTTCCTTTTTTGTCTTTGTTCTTCTTTCTTCTGCCTTTTTTCTTCTTTTGTCTTTTGTTCTTCTTTGTTCTTCTTTCTTCTTGCCCTTCCTATTGTCTTTGTTCTTCTGTCTTCCTGCCCTTCTTGTTGTCTTTGTTCTTCTTTCTTCCTGCCCTTCCTATTGTCTTTGTTCTTCTTTCTTCTTGCCCTTCCTATTGTCTTTGTTCTTCTGTCTTCCTGCCCTTCTTGTTGTCTTTGTTCTTCTTTCTTCTTGCCCTTCTTGTTGTCTTTGTTCTTCTTTCTTCCTGCCTTTCTTGTTGTCTTTGTTCTTCTTTCTTCTTGCCCTTCCTATTGTCTTTGTTCTTCTTTCTTCTGCCCTTCTTGTTGTCTTTGTTCTTCTTTCTTCCTTGCCCTTCTTGTTGTCTTTGTTCTTCTTTTCTTCTGCCCTTCTTTGTCTTTGTTTTCTTTCTGTCTTCCTGCCCTTCTTGTTGTCTTTGTTTTTTTTTCTTTCTTCCTGCCCTTCTTGTTGTCTTTGTTCTTCTTTTCTTCTTGCCCTTCTTGTTGTCTTTTGTTCTTCTTTTCTTCTTTCCTTCTTGTTGTCTTTGTTCTTCTGTCTTCCTGCCCTTCTTGTTGTCTTTGTTCTTCTTTCTTCCTGCCTTTCTTGTTGTCTTTGTTTTTTTTCTTCTGCCCCTTCTTTGTCTTTGTTTTTCTTTCTTCTTGTCTTCTTGTTGTTCTTTGTTCTTCTGTCTTCCTGCCCTTCTTGTTTTCTTTGTTCTTCTTTCTTCCTGCCCTTCTTGTTGTCTTTGTTTTCTTCTTTCTTCCTGCCTTTCTTGTTGTCTTTGTTCTTCTTTCTTCTGCCTTTCTTGTTGTCTTTGTTCTTCTTTCTTCCTGCCTTTTGCTTGTTGTCTTTTGTTTTCTTTGTTCTTCTTTCTTCCTGCCTTCTTGTTGTCTTTGTTCTTCTTTCTTCTTGCCCTTTTGTTGTCTTTGTTCTTCTTTCTTCTTGCCCTTCTTGTTTGTGTCTTTGTTCTTCTTTCTTCCTGCCTTCTTGTTTGTCTTTGTTCTTCTTTCTTCCTGCCCTTTCTTGTTTGTCTTTGTTTTCTTTCTTCTTTTCTTGTTGTCTTTGTTCTTTCTTTTTTTTTTTTTCTGTGCCCTTCTTGTTGTCTTTGTTCTTCTTTCTTCTTGCCCTTCTTCTTTGTTCTTCTTTCTTCCCTGCCCTTGTCTTGTTCCCTTTTTCTTCTGTTCTTCTTTCTTCCTGCCCTTCCTATTGTCTTTGTTCTTCTTTCTTCCTGCCCTTCTTGTTGTCTTTGTTCTTCTTTCTTCCTGCCCTTCCTATTGTCTTTGTTCTTCTTTCTTCCTGCCTTTCTTGTTGTCTTTGTTCTTCTTTCTTCTTGCCCTTCCTATTGTCTTTGTTCTTCTGTCTTCCTGCCCTTCTTGTTGTCTTTGTTCTTCTTTCTTCCTGCCCTTCCTATTGTCTTTGTTCTTCTGTCTTCCTGCCTTTATTGTTGTCTTTGTTCTTCTTTCTTCTTGCCCTTCTTGTTGTCTTTGTTCTTCTTTCTTCCTGCCCTTCTTGTTGTCTTTGTTCTTCTTTCTTCCTGCCCTTCCTATTGTCTTTGTTCTTCTTTCTTCCTGTCCTTCTTGTTGTGTTTGTTTTTCTTTTTTCCTGCCCTTTATTGTTGTCTTTTTTCTTCTTCTGTCTTCCTGCCTTTATTGTTGTCTTTGTTCTTCTTTCTTCTTGCCCTTCTTGTTGTCTTTGTTCTTCTTTCTTCTTGCCCTTCTTGTTGTCTTTGTTCTTCTTTCTTCTTGCCCTTCTTGTTGTCTTTGTTCTTCTTTCTTCTTGCCCTTCTTGTTGTCTTTGTTCTTCTTTCTTCTTGCCCTTCTTGTTGTCTTTGTTCTTCTTTCTTCCTGCCCTTCTTGTTGTCTTTGTTCTTCTTTCTTCCTGCCCTTCTTGTTGTCTTTGTTCTTCTTTCTTCCTGCCCTTCCTATTGTCTTTGTTCTTCTTTCTTCCTGCCCTTCTTGTTGTCTTTGTTCTTCTTTCTTCTTGCCCTTCTTGTTGTCTTTGTTCTTCTTTCTTCTTGCCCTTCTTGTTGTCTTTGTTCTTCTTTCTTCCTGCCTTTCTTGTTGTCTTTGTTCTTCTTTCTTCTTGCCTTTCTTGTTTGTTTTTTCTTCTTTTTTCTTTTTCCTATTGTCTTTGTTCTTCTTTCTTCTTGCCCTTCTTGTTGTCTTTGTTCTTCTTTCTTCCTGCCTTTCTTGTTGTCTTTGTTCTTCTTTCTTCCTGCCCTTCTTGTTGTCTTTGTTCTTCTTTCTTCCTGCCCTTCCTATTGTCTTTGTTCTTCTTTCTTCTTGCCCTTCTTTTGTCTTTGTTTTTTCTTTTCCTTCCCTTGCCCTTCTTGTTGTCTTTTTTCTTCTTTCTTCTTGCCCTTTTGTTGTCTTTGTTCTTCTTTCTTCCTTTTTTTTATTGTCTTTGTTCTTCTTTCTTCCTGCCCTTCTTGTTGTCTTTTGTTCTTCTTTCTTCCTGCCTTCTTCCTATTTGTTCTTTGTTTTTTTCTTCTTGCCCTTCTTGTTGTCTTTGTTCTTCTTTCTTCCTGCCCTTCCTATTGTCTTTGTTCTTCTTTCTTCCTGCCCTTCTTGTTGTCTTTGTTCTTCTTTCTTCCTGCCCTTCCTATTGTCTTTGTTCTTCTTTCTTCTTGCCCTTCTTGTTGTCTTTGTTCTTCTTTCTTCCTGCCTTTCTTGTTGTCTTTGTTCTTCTTTCTTCTTGCCCTTCCTATTGTCTTTGTTCTTCTTTCTTCCTGCCCTTCCTATTGTCTTTGTTCTTCTTTCTTCCTGCCCTTCTTGTTGTCTTTGTTCTTCTTTCTTCCTGCCCTTCCTATTGTCTTTGTTCTTCTTTCTTCTTGCCCTTCTTGTTGTCTTTGTTCTTCTTTCTTCCTGCCTTTCTTGTTGTCTTTGTTCTTCTTTCTTCTTGCCCTTCTTGTTGTCTTTGTTCTTCTTTCTTCTTGCCCTTCTTGTTGTCTTTGTTCTTCTTTCTTCCTGCCTTTCTTGTTGTCTTTGTTCTTCTTTCTTCTTGCCCTTCTTGTTGTCTTTGTTCTTCTTTTTTTTTCCCTTCTTGTTTTCTTTCTTTTTTCTTTCCTTCTTGCCCTTCTTGTTGTCTTTGTTCTTCTGTCTTCCTGCCTTTCTTGTTGTCTTTGTTCTTCTTTCTTCTTGCCCTTCTTGTTGTCTTTGTTCTTCTTTCTTCTTGCCCTTCTTGTTGTCTTTGTTCTTCTTTTTTCCTGCCCTTCTTGTTGTCTTTGTTCTTCTTTCTTCCTGCCCTTCTTTCTTGTTGTCTTTGTTCTTCTTTCTTCCTGCCCTTCCTATTGTCTTTGTTCTTCTTTCTTCCTGCCCTTCTTGTTGTCTTTGTTCTTCTTTCTTCCTGCCCTTCCTATTGTCTTTGTTCTTCTGTCTTCCTGCCTTTCTTGTTGTCTTTGTTCTTCTTTCTTCCTGCCCTTCCTATTGTCTTTGTTCTTCTTTCTTCCTGCCCTTCTTGTTGTCTTTGTTCTTCTTTCTTCCTGCCCTTCCTATTGTCTTTGTTCTTCTTTCTTCCTGCCTTTCTTGTTGTCTTTGTTCTTCTTTCTTCTTGCCCTTCCTATTGTCTTTGTTCTTCTTTCTTCCTGCCCTTCTTGTTGTCTTTGTTCTTCTTTCTTCTTGCCCTTCTTGTTGTCTTTGTTCTTCTTTCTTCCTGCCTTTCTTGTTGTCTTTGTTCTTCTTTCTTCCTGCCTTTCTTGTTGTCTTTGTTCTTCTTTCTTCCTGCCTTTCTTGTTGTCTTTGTTCTTCTTTCTTCCTGCCTTTCTTGTTGTCTTTGTTCTTCTTTCTTCCTGCCCTTCTTGTTGTCTTTGTTCTTCTTTCTTCCTGCCTTTCTTGTTGTCTTTGTTCTTCTTTCTTCTTGCCCTTCTTGTTGTCTTTGTTCTTCTTTCTTTGTCCTTTTTTTGTTCTTTTTTTTTCTTTCTTCTTGCCCTTCTTGTTGTCTTTGTTCTTCTTTCTTCTTGCCCTTCCTATTGTCTTTGTTCTTCTTTCTTCCTGCCTTTCTTGTTGTCTTTGTTCTTCTTTCTTCTTGCCCTTCTTGTTGTCTTTGTTCTTCTTTCTTCCTGCCTTTCTTGTTGTCTTTGTTCTTCTTTCTTCTTGCCCTTCTTGTTGTCTTTGTTCTTCTTTCTTCTTGCCCTTCTTGTTGTCTTTGTTCTTCTTTCTTCCTGCCTTTCTTGTTGTCTTTGTTCTTCTTTCTTCTTGCCCTTCTTGTTGTCTTTGTTCTTCTTTCTTCCTGCCTTTCTTGTTGTCTTTGTTCTTCTTTCTTCTTGCCCTTCCTATTGTCTTTGTTCTTCTTTCTTCTTGCCCTTCCTATTGTCTTTGTTCTTCTTTCTTCTTGCCCTTCTTGTTGTCTTTGTTCTTCTTTCTTCCTGCCTTTCTTGTTGTCTTTGTTCTTCTTTCTTCCTGCCTTTCTTGTTGTCTTTGTTCTTCTTTCTTCTTGCCCTTCCTATTGTCTTTGTTCTTCTTTCTTCCTGCCTTTCTTGTTGTCTTTGTTCTTCTTTCTTCTTGCCCTTCTTGTTGTCTTTGTTCTTCTTTCTTCTTGCCCTTCTTGTTGTCTTTGTTCTTCTTTCTTCTTGCCTTTCTTGTTGTCTTTGTTCTTCTTTCTTCTTGCCCTTCTTGTTGTCTTTGTTCTTCTTTCTTCTTGCCCTTCTTGTTGTCTTTGTTCTTCTTTCTTCCTGCCTTTCTTGTTGTCTTTGTTCTTCTTTCTTCCTGCCTTTCTTGTTGTCTTTGTTCTTCTTTCTTCTTGCCCTTCTTGTTGTCTTTGTTCTTCTTTCTTCCTGCCTTTCTTGTTGTCTTTGTTCTTCTTTCTTCTTGCCCTTCTTGTTGTCTTTGTTCTTCTTTCTTCTTGCCCTTCTTGTTGTCTTTGTTCTTCTTTCTTCTTGCTCTTCTTGTTGTCTTTGTTCTTCTTTCTTCTTGCCCTTCTTGTTGTCTTTGTTCTTCTTTCTTCTTGCTCTTCTTGTTGTCTTTGTTCTTCTTTCTTCTTGCCCTTCTTGTTGTCTTTGTTCTTCTTTCTTCTTGCTCTTCTTGTTGTCTTTGTTCTTCTTTCTTCCTGCCTTTCTTGTTGTCTTTGTTCTTCTTTCTTCCTGCCTTTCTTGTTGTCTTTGTTCTTCTTTCTTCTTGCCCTTCCTATTGTCTTTGTTCTTCTTTCTTCCTGCCCTTCTTGTTGTCTTTGTTCTTCTTTCTTCCTGCCTTTCTTGTTGTCTTTGTTCTTCTTTCTTCTTGCCCTTCCTATTGTCTTTGTTCTTCTTTCTTCCTGCCCTTCTTGTTGTCTTTGTTCTTCTTTCTTCCTGCCTTTCTTGTTGTCTTTGTTCTTCTTTCTTCTTGCCCTTCCTATTGTCTTTGTTCTTCTTTCTTCCTGCCCTTCTTGTTGTCTTTGTTCTTCTTTCTTCCTGCCTTTCTTGTTGTCTTTGTTCTTCTTTCTTCCTGCCTTTCTTGTTGTCTTTGTTCTTCTTTCTTCTTGCCCTTCCTATTGTCTTTGTTCTTCTTTCTTCTTGCCCTTCTTGTTGTCTTTGTTCTTCTTTCTTCCTGCCTTTCTTGTTGTCTTTGTTCTTCTTTCTTCTTGCCCTTCCTATTGTCTTTGTTCTTCTTTCTTCCTGCCCTTCTTGTTCTTCTTGTTGTCTTCATTTTCCTTTTATACTCCTTCATCTACTCTCTCATTCTCTTCCTCTTCTTCTTCTTTTTTCTCTCTCGTTCTAATTTTTCTTTTGCTTCTTCTTCTTGTTGGTCTTCTTCTTCTTGTTGGTCTTCTTCTTCTTGTTGGTCTTCTTCTTCTTGTTGGTCTTCTTCTTCTTCCTCCTCTCCTTCTTCTGTTTCTGCTCGTTCTTCTCCTTCTTCTTCATCTTGTTCTTTTACTTCTTTTTTTTCTTCTTAGTCTGGTTCGTCTGTTTCCGCTCCTTCTTCTTGTTCTTCTTAATAAGCTTTTTTTTCTTGATCTTCTTCCTCCCGTTCTTCTTCTTCCGTTCTTGTTCTTCTTATTTTGCTTTTTTTCTTCTTCCGCTCTTTCTTTTTCCCGCACTTCTTCTTCTTTGTTTTATTTTGTTTCTCTTTCTTCTTGTTCTTCTTCCTCTCGTTTTTTTTTCTTCCGTTCTTCATCTTCATGTTCTTCTTATTTTTCTTCTTCTTCTTCACCCTCTTTTTCTTGTTTTTTCTTATTTTGCATCTTCTGTTTTTCCCTTTTTCCTCTTCTTATGCTTCTTTTTCCTCTTCTTCTTCTCTTTCTTTATAGGAAAGTCGTCTAAATGACAAAATAACAGACGATGCGATTATGTTAAATGGTTGTGTCTATTCGGCGAGACTCCAGCAGAAAACTAGAGACAGGTTTAGCAGTTTATATTTCCAGCCTTAATTTTCGCAGTAGAAACGACTCTGGGAGACAGCAAAGATGGAATGTGTATGGTTGAAAATAAAGCTACAAAACCAGGGACCATTTCTTGTCAGGTATCTTTATCGAAATCCTAGTGCAGGACCTATCTGGTACGAGGATTTCACCATCATGATGGACAATGTATTTGCCACCGTCAAGGAGGTTATTTTTCTTGGTGATTTCAATGTCGATATACACAACTCAAATCTAACAAGGAAAAATATAATACTATCGTACAACTTAAAACAAATAGTCAACCAGCCTACAAGAGTAACACAAGCATCATCCACACTAATCGACTACATCTACGTAACTTGTCCAGAAAACATCATAGAATGTTGCGTCTCTATTATTTCAATGAGTAACCCATATCCAGTATGCTACACGTGGTCAAAGAATAACTGAGAAGTTCCTAAAAATAAATATGTACGTATTAAATGTAGAAGTTCTGTTGCGTGGGTGGTTTACTGGTGTTGGAGGGTCCTTCGTTCGATTATTATAAGTTTAGTTGGGATGCTTGCTTATTTATCATTACACAACTTGTGTCCAAGCAAACCCCGATTCCGTACGAACTGATCCATTATTACTATAAACTTCTTACAAGAAAGAGTTCATCAGGTCAAAGGACCGTCAACAATGCAAGTTGAAGCAATCAAACGTAATCAAAGGAATGTGGGTAAGCCTTCGATTCGAGTCCAATATTTATTACAAGTTGACGCACGAAGACAGTTCACATCGGTATACATTCATATATAGTCATTAGAAATTACATGCATAGTATTCATGTCCGTCCGTGTCAAAACAATATGTCAGATGAACATCGTGGCTATATACGTGCGCTGTTGTAGTCAACAGCCAGAAATGAGCACATGAGTTCTTGACAGCTACAATTTGAATCATAATGCGATTCTCCTTCCATCATTTAGTTTAATTTAATTAATCTCATACTTAGATTAATAACCGAACTGACCCTGAGTTCTACATCGATTCATCTATATAATATAGGCTATATACTCAGCCTTTTTTTCCTTGGAAGAAATACAAGACACGACCTTCTTGCTTGACGGATAGCGTAACAAGGGCCATGTAACCAAGTCACCCAGCGTGACCTTCCCAACGCGAATGCGTCATAATCTCCGCATATATTTCGCGTTCAGTATACCGTAAAATATCGACATATTCTATAAATGTTAATGACCCCTAACGTTGCGCATGGCTAAACCCCAGCAGACGCCGTCATTTAAAATAACACCGTAACAGATTTCCTGTCAGACGGGGGAAAAAAAATCTATTAGATAGATTTTTTTTTTTTGAATAATATTAATCAAATTATCAAAAATTTAACAAAACCCGACGTATGACCTACGATGTTCTATCTAGAACAGTGTCGTGGTCATGTCAGTAATATCTTATAATAAAATCAACGTCATATCATACATATAACTTATATTAAACAAGGAAATGTCACTGTCACTAACTAATTAACTAATTAATTTGTTGTATGTATCGACTAACTAATAATGTGAGGTGTTATTAAAATTATTCTAACTAATTAAAATTAAAATAATTAATTATAGTATGTACGTATGGTACTAACTAATTAATATCTAATTGAAGAAAATGAGAAATAGTATAAGAGAGTAAAAGAAATAAAAATTGAGAAGTACGGACAATTAAAACCAAATATTAAAGTATACATTAAATTAGAATGCGTGTGAAAATGAAGTGTAAGGATAGATACCTAATTAAATTAACGCAATCAGAAGAAAAGAACAAAAAAAAAAAATTCATACATTTTAACTATAAATATGAAATGTCATAATCTAATATCTATTACCTTAATAATTACACTAATTAAAAGGTTTAATTGGTGTGATATTATTTTGTTTCATCTTTTCTTAGTATATTTTATTTTTTTATTTCATCACACTTTAACTTTATTTTATTATATATTAATTTAATAACTAGAAAATTTAACAATATCGGACATGAAGATCCAATCGTTGTTATATCCTGTTGACTTGTATGAAAGTTCATTAAGACACAAGGTTCATATTATCGAATTATGATATGATTATCCAATCATCGTTAGTTCCTTTATTAAAACTTTGAAAGTAACTTGACACAGTCATCACCGTATCTGTCCCTTCTACATCAGAGATTGTTCCTTTTTAACAGTTTTCAATCGAAATGAGTGATACGCAAAGTGGAATTGAAGTCCAAATTTTCAAACGATCCGTAAAACTTGATATTTTGATCACAATAGTTTATTTAGAAATGTCCTTATTTAAGTAGGAAGTCCAAATGAAGTGTTGTATATTCTGACGTGGCATTAATACAGTTCATTGCAAATGTAATGCTTGATTAGTCAGAAAATTTTCTTGAAATAGTAATATTCATTCAGAATTCGTAGGATGTCTGGACAACGTATCGGCTATGACGTTCTCAGTTCCTGGTATCGACTGTATTTCGAACT
The DNA here is from genome assembly GCA_024509875.1 of Oreohelix idahoensis. NCBI lineage: Eukaryota > Metazoa > Mollusca > Gastropoda > Stylommatophora > Oreohelicidae > Oreohelix > Oreohelix idahoensis. Next base: position 247,183 of record JAMPIV010002124.1, on the reverse strand, counting down.
CATATGGTTGCAACGCAATAGCAAAGCGTGCAAGTTTAGCACTTTTATGGTTTGAACGACGTAATGCTGCCACAGATTTCTGATCAGTCTGGATCAGAAATGGAGATCCCAGCAAAAATTTTTCCAGTTTGGTAATTGCCCAGATTACGGCGAGCAATTCTCGATCTACAGTCGAATATTTAGTCTCCGGAGGTTTCAGCTTGCGTGAGATATAAAGTACAGGGTGAAGGACATCATCATGATATTGGAGTAGACAAGCCCCGAGTCCGTAATTACTCGCATCTGTACGTAGAACAAACTTTTTAGAAGCATCTGGTAATCTTAAAACAGGTGGGCATGAAAAAATGTTTAAGATAGTGCGAAAAGTTTTGTCACATTCGTCTGTCCAATTTATCCTTACTGGCATGTTCTTCTTTAGTAACGATGACAGGACAGCCGTGATGGATGATAAGTAAATCTATGCTGTATGGGGCTGAGCATAGTTGACACATTTAAACAACTTACTGTCTCTTGTAGGCATGGTAAAAAAAAAACAAATAAGACAGAAAACATGTGTACAAATTTAAAGATGTTAAGAATCAAAAATGTTTTTTCGAGAAGAAAAAAAAATCTATAAATCAATCTATATTAGGATAGATGATTAAGAAAGTCAAGAAATGATGACTGACAATGCTGAGTCATCAAATATGTGACGAATATGGTTACAGTACCCTGTTATCTGCGTGACGCAGAATCAGGTACTAATTTCAATCTCAAAGAATGGTGGTGAAAATAAACACCATTATCACGCTCGATCACCATCCGAGCATCTTTGTTGTTACGAAATGTAACCATAGCTTCACCATACCTGTCATTGGTAGGTGACAACAACTGTACAAACATAACGTCTGCCGTGTCATTAAAGAAATTACTAAGTGCCTGCCATCTGGTACCTTGTGGCAGATTGCGCACTAACACGGTGCGAGAATATGCAACCTTCCCAATGTAAGTGGGATCAGTGTCACTAACGTGATAAATAGTTTTTCTATTTAATTTTTTGGATCTGGTAGTCTTTTGAGATGATGTCTCATAGTGATTGACATATTTATTTGTCATAATTTTATTAGTTAAGTTCATAAGAACTCCACCATCATTACCCTTGTTCGGGGCATCTTTTCTTTTCCCATTTTCAACAATTTTATTCAGATCACTGTTAATATGATCCTGTCGCCAACATCTATCTTCCGACTTGGCGGCACTCTTTCGAGAAAAGGCATATCTGCCTCGAAATGATTTTCTAATCTTCTTAGGATGGGCTGGTATTTTAGTATCCTTTTTATCCTGTAGGAGAGTCTTATCCTTTTCCTCATCGATTTCCAGAATCGTACTGAGACTGAAATTGGAGAAAACTGTGCCACGTGTATTCATTTTGTTGGCCCGTAATGTAGCCATTGCAATGACAGCGTTAGCATTGCAATAAGATTGCACATTATTTAACTCCCATTCCTCAATTTCCTGTGGGGAACAATCCTTACTACCATGGATGCGTCCCAACATCAGATCTGCAATTGGATTCTGAAGCATGCATACCTTCACGTTCCCTGTGAAAAAAGGTGTTTTAACATGGATAATAGCTGTGGGGTACAACTCAATAGTTCCCCCAAAAGTCATGCAACGGACATATTCCCCCGTTGCACAGCTAGGATGTACAAGCGACTGTCGCACTCCAATGGTTGTGGACCCCGAATCTCTCAATACAGAAACTATAGACCCGTTAAACTATCCCTCTGTTAAAATTCAGAGAGCCTGTTCCATCATTGGCTGCAAGACCTACTTCTGGTGGAATGTGTCCGCAGTTTAGCACTGTCTCCTTTGCCTTCTGAAAAATAAGATTGCATTGTGGGCAACTATTCGCCACGTTATAATTTATAGCAAAGCATGCAGCAGAAGAATGCATTGTATTATCGTTAGGTGGAACCTGAACCTTAGGGGTGATATCATTTGTAACTGCTGCCCCGGTATTATGGTTATAATGTGAAGATCCACGAGAATGAGAACGATTACGAGAATAATTAGTTGAATTATCCCGTTGTCGTCTATTGTAATTGTTATCTCGATGTCTCGAGTTATAATTATCGCTATTCTTCCAATTGTTACCATTATTATATTGATATGACCGATTATAACTTGAGTTACGTGGATTACTGTTGTATCTTGACTGAGGTGAATAATTTCTGTTTTGTTGTCTTCCTCTATTAAAGTTATTGTTAAAGTTATTCTGTCCCTTATGAAAATTAATGTCATAGTTTCCTTTGAACCTACCTCTGTCTACACTGTGTGTTCTTGGTTTGTTATTACTATGATATGCCATATTGGAGGCTACAGGAAGTGGTTCTCTTATTAACGAGCCAGAAATGTTGGTGTTCGGATGAGCGGTGCAGTAATTTAAAGAAATTTTTTCTAACTCATCAATAGTTTCTGGTTTTCTTTCTTGCAGATAAGCAAAGAATGGTTGGCTGACAGAAGATAATACTTTATCCCTCAATAACAAATCGACTAACTTGTCGTAAGATTTGTTGACACCTGCCAGTTCAACCCATCTGTTAAAAGTATTGCGTATGTTAGCAATAAATCCCGTAAAATCTTTATTATTATCTGGCAATAAACTTTTGAAACGTAATCTACATGCCTCTTCGTTCAAGTGGAAACGACGTAATAACAAAGTCTTAATGGCCTCATAGTCTGTGGCTAATGTAGGATCAATATTTTGTGCTGCACTTGCAGGTTCGCCATCCAGAAATTCCTTAAGTTTAAGTGCCCATGCTGTTTTGTCAAGGTTATTGACCTTACATATATCCTCAAAGCGCGCCAGCCATGATGATAGGTCGTCCACGTGTAATTTGAACGGTGGTAGCTTAAAGTAATAATTGCCCTTAAGTCGGTTGGAAGAAGATCCCGATTGAGCATTATCATTTTGGCTTGCTGCAGCACCCTGCGAATTAAGTTTTGCTGTTTCCAATTTAAGCCGTTGCAATTCCATTTCTTGCTGCAATATGATTTCCTGTCGTTTCAATTTATTTTCTTCTTCGATCCGTAGGATTTCATCTCTTGCCATCTTTCTTTCTTCCTCTTGTCTTAATTCTTCTCTCTCTGCTTTAGCAATAGCTTTCTTTTCAGCCTCTTTTGCCTCATGGTTCGCAAGTTGTTGTTCCGCAAATTCAAGGAGTGCATCTCCTTTTTTGTTACAATCTTTTCCAATTTTAATAAAATAGTCCAAGTTAAGCATCTTGAAGTTAATTTATTTAAGTATTCAATTACTTATGTCTAGTAATCACCACTGGAATATATGTCGATAATTCTAATTACTCGACGAGTGAATAATCAATATACGAAATAGCAATATTCTTGTATTGTTATGTATAAGTTCCACAAATCTATAATATTTTGTGAAAATATTATATATACCCACTAATATCTATCATAAATAGTTATGATAGTTAGTTATATAAGGTGCTGAAATTATATCATGCACTTAATATTAATATTCAATAATTATGAGTATTATTCCTAAATAATTAGGTTATTTAATCTTAATTGTCACCAAGTTCCCAATGTAGTACTGAGAAAATGTACTAATTAATATTTAATATGTCTTAATATGTTATAAAGTTATAATAATTAAGCATAGTATATTATGTCATATTCATGAGCAATAAAGTGCATTGCCCATTTCTTGGACCATCACTGCAAATTGGTGCAAAGTCCCTAATTCCTCTTTAAAACTCATACAAAAAATAATCATATTAATCTATACTCTTATTAATGAATAAATTATAGCATTAATATTAAATTATAAAGGGATGAAATGAAGACAAACAATACAATGGGTTAACCAAGGATTACAGAACATTATTAACATACACAAAGACATTTTCACAGTAAAAATGCATTTACAACTAAGTTGACTAGACCGGAAGTGAGAATTAAAGAATGAACTGAATAGATAATTAACCTGCGTACACAAAAATTAGTGACGTATACATGGACTCATTAACGGTCGTACAACAAAAATATAAACTGAAAGATAGTAAGGTCAGAAAAAACACGATAGATTACAAACATTGTTAAAGAACTGAATAAAAATTAGAACCAAATACACTAGAATACCACAGTTATAACACGACTATACACCTAACATGCAAGGTGAATTAATTGCAAGTCCGAACGACACGATCACCGATAATGTATTCGACGCGTTCTTCGCGAAATGCTATTAATTCACGGCCTTAAGAACAATTACAATCAATTCGTAGCATCAAAGAGCTATAGAACTGATTATAATTCGCCGCCCATCCATACCCGCTACATGAAAAAGGACAGAAACAATATTTAACATGGCTACAAAAAAAAAAAAGAACATGGCGTTATCGGACAAATAGGATTAACTTATTGTAACCTTCAAATAAGTTACTTATCTTTTTGCCTCGATAGATTCATACAATGCTTGCTTCGCCAACGGACAGTAGGACCTATATTTCATGCTCATGTTGATTGAATCTATTTTCCAATGTTCGATTAAGCGTTTATAAATAATCTTCTTCAAAGACGTTGAAAGGCGGCTGCCATCACTACAGCTGATTCATCCTGTTGTCAAGGGGGTGTGACGTCATCGGTGTAGATACAAAAAGTGTTCATTTCGCTCGAAGGAAAATTATTTCTTTCAACTCGATAATCTTTGAGTATTTTTTTACAATTAAATTCCAGTTCCGCATCACATTGGCCACCACTGTTGCGTGGGTGGTTTACTGGTGTTGGAGGGTCCTTCGTTCGATTATTATAAGTTTAGTTGGGATGCTTGCTTATTTATCATTACACAACTTGTGTCCAAGCAAACCCCGATTCCGTACGAACTGATCCATTATTACTATAAACTTCTTACAAGAAAGAGTTCATCAGGTCAAAGGACCGTCAACAATGCAAGTTGAAGCAATCAAACGTAATCAAAGGAATGTGGGTAAGCCTTCGATTCGAGTCCAATATTTATTACAAGTTGACGCACGAAGACAGTTCACATCGGTATACATTCATATATAGTCATTAGAAATTACATGCATAGTATTCATGTCCGTCCGTGTCAAAACAATATGTCAGATGAACATCGTGGCTATATACGTGCGCTGTTGTAGTCAACAGCCAGAAATGAGCACATGAGTTCTTGACAGCTACAATTTGAATCATAATGCGATTCTCCTTCAATCATTTAGTTTAATTTAATTAATCTCATACTTAGATTAATAACCGAACTGACCCTGAGTTCTACATCGATTCATCTATATAATATAGGCTATATACTCAGCCTTTTTTTCCTTGGAAGAAATACAAGACACGACCTTCTTGCTTGACGGATAGCGTAACAAGGGCCATGTAACCAAGTCACCCAGCGTGACCTTCCCAACGCGAATGCGTCATAATCTCCGCATATATTTCGCGTTCAGTATACCGTAAAATATCGACATATTCTATAAATGTTAATGACCCCTAACGTTGCGCATGGCTAAACCCCAGCAGACGCCTTCATTTAAAATAACACCGTAACAAGTTCCAAACATTTCAGTCGGGAATCATTTTTAAATGACATGATAACGCCACCTCTTGCCAGTGTTTAGCAACTTCCTGATCCGGATGACACTTTTGCATTATGGACGAAGATTGTTCAGAGTATTTGTGACAAGCGCGTACCAGCTAAGGAAATTCGCGTCATACGACAAATAAAATCTAATTGGAAGTGCTGGAAGCTAAGAGACAGAGAGATCAGGCGCACAAAAATAAGGACCTCAACACATACAAAGGAAAAAGGTTCAATATTTAATTCGCAAAGTAAAGAAAAATCACTTAAGAACAAATATAATAATGAGTTTTTGAAGGCAATTTAGCAAAAACACGTAATACAACATACTCATTAACACACAACACTTCATTTACTTGCACTGACTTCAGCAATCACTTTCAGGCAGAAATTAACTGTCTGAAGTCCAGAATATAACCTTCCCCTAGTGACTTAGACACACTTTCAGCATTCTGTGAGAATAAATGTATAAACTCAGTTCCTTCCGACATTTCTTTTATGACAGTTAATGAAGTGTATAACTACCTTTTTGGCCTTAAAGATAATAGCTCGTCAAGTCTTGATAGAATTAGCAATCAAATACTGCGTTATGCTATATCTTGTATCAATGATTCACTAACTTGCATATTTAATCAATGTATCGCTAAGAATTATTTTCCTTCGGCCTTTAGCCAAAGTATATCCCCTCTTCAAACCTGGTTCAGCAGATAATAGTAACCTCGGTAACTCTAGATCACTTTCTCTGATATCATTTCTATTTAAACCACTGGAAAAGCACATACATAAAACAACGCTACAATAGCTGTTTAGCAGCCACTTGCTAATTGACTGTCAGTCGGGGTTTAGACAAAAGCATTCATGTCACAAAGCTCTAACTAAGATGATGGACAGCTGGAACCTAAACATAAATAACGGTAACATATGTCGAGCAATTTTTTAGACTTCAGAAAAGCATTCATTGTGTTAGTTCACGCTGTTTTAATAAGAAAATTAGAAACAATGAAAGTTAACTTTACAGAAGCGGCCAAATTGTAAAACGAGTTGAACAGGTTGATTGGAAAGTATATTTTTTAAATGTATATATTCTTTCTTGTGTCTGTTGAGTGTACATGAAACGAGTGTCAAGAGAAGAAACAATACAGTGTCATTTGAGATGTAGTTGATATGTTTTACGTAAATTTTGTTCTCAGAAACAAAAATGAAAAAATAAATAAATAAAAGAAATCTAAAATTGTCAATGGAGTTTTTGTGATATTCAGAATTGTCTACAGGATGGGGGTAACTGGTCCTACGCCCAACCCTCCTTAGTCGCTTCTTCCAGAATGCATGGTATTGTGCAATGCTGCTATTCTTTGCTCCCCTGTTCGATCCCCTGGTAAGCATGCTTATGACAGAACATATAGAAAGCCGAACGTATTCTCGGTGGCAATAGCATTACAAGGCAGTTCTTGTTTTGGAATCCCCAGGGTAAGAGAGATAGATGAAGACTGTCGTATACCAGGTCTATCTTTATCACGCTCTATCTTGTCCTACATCTTTCTCATCTTTCTCATTTTAATTCTCCAACATTTTGCTCTTTCATCGTTGCTAACTTATTCTTTAGTAATCACGACTTGTATCTAACTGTACATTCCTTTCATTCGTTTTCCCACCTTGTGAACCAACACCTGGCTTCTTAAAAACCTTGGGAAACAAACACGGGCAAAGAACAATTTATTTGATACCCAAGTTTAAACATCACGAGACAAGCCACACTGAGTATTATTTAACTTTGGGAAACGCCAACTTGGCAATAGATAGTCTAATCCCTTGTTCAAACAAACCCGAGTCGGGACAATGGCGCTGGCGCTGAAGAGGGACAACAAAGGGCTGCCGACGGACAACGAAGGACACTAAAGCACGAGTGATACTTGTTTCTTAAAATTAAGTATCAAACTGATAGTGTAACTGTCACCGTAGAGTTTGGATGAACAGTGATTTAGTTTTGATGGGACAAAAGAGTATGAGAAAATGGTTTAAGAAAAGTGATTTAGTTTTGATGGGACAAAAGAGTATGAGAAAATGGTTTAAGAAATATAAATAATTTATTAAATGGACTATTTGTTCTATAGATGGGAGATAAAAGCCAGCATATATGTGCTTGGTTGGTAAGTGAGAGAACTCTTTTTGATGTAAATATTTTCTGTAAGTACATAGTTCTGGTTTACAAAATTTGCATAACAATCGTTTTTAATAAGCTTGAAGTAAGAGAACATAGCATTTGAGCATAAACCACTAAGGGAGATAACCATAATATTAGCGCCCTTTAGAGTTAAGCAAACGGAGAGCAGAATAAACGCACGAGAAAAGTGAGCGAAGTATAAACAGTTACAGAGAGAAGCTCACTGAGTTGTTTATGAAGGTATTAACCGTGATCGGTGAGTGAACTGAACAATGGACCAATCGTATTGACTAAAACAAGGACCGAATCACGGGATAGGAATAGAAGGACAAAGAGGTTAGTCCCGCCAGAAAAGTTGACAGAGCAAGACGTACCTTGCTGGGCTCTCACTAACAGTGAAACCTGCGGTTTGCAGGAAGCTCTACAGATGTAGCTAGATTTAGAATTTTAGCGATAGGAATTCTGGAGAATAGTTTAGATTGTGATATTTAATAAGTGTGATAAACAAACAGGAATAGAATAGGGGTGCCTAGTAAGAGATGTGATAGGTGCTGGACTTCTGTTTAAAACGGTAAGATGACATTTTTTTCTGAACAATTTATAGTATTTCAGGCAACCATTTTTTAGAGGTTGATGACTCCCACATGTAAAAGGGACATCCACCAGGAGAAGAACATGACAGTTCAACAGAGGCATACATACAATATTGGTTTACATGAGATGCGCTCTCTCACACAGGTTGCTTAACAAATAAACAGTTGATGTTAAAATAGACGAGGTATCGTCTCAGGCATGATATGTCCACAGAGATATGTACAATATTGGTTTACAGGAGATGCGATCCCAATTATTTGCTGATTGCCAGAAACCCACTGTGTAAATAAACGAGATGTCATCACTGGCAAGACTAGATTAAGAAGAGACTACAGCAGCGATACTTTGATGAAAGCTGATATTATTTATATATTTATGAACTATGTTTAGTTATCAATACCACTTTCAGAGTTAGGTTCGACAGGTCTGGGAATTTACAAGAGATGACCACGTAAAAATGGATAAGAAGATGGAGTTGTTAAACACTGCTCAATTGAATGTTGAATCATTAGCATTGTAAATAAACATTTGGTTGATATTGAAACTTACCCACGCAAGTTGACTTGGATTATTACAAAGGTGTGGAAGGGCAGGAATATTAGCATATATTATTTAAACAGAACTACAGGCAAGACCACTAGTACGAGGTAGTCGCTAGTAACCAACTAGGAGAGAAGAACGAGTCCTGGGAAGATAGGAGAACCAAAATTATCTCATCCAGGAATTCCAACCTCTGGCGGAAAGAAAAGAAGCCAGTAAGAGAGATAGTCTCGCTTGGAAGATAGACTGAAGAAGTAGAGTGGCAAGTTGAATAAATAATAACTAGGCCTGCCGCAGTCACCTAGTGCAAAGCTATCAATAAATAAAAGAACACCTGCTGGGTGACATATTGGCTATTTGGTGCCGTAACCAGTTCTGGAAGATTTATAAAGAGGCATAGCACGGTTACATATTCATTGTTTTTGAGAACAGAGAATACTGCAGGAAATTGAATTTTTTTTCTTTTTTCCGTAACTGCTGGATACCTTTGTTATCATAACTTCTTGATAAATTTTTCACAGTAACTGCTAGATAATTTGGAATCTATTTTTTGTCATAATACGCTGATTGAGTGATTTTTTGAAGTACAATATTGAACTGGTTTGCCATTTTAAACGTAGCTGTTTTAAAGAGATAATTACTTGTGCTAGTCAAATAATGTTGTTCGGAAGTCACAGCCAATGTTTCCCTTCGCGAACCACTGTTGTTTATCTTGGCCGACGCCGCAAAAATTAGAGCTAGTTTAATGAATGCATGGGGTGAATAAGGATTAAGTGGGAAAGAGCTGATGAAATTTGTAAGCGATGAGATTGATAAAATCAAAGAGAAGTGGAGTTACAGAAATTTGTAATGGAGAAAGAGAAGGAAGAAGCCGCAGAGCGGAGAGCCGCAACAGGAGCCGCGGAGCAGAAGGAGACAGGTGACAGGGAGCATGCACTTAGACTGAAGCAACTCGGCAGACCAATCAGATAGAGCAAGCAAAATGTGCAGTGGCTTCTAGCTCTGAGGGCGGGTCTTCACCCCGCTCAAACGGTGTGCCTGCTTTGCAACCTGTGCCACCCAATGCCATGAAATTTCAGCTGGAATCTTTCTCAAAGAGAAACGATACCATGGACGTCTGTTTGGACCGCTTCAAACGCTTTGCAACAGGCTTTGGATTGGAAGAACGCAAGGATATTTTGAAATTTCTCACGGTCTGAGACGAGTAGCCTACGACGTCTTTAATAAATTACCGGCAGTAGAGCAAGATGACTATCGTGCATTGAAGGAAGCTCTCCTGGTGAGATATGAGCTTCATTCAGATGCTTACTGGAAAAAAAATATATGTTCTAAGAAAGAGGCCGGAGTCCTTCTTACAGTTTGCAGCCCGGATTGAAGACTACCTGGCGAAGTGGTGTACACTTGGAAACTTCACCGAGGATTAAGGGCTGAAAGAGATGATTGTGATAGAGCAACTAAAAGAGTATATGTCGGTCGAAATGCGCAGATTTCTCAATGAAAGCAGCGCTAACCGGTTAAAAACTATTCTTACAGTGGCAGAGTGATTCCAAATTGCTCTCATGGAATCCCAAGGAGCCAGGAAGAAGTTTCCAGCGCAGGCTCCGAGACAACCGGCTCGCTCACACTCAGACCAACAAAGCAAAGGACCACACCTCTCGCATAAACAGCATGCTAAACAGGATAACTACAAAGAAAACAATAAGAAAATGCTGTGTAACACCAGAGACAGGGATATCAATTGTGCAGGTACTGTCGCTTAGGGTTCGACCCAGTGTCGACATCAAAGAGCCGTCGAAAGATGTTGCACACATGACCCTGCCGATTGAACGTATCAGAGTGAAATCTCGTTACGTGACAGGAGAGATTCGTGCAGCCATAATGTAGAACCAATCTACTCTCTAATCTTGGGATGTAGATATGTGTTCCTTGCAGAGCTTACTGAACCACTAGTGATGGCGGCCGTACTGACAAGAGGACAGTCAAAAATGGACACCGAGCAGGAATCTCCAACCAACATCCTCCCTGAGGAATTGAAGAGGGCCCAAAAGGAAGATTCATCACTAGCGCCCTGTTTTAAACAAATTACCTAGAACACACAACCCACTACCAAAGAGACTTCTTTATGAAGAATGGAGTGATGTATTTAAAGACTGGAAACGAAGGATAGGAACACAACCAATTAGTAGTTACTGCTACCTATATGAACCAGGTGCTTGAGATGGGTCATTCTATCCCATTTAGTGGACACATGGGAATGAGCCTGACACTATTATTGGCCAGGGATCACCGGGGACATCGAACGGTTTGTCAAGTCTGTCCTCAGTGCCCGAACGTTGCACCAAAACACTGGACGGCACCCGCGACCCTTGGAGAGATGCCAGTCCTCGGCACCCCATTTGAAAGAGTGGCAGTGGATATAATTGGACCTCTGCTGAGAACTAAGAAGAGGAACACTCATACCCTTACCTTAGTGGATTCATGTTATATGGGGGGGGGGGGGGGCGAAACCATAGCCGTGCCAGCATGCGACTCAGTGCATGTGGCTGACTCCTTATTCAATATTTTTACGAGATTAGGTTTCCTGCACCAAATTCTCACAGACAGCGGGTCACAATTTCGAGCTAAGTTGACATAAGAGGTGCTGAGGATATTTCAGACTAGGCATATCCATGCTTTGCCCTATCACCGTCAGAGTAACAGGCAAGTAGACCGGTTTAGCATGACGTTCATCTCTATTCTTTGAAAGTTGGTACACGAGAAGCCAGAAACTTGGGATCAGTATCTTCCCGCAGCATTATTTGCTTATAGGTAAGTAACGCACGCTTCAACGGGAGTCCCTCCGGCTACACTACTTTTCGGGCGACCTTCTTGATAACATTTCAAAGGCCATCCCCAGCGACAACTACTATTGTAGTCTCTGCAGTATACACGTACGACAATTGTGGCCTCACCTTACAACAATTGGGAACTCGTACAGGACCTGAGGACAGAAGCTAAGGTCGCGGGGAAATCGAATACTTTCCATAATTTACTAGAAAATACTATCTAATGAAAAGCATTCACATTCTTTCCTTCTTGTCTTTATCTCGAATAAGTCTCTTTCTTTCTCAACGAGCCAATTTCTGGAGACCTTCTTGATAACATTTCATATGTCAGTCCCAGCGACAACTATTGCTGTAGTCTTACCAGTATACACTTAAGACAATTGTGGCCTCACCTTACGACAATTGTGGCCTCACCTTAAGACAATTGTGGCCTCACCTTACGACAGAGACCAAGGAACACATGGAGAAGAAAACAGTAGACAGACTTAAAGGGCATTAAGAAGACATAGAAAGACCTTGACCTGGTGGCACGGGACAGGAAAACTTGGTATGAGTTTGTTGAATGAATAAAGGTCAAAGGTCAAGATGATCCCATAGCAGATACTACCATAGGAGAGGGAAGTGTTAGAGACTTAACTACACTTGGTCCAGAGCATCAAGAGGTGGGGGTTGACTAGTTCCCTTCCTCGATGCTCTCTCCCTCCCTTACTCAAAGAGCAGAGTCAAGAACACATATACAGCTGAGCAGACTGGAGCGTGTCGGTACCGTGGTTCGAACCCGTCACTTTTGCCGCAAGAGACCAGTGCTCTAACCACTCTGTCTGTCGGACGTTCTGTTGAATGAAACAAATGTCAAAAGAAGAAGCAAAACCTGTCATTTGGAGACGAAAGGAGATGCATGAATGACTAAAATAATCGATAAACTGAAGTTACAAGAGAGAGGAACAATTTTCTACCTGCTATGGAGTACTGTGCTGAACAGAGCGAATCTCACTTAAATATTAATGTGACGTTGAATTTTTAAGTAATAAAATAACAGTTATGTTCTTCTCCTTACAGGTTGACCATATCTAATTCAATCATGTCCTCCACAATACCTCTCACCTCCAGCACATCTACTCTAATCAAGTCCTCCACCATTTTTTCACTCCTAGCACATGCACTCCAATAACGTCCCCCATGTCCCTCTTACCACCAGCACATTTACTCCAGTAATATACTCTATTGTTCCTTTATACAACTATATATCTCACCTTCAGCATATCGACTCCAATAATGTCAACTGGGGGTGGGAAGGGGGGGAGGTTTAAACAACAAAATTCCGGCCCTTGATCTTGTTAAAAACTTTTTTTTGATGGGAAATCCAAATATATAGTGACCCAAGATTACTGTTAAGGGGCACAATACAATTAATTTTTAACTTTCATTACCAAAAGCATTGTTGCGTCCCTGTTTCCGAAGGGGTCAAACGGACAGACATTCTAAAATATAGATTAAATTGAATAAGAGTGAAGAAGTTAAAAACGTGAAAATCTTGGATGACGTTTCAATCATCCTAAATAACCTTTATGAAGACGGTATGTATTTTCTGCACACCAGATTTTCTGCAGTCACTGCGCATCCTGATCCCTGAAAAAAGTCTTGTCGTCGTAATGTAGGTCTTCCTATTAGTTGCTCAGTATGGAACTTGGGTTCTACACTGTAGTCACCCAGCCACCTTTTTTGTTTAGGAAGACTGCAGCAAATTACTGCCTGTACTAATAGAGCAGTGGTGTCTGTAACAATTAATTTTGCATGATAAGGTTGTTAGTGGCATACACAACGCTCCATAGTCGTCTATAACGATACATTTAGTCTGCATAAATATATCTACTATTTAAATTTTCTAACACCACCTCTCCATTTTCTCTATATTTCCTCAATTCTTTGTGTAGTCGATGCAAATGAAACGAAAGAAAAACTATTTACATGATGGCAAAATAGGAACCGAGATTTTGAACTGAAAGGGTGTGGTTTGTTTTGAGAATCAACTGTGGCCTTCTAACCTATTTTCTATACATAATTCATTTATTAATTTCCAGACGAAGACTTAAAAGTGCAAGCACGCCTAAGCTTTGTGCCACTGCACTTTACGCTCTGTTTGAATTTTTAAACCGTCGGCGTGATAATGTAGTTCTTCACTTGTTATCTGTTCAAGGAAAAAAAACTTCCAGCGATGAGATTTGTGTGTCTTAGAAGTGTGGCAAGTCAGTACTTTAAGCAGTTTGTAAAGCAGCGAATTGCAGAAGTTAGGTATGCATACATATGCTGATATATACAAACAATTGGCCTCCATATATTACCTGATAAACAGCTCAGAGTCCTTATATGATGCCCGTGTCCTCTACTGATAGTTGAATACGTCCGGGGCTTGATTCTCAAAAATAGAAACCCGAAGAATATTGTTAGGTCATGTGACTGCTCATGCAGAAATAATTCGTCCTTGCGCAGTGACACGATTCATACCAGGGTGCTGTTTTTATTAAGTTTGTGCAAATAATTCACAGAAGGATATAATGCAGTTGTCCTAGTTCTTGACGCGGCCTTTTCAATCGTTATCACAACAGCGATTTAAAACAGGTCATCACGTGGAGCTGTGCATGGATTTAAAAAAAAGAAAACTACTAAAAATAGAGTAGACAACTAATGATCGAGAAAAGAGCATTCTAAAACATCGTCATCTATTTCCACTTTTGCTCCTTATACAGCTTTGAACCACTGCTGCAGGTGCTCCATGAAGCCCTCACCACAGCATTCGTGTGCTCTTACAGAGATGGTTCTTGTAGCAATCTGTTTAAAATGATGACGTTGTTAGCCACATACACAATCACATATTAGTAGTCCTTTACGTCAATGCTCCGCAGCCCTTTATTTTACTTCACGGCACAGGTTAACTGCCCTTCAAAACTTCACGGCACACTATAGTATATAAATAGATGGATACAGTAAATATTTTAAAATTCGTTCCATGAGTAAGACAACCCTCCTTAATTTTTTAATGATGGATTGGTAGATGATGATAAGTCCTCATTATTTGTAAAACTGTACGCGTGAGATTCTTTTGCAATAATGCATCATAACATATAATTTTGAATACCATTTCATGATGTACGAGGGGCGTTCAGAAAGTAATGCACCACATCGTTTTTCTCAGCTAATAATGAAGATAGAAGCATGGAATTTTGCACACTTCAAATATGGCATGTGCCAATTGTGTGCACCAAATTGCACTGCAACCGGCCAAATAATACGGCTGCCCTAAACCGTTGAATTGGAGCGTGTTAGCAACTTGCGTTATAAACAGCGAATTGTGATAGAATTTCTCGTTGCAGAGAAGGAAACTGTTGTGAATATTGACAAGCGTTTATGTGATGTGTATGGAAGTTTTGCAATCTACAAGAGTACAGTCAGTCGCTGGGTTCAGAGAATCAAAGAATCAGGAAGTGGAGATACGGAGCTGCTTGATCGGCAGCGCTGTGGACGTCCTCCTGCCACAGCCACCAACGCAGAAATGTTGAAATGCGCTGAGGGCATTATTCTTACTGATAGGCGAATCACTACTCAACAATTGGCCTTACAGCTGTCAGTCAGCATTGGTAGTGCAAATGCAGTTATAAAAACTCTCGGATTTTCTAAGGTTTGCGCAAGATGGGTTCCTCGAAGTCTCACAAATGCCCACCGATTGCAAAGGAAAGCAATTTCTTCTGAATTGTTGGAGCGTTTCAGTGCTGATGGAGAGAACTTTTTGGCTAAGATCGTTACAGGTGACGAAACCTGGGCACATCATTTTGAACCTGAGACAAAAAGACAGTCAATGGAGTGGCATCATCCGCAATCACCAAGAAGAAAGAAATTCAAGACAATTCCTTCAGCTGGAAAGGTCATGATCACTGTCTTTTGGGACATTGAAGGTGTGATTCTTGTGGACGTTATGCCAGGAGGAGAGACAATCAATTCGCAAGCTTACATTAAGACATTGAAAAAACTCAATCAACGTTTTCGCAGAGTTCGGCCGCACAAGAATCCAGCAGACCTGCTTCTCCTTCACGACAATGCGCGCCCTCACACAAGTCTGGCAACACGGAAAGCAATCACCAAATTGGGTTGGACTGTAGTACACCATCCACCCTATAGTCCCGATTTGGCACCCTCTGATTTTTATCTATTTGGTCCACTTAAAGATGCACTCCGTGGGACAAGGTTTGAAGATGATGAAGGAGTGATTCATGCAGCGAAGAAATGGCTACATGATCAAGACAAAATCTGGTACGGGCTAGGAATACATGCACTTGTTTCGCGCTGGCATAAAGTCGTGCAAGTTGATGGGGATTATGTTGAATAATACCGATGTTTACATGACATATCCATGTATATTGTGTCTAAATTTCATGCTTTTTTAATAAACAGCTCCTGAGAAAAACGATGTGGTGCATTACTTTCTGAACGCCCCTCGTACTTTGCGTGGCGTCACGGTACACTGGGCAGACACCCACGGCACACTGGTCGTGTAGCACTGCTTTCCGACATGCATGAGGGATCATGAGTTCTAGTCTTTCTGTATGTATTCATACACCTCTGAAACTACACGGGTTAACATCCTCAATTAAAAAAACTGGTTAAAAAGTGCAAGCACAACTCACGTTGGGGAAAATACATTTACCGTGGGTTATTTTTTTTCCTATTTCAAATACTGTAATACTAATAATAGAACCAATCCTGACGTATTGAAGTGAGTCATGGACAATTAGAAAACAAGCGAGGAAAGCACTAGAGGTCACAGAGAGTCGTTTGACAGAAGAAAGTTAAAAATACCATAGGCAGCCAAACAGAGTAATGAGGATGTCCAAAAAGAGGTCAATACGCAAAGGAAACTTATTTCACAAGTTAGAAATAAGCAATCCACTTTTTTTGGACATGTTATGAGAAGAGGAAAACTGGAAAATATCGTAAGAACAGGTAAGATTGTAGGACAAAAAGATAGAGGAAGACACAGAGAGCAAATACTGGACAGTTTAACATCGTGGCATGGAAGGAGGTCAACAACAGAATTGAAAAATTGTACTGGAGACAGGAAGATGTGGAGAGACATGATCTCCTTCTCCACTACGCATGGTACTTGAAGAAGAAGAATACTAACAGTTACTTTCAAGAGAAATTAATCGCCGCATAAGGCGCGTGTTACTGTGAGAGTCTGTGTGAGACGTTAATGGTACAATGTCAAGGGATTTTTTTTCCCTTGCTCTGCAGTGATAGTTCAACAGTGGCCAATCTTCAGAGTATCTGCTGCGGGTCTTCAAAGATATCTACCTTTAGCTCAAGATTACTCTTGTCAGGGATGTGAATTGAAGAATGGTGCTTCAATTCTTGCCAGCCTCATTGGAATTTAAGAAATCAAGTACTACGGCTGATAGGATTCAGGCCGTGTAAACTTTCTATCTTCCCAGACCTTCTATGAGGGGCAAGAGCTTTGCTCGTGGTGATGAGCCCCCAACTGATTTAACTCAGTAAAATTTATTTTACTTTAATAGCTCTGTTATAGGTATTTAACAAGACTAAGACATACGGTGCAGTTTACTCAAAATGACTGAATCAACTATAAATTTGTATATATACAGAACAATTTAATAAGTAATTATAGTTAACAATATAAAATAAATAATGGTAGGGTGAATTAATAATCTTGTTTAATATTGTATCACAAGTAATGATCTGGAGAGGTTTTTTTTTTTGCAAATTTTCTTAAATAAAAAAGTTCACTTGGCAGCTCTGAATGTGTACTTAGTTGCCAGTAAGATCAATGTTGGCTTCTGCTCCAGTCGATGTGTGTTCTTTGCAGGTTATGGGCTGGTTCTTCTCGTCACTGTTCAAGTCTGGTGGCCACAACACGTCTCTCGTAGGATCGTGTGGTAATTGCGAAGATCGTCTAGCATCGTTTAAGACCCATCTAATGTTGGTGTCTAGCGTTGACTAAAGGTCACTTATCCAACACACCTGTTCCACACACTAGTACTACCAATTGGTACCATCGACTAATATCATGACTTAGAGATAAATAAATACCCTCCTGAATATTGGGTTTCCTGACACGAAAATCAGGTTTCTCCTTTTTTTATTCCACCATCCTGTCTGCCTCAGAACTTTACCCTCTCTGATAATTAATGTTAAGCCAAAAACACCCATTGCACTTATATAGAATATGTTTACATATATGCTCTGGTTTAAAAGGTTAATATAATAAGTAGGTACATCACTTCTGTCATCATCCACATCCTGCTCCACATGGAACTTAAAACTACCTCTGCTGTTGGTTCTCTATGAGAAACCCGCATGAAGCAGTGTCACATAATTTGGTTCGCTCGCTTTTCCTCTCCGGCAGTATTGAACTACCTTTATTGTGCGTACAAATTATGTGCACTATTAGATTGTCGGCACATTCTATTTTCCTACTTTCCAACAGTATTTGGTATTTTTGAGTCAGTGTTTACACTTCTTCCATTCATTTGTGTCGTGTTTGTTTACATGAGAGTTGATAGAAATCAGACCAGACTGGCTGGCAAGGCCATTTTCGTGTAGTAACCCAGTGTTATGTTTCACGGGGAGCGCCAGTCCATTATGGAAAGTGGTGACAGATTACAGACACATGGATGAAGTAAGAAACTTCTGGACAGATTTGTGTGGTCAAGATGTTGCAGGAGGACGGCGAATGTAAACATTACCGAGAATAGACGGAAATAACAACTCCATAAACGGAAAATTTACCGTTTAAATTTTACAAACGCATGAGTAGAAAATTTCAGGTGAAAGTAAGATGTACTTCTGAATGTACTGGCTGGCATTGGAGTCAGGAATAAGACATTCACGTTGATTGGAAGATTTGTTGGAAAAAATCCTTCAGAAGAGTGGTCCGAAAGTTGCATTATAACATAGAACATTTTAACCATTTAATACTGCGTTCCAGAATCGTAAAAGCAGACAGCTCGGACTGAAGCCAGGAAAGAGTAGAAGTTAGGATTCTGAACTTATAGGAACGGAAAACAAGTATTGGTGCACCTTCTGGCAAAAACCATAAGGAAACTCCCCCTTTTAATACAGAAACCGGACTCCTCCTACAGGAGCTACTCACAAATTCACAGCGGGATTCTTTAATAGAAATAAAACACCAGACACGTGTTCCAGGCATCGTTATCAAGTTGAAAAAGATTATTCTACTGAGCAAGAAGTCTAGAGTTTCCAACTAGTTTGGGTTTGTGGTACGAGTTTACGAGACCATTTGAGGTAAAATTCTACGATACAAGCTGTACTGCTGTTCTGTGGTTCAAAGCTTGTGATCGACATTTAAAACCTAAATTCAACGGGTTGTGAAGATACCTGCCTTGATCAAGAAAAGTGCCCTTGCTACGGAGACGAACTGACGGAAACAGCAGCATCAACACTTAAGCATTTGGGAAGTTGTGACAATTTTTGCAGGCCAACATAACAGAACTGATTGATCTATATTCCACAACTAAGCTTCCTAAAGCCGATTTTAATGCAAAAACCTATTTTTTAATATTTTTTTTAGTAATCACCAGTTCATAGTTATTTACAATTTTTCAAAAGTAATTGATCCTTAAATCTGTTATATGTTGGTTTTTCAAATTCATTTAGTTATTACAGAGAGAAGTGCACACGGATGAATCAGCATTTTTATTATATCTATAAATACATCTATAGAGCCAAATAATCAGAAGAATTTCACTGCTAATTCAGTTGGGGGCTTGTACGAGCTAAATTAAATTATATAATACTTTTTCACAAAAGTTATAGGGCACATTAAAGTTAACATTGCTAAGACATATTTAGCATTGTTCTTGACTTCTGAAATGTTTTGTGAACACTCACTCGAGGTAGAAGCATCATCATCCTTCTATCTGTATCTCTGCCAAGAATAATCTTGTGCGAAGGCAGATACTTTTGAAGACCCACATAGATAATCTAGGTTTTGGACATTGTTGGTTCATCACTGCAGAGCAAGGGGAGGCAACCCGTAACAAGCAGTCACCAGCTCTTGCAGTGGTGGTTCATAAAACCATCATTCTATATGCTGAGTGTGCCAGCCTCGTATAACCTTGGATATCCACTAGCAATTTTCACATGTTAATAATGCAAAATATAGAATTTAAAAAATGTATAACTCACCCTAAACACTTGGGAATACAGCCTTCTAGCTCCTAGAAACAGTTAAGGTAATTTGATTACGATGCTTCTTATACGAGGCCTGGGGTACTTCTTCTTCTTCTTCGTTCGTCCTGAAAAGGACGTTGGTTGCGTTGTGTCTGTTTCCACCGGAACTGCGATATTTGCACCTTTCGACCGACACATCCGACTTCAGCACAGCATTTTTTGGGACCAAGTTTGCCTTCCCTCTTCGATCCCTACTCTCAGCCAGACTGCAGTGATGCAGCCTGTTTTCAGGACCACCACATGGAGGTGGAGTAGGGTCTTGGTCAGCTCTGGTTCGCTGACCCTGACGCAAGCAGTCGAGCTATGGGTCGCTGACTGCATTCTCTATTGCTGCATCTTTGGGTCCCGTCTGAGGTACAATAGACTCGACTCCCATTATGACTAAGTTTTCAGGTTCCTTAGATTCGGGGCTTTCCGTATTAATAAATGGAGAGTTTTCTTGAGAGTAAGTCCACAAGATGCTTAAACACATTGTCCGGTCCTTTAAAGTGAAATCCTGATACTATTCCTTATTCTAGTTTATCTGACTGTCTTCTTGACGAGTTGAATTTATCAGTACCTTAAACTCAAAAAAGTGCTAGATTATAAGGCAACATTCGGCCCACACATCCACATTGCTACTATACGATAAGGCTCCAATCGGAACTGTTGTATTTTAACATCTCAAATGTCAAACAAACAGTATTCAATTTTTGTATATTGCTTGGGGTATATTACACTACCCTCTCACGGAAAATGAATGTCTGACACACCAAAAATGTTGTTTATAAGTCAATTCCCATGTAAGGTATTTTCTCTTTCTTTTATTATCGATCATGTATACACTCACGACTTCATAGATCCATCACAAATAATATCTTTCAAGGTGGATATATAATTGTAACCATTGCCTACAACAAATCTTCCCAGAAATGATTATGTCATTTACTTGGTCTAGCAAACGCTATTTCGCAACAACCTGGCCCAACAAAAATATTATCAGTGATAATACAATCGACTGTGGCCATTTCAAGGTTGTTTACTTATTAATCGGACGCTCCCATGCATTGTAGGAGGGGTGGTTTCTATATATGCTGAAGTAACTTTGGCATAAATTGCCGATCAACAGTTGATTGTAAAATAATGCCAAAAATGTTACAGTATAGCTTAAAAAAAGGAGAATCTATGGCCTTATTACAAAAATTGATTGTTTCTTAACAGTACAAAAGAATAAATAACTGTTGACGAAATATTTAGATGAAATCCTAACAGCTCAGCTCTACGTGATATCCCAGACTTCTGCCGTCGAAAAGCAGTAACAAGTTAACTGTAAAAAACTAAATAAGGAACAGTTAAAAAAAAACTATAATGCTTCTAACAATTTGAAAAGATGTACGGGCAGATAGCACGCCAGCAGATGCCATTAAAGCAGAAATTGACAGCTCTGCATGATACTTTACAATTTACTTGGGAAAGTCTGAGGGGGGGTTAAAAAATACCAGTAGTCTGGAACTAAGGGCATCATGTTTGGTCACGGTGTCTGCGACGGAAGATTTGCAAGAGTGCACCAATTACTGGGGAAGAGTTTTACTGTCAGGGCCAAGCAAAAAAATATAAACAGTATCATTCTTGGTCGTTAAATAGACTGATGCTTGAGAGAATAGCAAGTAAATGTGTCTTTATGTTTTTAATGTTTTACAAAACGCACTGCGTATATGTCGTAGAGTTCCTGTGGATCTTTGAAAAAGTAAGAGCTATAGGACTACTGCATCCCCGTTCAGTAGTACAAGGCGACTAACGTGAGATAGTGCACTTGGCTGGCAAACTCATTATGTAAAACAAATTGCCACTTACATCACCACTGCAAGAACGTATGTGTGGCGTGCTTCGTATGCGATTAATTTGATCAAGGCTAGGGGGATTTTCAGAATTATAGCCACACTGCCATGCAACCTTTTATGAAGGAATTCAGATAAAGTATATTGACAGTACAATACAATTTACTACACACTCCATTGGAGCCGCGGTAGCATAGTGGTTAGTGCACTGGCTTCCTAGCGCAGTGGTCTATGGTTCGATCCACAGATGAGGTGGAAATTTTTTAGGCCACAAACGGCTCCTGGGTCGACCCAGCCCCAAATGGGTACCAGAGCAACTCTGGGAAGGTTAAGGCGGCCGGCGTGATGCCGACCACATCACCCCTAGTGTGCCGACGGTCAAGATAATATAGGCCTAACACCATATTCCCAATATGCCTCAATGGGCGTGTAACGGGTTCCTTTACCTTTACCTTACACACTCCATTTGATAGTGAAAAGCCATTAGTTTCACATTAGTAATTCAAGCAACATGGCCAACTATACTATGCCGTCATTTGTATGCGTCTGTTAATAATCGACGTCAATTCAAGTAGGGTCCGTCGAAGAACACTCAGAAATATAGCTGTATTATCATTATTATCTTTATACACAGGATAATTCTCTGCTTTCTGCAAAGCTGTAAGCATAGACGCTCATATATTCCAAAGAATCATGGACACATGCCACTATGATAGAACACATGAAAAAAACAGCCATTTCGACAGGAGATACTGCCAAACGTCAACTGTCGGTGCTCTGCACGCGCGTCTACGTAATTATTTTACTTGACTTCCTTTTAATAATCAAGCGACGTTCTATTAGAGCACCGCGATGTTTCAAAATCATGAACGCATTGCGGTGCGCAAAAAGAGGCGTTACAATATGAATGCAGGGCTCTTACTTTCTGCAAGACGACCAGCTGCAGCAGTAGCTCCATGCTCCATAAGGTGCGTAAAGAAAATAAGTATGACACTAGGTATAACAGTAGAACAGAGCTGAGATCTGAACTCGCACCTATACACTACAATAGTCACTGGTCTATCGTAACACATTTGACAGGTTAAACAGATAATCACTTTGTAAACTGATGACAGATTCTGTAGCCACCCTAACATTTATTAACTTAATAAAAACAAGAAATCTTATTCTTCTTCGTACACTCTCAGACGTCTACGTGAATGTTTTCAACAGAGCGGCGGTCAGCTTCAGGTTATTTGCATCTCAATAGAGTTTTTTTTCCAGGAATGGTACTGGTGTCGGCCATGTGTGCTTTCTATGTTCCTCACATGATGGGCATCTTTGAAGCAGATGTTCAGCAGTTCTTTTATCAGTGCCAAGTTTACACTCGTGATATCGCAGTCTGATATTGCCCTTGCGAAGTCTGAAGATTATCATTTGTTCTCTTCTGTTGAGCTGGTAATATACGTCATTTTGTGTGTGTCCTGAATGCTCTGCATCCCATTTGATTCTGTATCTGGTTCTGACAACAGAAAGATATAAAATGCAGAATTCTTCGTGACAGACAACATATTAAACACTTTTAGATAATAACAAGAATGCGTAAGAATTGCATCTTATCACAAGTTATCTGTTTACTGACTAAAGATTTGTTTATGAAAGCAACATCTACTAACCGAAAGCTAAATTCAGTGGGAAAAATAAAAATTGGCGATCTAGGTCAGAGAAGAACAAGTAGATCACAAAGGATTACTTGCTGTGTATCTAGGGGATCGATAAGGAAAAAAATTGAGATTGGATAACTTGTATCTAGCCTTCTCCCACCGACATTTAAGCTCGATATCCCCAGGATTAAAGGTGAAGCATGTATCACATTCCCAGGGAAATCCCACAAATTAGCTAACTAAATGTTGTGTATATTTCTAGCAAACGGAACAATTAACTATCACATGCGCATTCTTTAAATGGAGTTTAATTTACTTGTCACGTTGCAATACACAGTGTTTCAGTACTTTTCTCGAATAGCTGATGGGATTGTTCGTTAAAAACGTTTCATTGAGAAATCTCTCTACTCGGGGAAATCATGTATATTCCTCTTCGCTTACGACACATTGATTTTCCATATAATTTATTAAATCGTTTAGCATTTCAGTTCTTTGCTTGCTTTTTTCGGTCTAACTTTACCCCCTTTGCTAAATTGTATTGTTTACGTACAGGTGCCCAACTGGCTGACAATAGTTATTGTCGGCTTGATTACAAAGATAATTAAACTATAGCAGTTATCAGTGGAACTGTAAACGCTTTAAAAAGTAATTACTGAAATGTAAATGGTCATTATTCACACTAGCCATTAAAAAAAAAGATCAAATAATCTGGGGCTTGACATGCGAATTTTGTCATTTATTTAATGACATGCTATTTAACGACTTTCCTGCAGCCTTTTCAGCTCACGTATTTGCCTGGCCTCAAATGGTAAAGGTATTTGTCCCATATTCTAACCTCTGTCTTTCTTATAATTTAGCAAGCAGTTTATGGCGTTAGCATTAAATTGCATTCTCTTTGATGCGGGTTTTCGAGCAGACCTGGTCCAGCTCACCTGTAATTATCTCGGCAGCGATCATAAAAATCGCCGTAAGGAGATCAGTCAGTGATGGAAAGTGGAGACAATGTGTCTAGTACCTTTGCCTGGATTCGTTCGTTGTAAGTTAAGTTACAAGATGCGAACCGCCATATCAAAGACTCTCGCTATAATTCATTTACGACCACTTCTGCAGATGGCGAGAGTGAGGCGATAATATATGTAGATTCTATCTCATCTAGATCTTAATATATGCCTGGCTTCGACGTTGGTGCGATACAAGTTGTTTGATTCGCAGAGTGAGATAGAATTATGTAGATTTTCCAAAAGGTGCCCACATCTTTCAAGAGTCAGCTAGTTACAACTAGCCTTTTGATTCTTTGTCAGTTTCAGATATTTATACCCGAGAAATCTAACTTTATTCATTCAGTACTGCCACAGCTTTAGAGAGATATCTAGCTCGTTGTCCTAGAACACGTTGTATAAGTGAAGTTTCTTAGTTTCTCGTTAGAGACATCTAGCTGAGTTCTAGAATACATTATATAAGAGAAGTTCTTAGTTTCTCGTGGAGATAATCTCAGAAGTTTGTGTGAAGGTAAAATATAAATATTGACTAGTATTGTCGAGTGATATAATTGTTAGTTCGAATTACATTTCACTAGTTTATTTCTGCGCAGAGTGATTAAATAGATGGTCCGTTATTTCTTATTTCTCTAAAGTCTTATTGTGTTACAGTGGATAGCAGAATAAATTAACATTCTAGCTAAACTATTCTAGCAAATAAATTAATTTTATTCACTGCTAGTAACCAGTCAGAGAATAATTTAACCATCTAGGTAAAGCACTGATTCATCATTGAGTATTGACGAGATACGTATGTATTTCTAATTCATGATGATGATTTTTTTAATGACTAGAATTTATTTCACGGACGTTTAAACGATGAGACAAGCTCTAAGCTTATAGTTTCTGATTTAAGTTAAATGACCGAAGTGAACATATTCTATTTTACGCTTAGGATTGTAATACTGTTATGGTTAAGTATTTTGTACTTTTCTCTTCCTTAAACAGTATTTGGGTCACCCAAAACCTACCAGCGGTTTCTGTTTATGTAGAGCAGAGAATTACTAGACGAAAAGAACTATTTTACTGAAATTTATATTGTAACTGGCATTGAGTTCCAGAGTTCTTTTTCAATAATCAAAGTTTTACAGTTGGCCCGGGGTGGCGACTAAATAAAACATTTAACATAATCAAACCTGTGAAACAGAGTTATTTACCTGCAACTCGAAGTAACGATCGATTATTTCAAGCTACTGTACCCTTGTGAAACATTAGACATTTTAATTATTTTACTACCTGGACAAAAATTGAAGTGACATGTATCAGCATTCTACGTACCATAGTGAAGCGAGTGCTTCCCAATATTTGAATTTATTAGGATTGGAGAAGCTGGGGCTTGTTTCGCCTAAACACACCATTGGATGGGCTGTATGTTTCTTAAACAATTGTTCCAGATGTGGTGAGAGTGCCTATTAGTTACGAACGCATGTCTGTGTGATCACAAGTGTGTCAGAGCGAGAAAATGCAGGGATGATATAATTCTTTGATTTTATAATCCATATATCCATTGATTGTGTTTTTTTCTTCTTAAAGATTACATATGCTATCTATTTCAGAGTAGATTACAGGAAAACCCTCTGTTATTTACTGTAGAGAGAAATCCTAGACCATAGTGTATAAATCTGTGACTCTTTGGGGCGAATAACTTCTCTTATAACGGAATCTTGGTTCAACAGAGGGGAAAAGGATTACACCTATTGGTCAACTCTGTTATTGATTCCTTAACCTATGTTTATTTGTGTATTGATTTGATAGTCTAAATTTATTTACTGTGTTGTGAAATTCTTTACGATAAATAAAATTTACATAAACTTATTCAAGTGTGTCGGTCAGCTCGTCCAAAAATATCTATATTCCATTGTTATAAGTTTCACGTCTGTGCGTCTAACTGTCGTCACTTATGTGTGTGTGTCGGTGAGTGGTGGATATATGGTACATCTATATAACTGAGAAATCTGTCTGACAAATACTTTCTGTTGTAGAGATAGGCTGAGCGAGAGAAGTTTGTTTCTCGAGTTTCAGGGACATAATTTACTTATTTTCCACCATCTCACTCGTGAAAAGCTATTTCTTATATTATCTCTCACTGAGTCACCTCAGGTTCTAGTCTATTCAGAAGGGACCAATCTATGTCTTAATTCCCCTATCAAAAATCTACGGCAGTATCGGATGTGAAACCTGGGGGCGTCACGCTCAGACAACCCTGCTGTAAATGGGTACTTGACTCTACTCTTGAGTTAAGAAAGGCAAAAGCAGCGGGCAAGGGAACTTGTCACCCCCATCTCTCGAAGCTGGACCAGCATAGCAAAGTCTCTAACGCTTCACTCCCTTACGACAGTATTACTATGGGACTACATTTACATTTTATTTGCAAATCCGCTTGTTGTTATATTGACCTCTATCAGATAAGGTCACGTGCCATCTAAGATTGTAGTCAATCTGCAAGAGTTTCCATTTTACTCTGACAAACAAATTCGTATAATAATTAAAATTGTACACCTTATGTTTCAGACAAATTCCGGATCGTATCATGATTAGCTCTCACAAAGGGAGTTGCAGACAAATTCCGGATCGTATCATGATTAGTTCTCACATAAAGAGTTGCAGAAAAATTATGAATGGTACAATGGTTAATTCCCACATAGGGAGTTGCAGACGAACTCCGGATGGTATAATGGTTAGTTCCCAATTTAGGGAGTTGCAGACGAATTCTGCATGGTATAATGGTTAATTCCAACATATGGAGTTGCAGACGAATTCTGGATGACATAACGGTTAATTCCCTCACAGCGAACGTATGTTGATTAGCATGTAGAAGCTCACATGCTTATGTCATTTTGATTTGTTACTTTATGGCTCACTTCACTCCTTTGTTTCTTCTGTTAGTATTGATCTCTATAAGCAAGCACCAACCTGTGTGAGCTATCACGAGTATTCACAACCTCTGGTGCACTCTTTCACACAGACAGACATGAATACATAAGTCATGCGCGTATATATATATATATATATATATATATATATATATATATATATATATATATATATATATATATATATATATATATATATATATATATATATATGTCATAAAATTAACCGTGATACAACGTTAAAATATCTCCAAAGATAAAATGTAGGGATAAAAACTAATGCGTAAGCTACTAGAATACATGATCGCCCACGCCGCGGGTCACCACCCGCCATGGAAATTAAATTGTTAGACGTGAAGGCAAAACGTTTACCCTTGGAACGGGATGAGAACGGAGATCAAAAGGAAAAAAATATGACTGAACATGTGCTTGAAACTAGCAAGGCTAAAAAGACGCAATTGGTGGGGCAAGGAAAAAAATTCACGTCCCCAAGTTGACACAAGGTAAAGAAATCGACAAAAGGGACCTTAGCTATTATACGCAACAGTCATTTCTTGGACGCTTTTGCGATAACTTAGTCCGTTTATTTGAATTCAGCGGCAAACGCTTCACAGAAGATGCTAGAAAATATTTCAAAAAACCAACTAACCTTGAAAAGTAACTTTTTCTTAATAATAATGTTAGGAATATAAAACCTAGCTGGCCGGATGGCCCATCTTGAGCAGTGAAATAATATGCTTTCATTTATACAGACGGATAGATAATAAGAAAGATATTGACAAAAGACTGTGTTGTTCATATCAGCGAGCGACTGCATTGAAAAAAAAAATGTCCCTAATTTTCAAAAACTGTGGCCTTGAAACTCAAGTGCTAAAATCTAGTTAGAATGGAAGAGAGGGGATGGGATGGAGAATTGTGGCTAAAAATAACTTTAAAGGCAAAATTGTGTAGGGGAAGGCAGAGTTGGTTCAAAAAACAAGTGGTTTTTTTGTGAAACGCAAGTAGAGACAGACGGACCAACAGACAATAATGCATACTTGACTGAGGTATGACTGAAATGACTTTTTGGTAGGAGGTTTGAATTTGAAAAGAAAAATGCGGTGATTGGCCATAGATGAATATATTATCGGCGCTCAGACGCGCATTTTTGCCATTCGTCATAAGTTGTCCTAGTAGACACAGTAAATTATTCAGTGGTGTATTTCCCAAAAGCTAATTGAAATATTTAGAGGGACGCCATACTAAAGCCAGCAGCTCAGCTGAGTTTTGCTAGCAATTAACTGTGTTCTATATTCATAATTCTGGTAAGACCGAAAGTATTTCTTTGTATATTTTAATATTTGTTTAATGTTTCGAGTGATTTGATACTGCCATATCAAAATCTATCCCTTACAACAAGTAAGGATTCGCTCAAGACCCCCCGCCCCAGTTCAGGGTCTAGAGACAAATAAAATACATAAACTCCAGCAAGGATTATGGAGGACAGATCAAGTGTTGAGATCAGTGGAACGTATCACCTATCCTTTTCTATGGCAGAAAGCTAATGAACATATTTCAGAATATGTAGTCTGGGGGAACTTATCATATGTGAAACCAACTTGGTAAGATGTGTTGTATGGTCGAAGAGATCTGACCCGTCTATGTGGTGTTGTTGTGTGTAGTGTTGTGTTCAGAAATGGTTTAGAGGATGGAATTCTGACACATGACCAATACTTTTATTGCAGAACTGTGAGTTTTTATTTGGCACCAATGTGGTGTCAAATGAGGTGTTGAATAATACAAGAGTGGACAAGTGCAGTTTATATTTTGGCAGAGCAGCCTTATATTTCCCCCAAGCACGGAGAGGTGGGGCCACCTGATTCCAGCACCAGAGCTACTCATTCAAGATACGTGAGCGTCTGGCCTGCTGGAAATTCACCAACTCAACTTATTTTCTAACACACCAATTATATTTCCATCAATAAATGGACAATGTGTAGTCGCCATAGACAGGGAGTGATGAGGCCACCCCAACAGCACATCCAGTGATCGTTCTCCCATATAAATTACAACTATAAACAGTAGTAACATTAACTAGTCGTGTAAAATACATATGTACACACCTTTCATTTTGTATGCCATATATTCATGCATTTCATTAATAATTGCAAAACCTTTCATATGTTCTGACCAAAATAAAACCTTGGTTCAGAACAAATAAACTTAAAGAAAATTTATTATCAAAAATTTTACACAGCTTGAGTTAGTTCAGTGTGTTATAACATTTTATTAATATTATTAGACTTTTAAAAGATCTGTGTGTGTGTGTATGTAAACTACCACAACACATTACATATCATTACCCTAGAACTTTAACGTAGCCACATTCATTAAAAAAAAAAAAGATAGGTGTGAGGTCGTAGTGGTAGCAAGAAGGGCCTTCTGAAAATTCACAGCTACATTTATCTCAGGAGCCTTCACAGCTGACCTCATGCATCACACTAAGTAATATCACAATCATACAATACCAACAAAACCACTACATATATTGGGGTCTCTTGTCCCATGATAATTAGCCTATCAATAATATTAGGATCTCCTGGGGGGAGAATTAAATTAGGGGAACACATTATAGAAATTAAAAGTGTCCCTTAAAATTAAAAGTGAAAATAAAAGTTGGTGAATCTTCACAGCCAGTGGTAGTTAATTGATAAATTAATTAATTAGAATTATTTTAGACTAGAGTAATTAGAATTACTTTAGTGGTTGGAAATTTTATTTTGCTCATTGCTAGATTTGTTTAAAAAGTATGGCGGAGCTAGCCAAATTCAGATCAGCTGCTGTGCTAACGGCAAAGGATATGGGAATGGATGGGCAGGTTTTAATTCAATATGTAACGGCTGAATGTGATAAGTATATTGAACGGTAAGAAAGAAGATTAGAAAAAGAGGCTGAGAGAAAATTAGAGTTTGAAAGGTTGGCTGAAGAGAAGAGGTTAGAGGCTGAGACTAAGAGGCTGCAGATTGAGGCAGAAGAAAAACGACAGCAAAGGGAAGCAGAAGAAAAAAGATTGACTGCCGAAAGGAAGGCAGCAGATAAGAAGGCCGAAAGGGAGGCAGAAGATAAAAGATTGACTGCCGAAAGGGAGGCAGAAGATAAAAAGGCCGAAAGGGAGGCAGAAGATAGAAGGTTGCAAAGGGAGCACGAATTACGACTAAGGGAGCTGGAACTACAAGGCCAGGCTCCTGAAAATGGTGCCAGCCCTTTTGCCTCGGATGCTACGCCCAGTCTGGGAGCCTCAACATCAGCTATGGGGTTTCATTTAGACCATTTTGTTGAAAAAGACGATGACATAGAGGGGTACCTAGGACGTTTTGAGTTATTAGCTACTACATATGGGTTAGAGAGAGAGAGGTGGAGTTTAAAGCTATCACAGGGACTGAGAGGTACTTCTTATGAAGTCTTCGCAAAAATGAACAGAGAAGACCAAGACAATTATGACATGTTAAAGCAGGCTTTGTTATTGAGGTACGAGAAAAATGGTTAATTTTATCGTAAGAAATTTAGAAATGCCAAACTGTTGTCTGGGGAGACATACCACCAATTCTCTGCCAGACTGGAAACCTATTTGGAGAAATGGACTGCTCTGGGGAAGACCCAAGATCTTAAAGAGATGATCATGATTGAGCAGTTGAGAGAGTCCATGGCTCCAGACATGAGAAAATTTCTCATGAAACAAGGTGCAGAGAAGTTGGGGGAGGTTTTAAATGTCGCTGAGAGGTATCAGGCAGCCCAGGCAGAGGTAAGTGGTGCTAAAAAGAAGCACATAGACAATTTTAAAGCTCCACAGCAATTTAATAAATTTGATAATAGAGAACAGGGAAATAAAGGTAGGACAAACTTTGAACGGCCAAGAAATGACTACCGAGACAGAAACTCACAGTTCAATGACCAAAAATCCAATGAAAGAAAACCGTTCAACCAAGGAAAAAGATGGTGTAAATGGTGCAAGAAAGATAACCATAACAACGAATTTTGTAGAAGGAAACCTTCAAACATTGCTGCAATGAAGTCGGGGACTCAAAGATTAAAGGTTAATCCTAATGGACAGCAGGAACCTTATCACCCCCCAGTTTGTGAGGATGTTATTTGTAATGGGGTCACCATAAGGTGCCTTTATGATACAGGTTTGGATTATGATTCAGTTGTGAAGTCTAGCCTAGTGGACCCAAGTCAGTATACCACAGAAACAGTGGAAATACAAGGGGCAACTAAGGACATACCACTCATGACACTTCCCATCGCAAGGATAACGGTGAAAACTCGCTATGTGGAAGGAGAAATCAGAGCAGCAGTGATAGATGAACCATCTACCCTCTGATATTGGGGTGTAGATACGTCTTCTTGGGGAATCTCGAGAGACCTGTGATCATGGCGACAGTGCAGACCAGGTCACAGAAGAAGGAGGAAGAAGGTGAACCTATAAATGCTCATCCAGAGGAGATGAGGAAGGCGCAGGCTGAGGATAGGACACTCAAGCCATGTTTTAAAAAATTGCCAAATGCCACACACCTCCGAGCAAGGGGGAATATTTTATGAAGAACAAACTAATATACAGGAAGGCCGGAACTGGAACAAATGGTCACAACCAGCTGGTTCTTCCCACTTCATATAGGGATAAAGTGATGAAACTCGGGCATGCGATTCCCTTCAGTGGTCACATGGGGATCAGCGCCACAGGACAGCGTATAGCTTGTCATTACTTCTGGCCAGGGATAACGGAGGATATAAAAAGATATGTCAAATCCTGCCCAGAATGTCAAAGGGTAGCTCCAAAGCACTGGACTGCTCTTGCAACTCTAGGGGAAATGCCCATAGTGGGAACACCTTTTGAGAGGGTTGCAGTGGATATTGTGGGACCTCTCACTCGGACCAAGAGGAGGAACAGTTACATCCTTACTCTGGTGGACACTTGTTTTATGTGGGGAGAGGCGGTAGCCCTGCCATCAATTGATTCAAAACATGTAGCAGAGGCACTACTTACAATATTCACCCGATTAGGATTCCCGCATCAAATCTTGACAGATAATGGCTCTCAGTTCAAGGGGAAACTAACGGAAGAAGTTTTTAAGCTATTTCAAGCCAGACACTTTCATTGTAGTCCGTACCATCCGCAAGGGAACGGCCAGGTAGAGAGGTTCAACGGGACTCTCCTTTCTATCCTGGGAAAGCTGGCACACGAAAAACCGGATCTGTGGGATCAATTCCTGCCCGCCGCATTGTTTGCGTATCGGGAGGTACCACATAGTTCAACCGGGATGGCTCCCGCAACTCTACTATTTGGGAGGCCAATAAAAGGTCCCCTAGAAGCACTATTAAGGACCTGGACAGATGAGAAGGCGGAAGAGACTGTTACCTCATCTTATCAATACGTGAACGAACTGACCACTCGTTTGAAAGCTGGATGGAAACTGGCAAATGATAATTTGAAACAAGCCAGGAAGAAACATGCAGCATATTTTAATAGGAAGGCAAAGGACAGAGAACTAGCTGTGGGAGAGAAGGTGCTGCTTCTACTACCCGGTAGCCAGAATAAATTACAAATTGGATGGCAAGGTCCATATACGGTTCTAGAGAAGGTGTCTAGAACAAACTATAAAATTGACAAAAAGGGGAAGGAGAAAGTTTATCATGTAAACCTGTTAAAGAAGTATCTGGACAGACCACTCCAGGAAAGCACCCCCTTACTGACCTTAGCTATCGCAACTCAAATGCAAAAGGAACCACTCACCTCGCATGAATACCCATTACATCCTTGTGAAACAGCAGCACAGGTAAAAGTCAGTAAGCACCTGACTAAAAACCAGAGGGAGAGAGTTCAACAGGTTCTGGAGGAACATACAGATGTATTAACAGATAAACCAGGCCATACAAATTTGCTACAGTATGACATGAAACTGGTAGACTCGAAC
This sequence comes from Oreohelix idahoensis, assembly GCA_024509875.1. Lineage (NCBI taxonomy): Eukaryota > Metazoa > Mollusca > Gastropoda > Stylommatophora > Oreohelicidae > Oreohelix > Oreohelix idahoensis. The sequence goes on along the minus strand of JAMPIV010002124.1, from coordinate 213,875 downwards.
CCAATCTGTATGAGAGCCTATTCTATTCCGTTCGCGAAGGAGAAGGCATTGAAGGAAGAAATAGATTATTTGTTGAAGGAGGGGATTATTTCACACAGTGAATCATCTTTTAGCTCTAGTGTCGTTTTGTTGAGAAAACCGTCTGGGGAACATAGACTGTGCATAGATTACAGGAAACTGAATGCTGTCACAGAAGGACAAGTGGATCCATTACCAGACACAAAACAGTTATTTGCCAGATTGAACAAGGCAAAATACTTTTCAAAGGTGGATCTTAGTAAAGGCTATTACCAGATTCCAGTGAAGCCAGAAGTGAGACCTTATTTGGCTTTTAGCACTTCGGGTGGACATTATGAATTCAACATGCTACCATTCGGACTGAAAAATGCTCCGAGTGTATTTTCAAGGATGATGCGCAAATTGTTGGATTCCCTGAATAACCCATGTATCACGAATTTCATGGATGATATTCTTGTCGCCACAGAGACATTTGAAGAACACACTGACGCTCTTAAAATGTTATGTAATAGGCTTAGGGAGGCGAACTTAACTGCTAGGCCAACAAAATGTTGTATTGGATGCAAAGAGTTGGAATTCTTGGGACACACTGTATATCAGGGTAACATGACCCCTGACCCCAAGAACTTGGAAAAACTGCAGAGAGCACCTAGACCACAAACAAAAAAGGACGTGCGATCATTCGTGTCGTTTCGGATTTTATCAAAAATATATCAAAGATTTTAACTCAATTTGTGCTCCTTTGACTGATCTGACTCGCAAGGGACTTCCAGATAAAATTATTTGGACTGCGCAAAGTGAATTAGCGTTCCAAGACTTAAAAGAAAAACTCACTAGCAAGCCTATTCTCAAACTGCCTGATTTGACACAGGACTTTGTCTTAAGAACAGATGCAAGTAATGTAGGACTCGGGGCGGCTTTGTTGCAAAGATCATCTTCACCTGATGGGGAACTGAAACCAGTCGCTTATGCAAGCCGCAAATTGAATAAGGCGGAACAAGGATATTCCACAAGCGAAAAAGAATGTTTAGCGTTAATCTGGGCAATAAAGAAGTTTCAAATCTATCTGTATGGTAGGACTTTTGTGGTCGAGACGGATCATCAGCCTCTCGTATTCCTATCTCAGGCTAAGCATGAAAACGCAAGATTGCTGAGGTGGTCTTTATTGCTTCAACCTTATCAGTTTAGTATCCAATATATCCCAAGCAAATTGAATGTCGGTGCAGATTTCCTCAGTCGGCACCCCTGTGATCAAAATTAGAGTAATGGCAGGCGTGAGGAGAGATTTTATCTATGTGTATCACTGGTTTTGGAACTTGCCGTAGGCATGTTTTCAAGTGGGGAGATGTGTCATAAAATTAACCGTGATACAATGTTAAAATATCTCCAAAGATAAAATGTAGGGATAAAAACTAGTGCGTAAGCTGCTAGAATACATGATCGCCCACGCCGTGGGTCACCACCCGCCATGGAAATTAAATTGTTAGACGTGAAGGCAAAACGTTTACCCTTGGAACGGGATGAGAACGGAGATCAAAAGGAAAAAAATATGACTGAACATGTGCTTGAAACTAGCAAGGCTAAAAAGACGCAATTGGTGGGGCAAGGAAAAAATTCACGTCCCCACGTTGACACAAGGTAAAGAAATCGACAAAAGGGACCTTAGCTATTATACGCAACAGTCATTTCTTGGACGCTTTTGCGATAACTTAGTCCGTTTATTTGAATTCAGCTGCAAACGCTTCACAGAAGATGCTAGAAAATATTTCAAAAAACCAACTAACCTTGAAAAGTAACTTTTTCTTAATAATAATGTTAGGAATATAAAACCTAGCTGGCCGGATGGCCCATCTTGAGCAGAGAAATAATATGCTTTCATTTATACAGACGGATAGATAATAAGAAAGATATTGACAAAAGACTGTGTTGTTCATATCAGCGAGCGACTGCATTGAAAAAAAAAATGTCCCTAATTTTCAAAAACTGTGGCCTTGAAACTCAAGTGCTAAAATCTAGTTAGAATGGAAGAGAGGGGATGGGATGGAGAATTGTGGCTAAAAATAACTTTAAAGGCAAAATTGTGTAGGGGAAGGCAGAGTTGGTTCAAAAAACAAGTGGTTTTTTTTGTGAAACGCAAGTAGAGACAGACGGACCAACAGACAATAATGCATACTTGACTGAGGTATGACTGAAATGACTTTTTGGTAGGAGGTTTGAATTTGAAAAGAAAAATGCGGTGATTGGCCATAGATGAATATATTATCGGCGCTCAGACGCGCATTTTTGCCATTCGTCATAAGTTGTCCTAGTAGACACAGTAAATTATTCAGTGGTGTATTTCCCAAAAGCTAATTGAAATATTTAGAGGGACGCCATACTAAAGCCAGCAGCTCAGCTGAGTTTTGCTAGCAATTAACTGTGTTCTATATTCATAATTCTGGTAAGACTGAAAGTATTTCTTTGTATATTTTAATATTTGTTTAATGTTTCGAGTGATTTGATACTGCCATATCAAAATCTATCCCTTACAACAAGTAAGGATTCGCTCAAGACCCCCCGCCCCAGTTCAGGGTCTAGAGACAAATAAAATACATAAACTCCAGCAAGGATTATGGAGGACAGATCAAGTGTTGAGATCAGTGGAACATATCACCTATCCTATTCTATGGCAGAAAGCTAATGAACATATTTCAGAATATGTAGTCTGGGGGAACTTATCATATGTGAAACCAACTTGGTAAGATGTGTTGTATGGTCGAAGAGATCTGACCCGTCTATGTGGTGTTGTTGTGTGTAGTGTTGTGTCCAGAAATGGTTTAGAGGATGGAATTCTGACATATGACCAATACTTTTATTGCAGAACTGTGAGTTTTTATTTGGCACCAATGTGGTGTCAAATGAGGTGTTGAATAATACAAGAGTGGACCCGTGCAGTTTATATTTTGGCAGAACAGCCTTATATTGCCCCCAAGCACGGAGAGGTGGGGCTACCTGATTCCAGCACCAGAGCTACTCATTCAAGATACGTGAGCGTCTGGCCTGCTGGAAATTCACCAACTCAACTTATTTTCTAACACACCAATTATATTTCCATCAATAAATGGACAATGTGTAGTCGCCATAGACAGGGAGTGATGAGGCCACCCCAACAGCACATCCAGTGATCGTTCTCCCATATAAATTACAACTATAAACAGTAGTAACATTAACTAGTCGTGTAAAATACATATGTACACACCTTTCATTTTTTATGCCATATATTCATGCATTTCATTAATAATTGCAAAACCTTTCATATGTTCTGACCAAAATAAAACCTTGGTTCAGAACAAATAAACTTAAAGAAAATTTATTATCAAAAATTTTACACAGCTTGAGTTAGTTTAGTGTGTTATAACATTTTATTAATATTATTAGACTTTTAAAATATCTGTGTGTGTGTATGTAAACTACCACAACACATTACATATCATTACCCTAGAACTTTAACGTAGCCACATTCATTAAAAAAAAAAAAAAAGATAGGTGTGAGGTCGTAGTGATAGCAAGAAGGGCCTTCTGAAAATTCACAGCTACATTTACCTCAGGAGCCTTCACAGCTGTCTTTATGTGGTCCTTGGCCGCTGACTGACAAAGCTATCAGTGACCATCACGCCTGGTGGCGTCTTGTAGGGCAGCAACAATCTGTCTCCACTTTGGTCACTGACCGCTGACTGACAAAGCAATCGGTGACCATCACGCCTGGTGGCGTCTTGTAGAGCACCCAAAAATTGTCTCCACTTTGGTCATTGCCGCTGACTGAAAAATAAATCAGTGACCATCATGCCTGGTGGCGTCTTGTAGGGCAGCAACAAACTGTATCCACTTTGGTCATTGGCCCGTGACTGACAAAGCAATCAGTGACAATCACGCCTGTTGGCGTCTTATAGTAAAAGCAACTAACTGTCTTCACTTTAGTCCTTGGTCGCTGACTGCCAGAACAATCAGTAACAATCACACCTTGACGTCTTGTAGGGCAGCAACGAACTGTATCCACTTTGCTCGGTCGACAGCCATCCTTCGTGTAATGCTTAAGCCCCGGTTCATGCTCAGCATAACTAACTGCCTCCACAGTTCTCAGCCTCTCATGCTCAATCCTACCTCACCTACAAGCGGCGGACCCAGTACTCCCCAGTAATCCAGCTGAAGATTGGGGTTTTAATCCCTAGCGGTAAGCTAGATGAGAAAGCAGACGAGGTTCAGGCGAAATCATTTTCCCAGCCAGTTGGGACAGGGATGAGACCACTCTCCAACTGAAGAGGTGCTGAAGTCGTCGATACTGGGCCAAACGCGCACCGGAAACCACAGTATCACGCAACTCGCTCTCTACTCTATTGGAGTGATTTTTCTATTAACAGTTTGTTCCTTCAGAAAATACTTGCCTCAAAAAAACAAAAAAATTGACGCGGAAACCAATCAAGAAAAAAGTGCATGATTACTTTGAGACAGTCTTTCTGCAAGGTGACCAGCTGCAATGGAAGCTCCAGGTTCCACATGGAGCATCAAGGGAAATGATGAAACGACCTTTATACATTTGAAAACACCTATATGTTAGCAACATGTGCGTTCTACCATCTCTTGTTATTGTAGTCAGTTTTCTAAAAATGTCTCCTCCTCTAAAAGCTTTTTCTTTTGTGATCATCGCTTGTCTTATCTTCAATCGTCTTCTTTCTTCTCAATAACATATATTTCTTACTGTTTACGTTTTTGGTTAAAACAATCATGAATGCAACAGTCAAGCCAGAGCCTTCATTAAGATCAGCCAGCAGTCAGTTTCCTGAGACAAATGTCAACTTACATAAAAAAAGACTTCTACATTGGACAGCCGGTACATACCTTCGTATGATTATACATTGGCGCAAATTTGGGATTATTACGAACTCTGTGGATTAACATTAATCAGTGTGATAACACCTAGTATAGCTCATAGTATATACATAGTATATACAGAAGAGATCCCGATGCCATTACAAGAACAGCTATGCTTTGGACCCCTGAAGGAAAACGAAAGAGAGGCCGACCAAAAACAACCTGGCGGAGGACTGTGGAGGCTGAGATGCAAAGAATGAACCAGAGTTGGGGCACTGTACGAAGGATGGCCGCCGACCGAGCAAAGTGGAATCAATTTGTTGTTGCCCTACAAGACGCAACTAGGCGTGATGGCCATTGACTATTTTGACGGTCGGCGGCTAAGGATCAAAGAAGAAGATAGCTCATAGTCACCGAATTATTTACATAGTTTCATAATCTTGTTTAATTAACCACATTTATCCATTTCATGTGTGAATCGTCCTTTATAATCATCCATTTTACTTTCTGTTAACCCTACAGTTGTATTTATTACAAATAAACTGTATAGCCGCATTGATCGTTTATTTGTTATTTAGTAAGCAGGATAACTTGTGCCGTCTGTGTTAAGTGTTTACTTAGATGCAAAATCCTTCATTTGGGAGTTTGTGGGCTCTTTCTTGAGATTTTATTGAAAGAGTTCAATGTCGCAGGGATCCTGAATTTAACTTTTCATGATTTATTAGATATCATTATCTAGTGGATAGCATTCACCATCTCTTCTTCTTGTCCTTATCTCGAATAGGTCTCTTTCTTTCTTTACGAACCAAGTTATGTAGACATTCTTCGTAATATCCCATAAGCCACCCCATCATACATCTATCATACTGTAACGGTGCGACAATTTATGTCTTGCCCGTTATAACTGCGCGACAACCACGCAACTTTCTTAACTAGGGTTAATTAATAATATTTTCGTCTTTTAATTCCGTCTTTCTGTTTGCTCTCCTTTAAAGTTTTGGCTTTTTCTAATCTTTGTCTAGATTGTCCTTATTAGACATGGCTTGACAACCATTCTACTCTTCTGCAGTGGTTGGCAACTAGGTTTAACCAATTCTCCGTGACAGAAGATTAGTGCATCGTCGTTATCCTAACGTGCAGGAACTTTGGTTATATTGACGGGGAAAAAGTAACGAAAAGTCAAGTTCTTTTATTTATATGTAAGTCAAAATGTGGGTAAACTACAGAATATAATCTAATCCTAGATTTTGGGAAAAACAGTTAAAAATAGTATTTATCGTCATCATTTTTGTATACGATCCGTAATGGGCATGGTACCATCGCTGCAGTAGATCCGAGCGTACACCACAATAGTCACCTGCTTTTGTGTAGCAGTGATTTGTAGGGGAATTTTCTAGTAGTTACCGGCCCCAGACATAACTTCTTATTAGTTGCCTTGTAACATTTCTTGAGTGTGCAGTAGTCATATTTTTTTATCTGTCTCTTCAGAGACCCACGGGAACTACACAAGAAAACAATTTGCCAATATTAAACTATATTTACTCTTCCCTCTCCTCCTGGGCACTCGAAACTATCCCCCCCCCCCCCTATCCCTCGGGTAATTTACCCCTAGTAGCCGAATAATGTCCTTACGTTTGCTGCGACTTGTGTGATTACTCATTTGCACAACTTTATCACTGATGGGCATCGTCCATGATCTGAAGCAAAGCTGCACTACTAACGTTTCTAAGAAATCATTTCCAACTAGTGCGTTGAGGTTACAATGTATTGTCACATATAGAAAAATGTCAAAACTTCTTGTCAGCAGTATAACATTTCACGTATGGAACTAATCCAGTTTCCATGGCTTCTTTTGACTCTTTGTCTGATTGGTTCATATTAGAAGGTCTAAAATACAATCAGGTATAGTGCTTGCGGTGTATGTTATCACATCGGATTATAATAGCTAAGCTGACGGAGCAATGTAATCCAGATCAGATGAGCAGCATAATTTTAAAATAACATGACCAAGTCAAGGAACTAGGACATGATAGGTTCACAGGAAATGGTATGGCTGTGGATGTGTGATCAACAAGCATAGCTGGGGCGACAGAATATAATATACTGAAAAAAATGGACATGAAAGAACAAACAATAATCATCATCGTCTGCTGGCATCTTCACACCGAAAGTCAGCTGCAATGGATCTCCAACGTCTTCTGTATCTTGTCTTGATGGTACACTCTGAAAGACTCTTTTCCGTCTATCTCTTGATGTTATCTTCCGACAAAGCGTTGTCTTCCAATAGCAGGTTTACTATCTACTCTACCTTCCTTTATGGTCTTCAACAATGTGCTGTATTTTTATGTGGCCAAGATAATTTAGTTAATTCTGAGATCCTTCGTCATTTCTCATGTTATTCTTATCTTCCAAAGCATTTTTTTTTAAATTTTTTTTTAAATTTCTCATTCCATTTACCTCGCCACATTTTTCTATATATCAGTTGTTTGTTCATTGTCCGTGTTTATACGTCATAGAGGAAAGAAAATTAGATATAACACTTGATGATTCTTATTTTTAATTTGTGAGTGGTTTGTTAAGATATTCGTATTTGTCTCATGTTGTTGAATATAGCTCAGGCCATACTATTCTCTTATTTATTGTATTTTTTTTTACGTCTGCCATCTTCTGCTACTATGTCACTCTTTCTTCTTTGATTCTTAGCCACTGTGACAAAATAACCTCGAGCGTCACATTTACCTGTGCCATCCTGCAGTTCATTCTGTGCACTTAACTTTTCCACCATCTCTGACAGTATTTTCTATTTATTATTTACCCTCTCTTCCTTCAATTCTTGTCATGTCGCGACTTCATCGACCATCCTTACTGTTATGGTAATCAATGACTTTCGTTTGAACCCATTTTGACACCTAAATCTGTGGAGTGAAATGTTGTTTACGTATTAATCGTAACATATTTCCGACCAGACAGTGCATGGGAGCGCCCGATTAATAAGTAAACAACTTTGGGATGGCCACTGTCAATTGTCTTAGCACTGATAATATTTTCTGTCTGGCCGGGTGGCTGCTTGACAGTTGTTGTTTTAGCAGGAACGTGTCACCAAATAACAATCTGGTGATAGATTATAGACACACACTTACTATAACTCATGGGATTTGTAGCAGGTAAATTAGGTAATCATTTCCTTGCAAGACTGGTAGCAAGCAATAGTTACGATAATTTGTCTGTCTGGGAAGAGATTATCAGTGATAGATATATGAAGTCAGGAGTGTGAATATGATCCATAATCAACGGAAGAGAGGATACTTATATGGGAAGTGAATTGAAAACATCACATTTTATGTGTCACGCAAGAAGTTTTCATGAGATGTTAGGGGGGAGATATGTCTTGCATTATACGCAAGTTGCATGTTATTGGTTTGGCATGTGAGATGTTAAAATACAAGATTTCTGACTGGTGCCTTGTCATATAGTAGCAATATGGATGCGTGGGCCGAATGATGCCTTATACTCTAGTTTGAGTCTACGGAACGGATAAATTCAACTCGCCAAGAAAACATTCAGACAAACCAGAATACGGAATAGGATCAAGATTCCATTTTAAAGGACCGGAAAACGTGTCTGGGCATTTTGTGGACTTACACCACAAGAAAAGTCTATCTTTATTAATTCGGAAAGCCCGGAATACTAGGAACCTGAAAAACTAGTCATAGTGGGATTCTATTTGCATAGTAATACCCCAGACCACGTGTAAGAGGCATTTTAACCAAGCTGTCGAAACTATTTCCCCGAGTCAGAAGTCTGTATTGCCCAAAAAAGATATTTTGCGTGAGTTGTACATTTTATAATTATATATTTTGTATTATTAACATGTGAAAATTGCTTGTGGATGTCCAAGTTCATTCGAGACTGCAACTTCGGCATATAGAACGATAGTTTCATGAACCACCACTGCAAGTGCTGATGACTGCTTCATGCGGGTTTCTCATAGAGAACCAAGAGCAGAGGTAGTCCCATGTTCCGTATGGAGCAGGTAGTGGATGATGACTGAAATAATTTACATAATTATTATATCAACCTTTTCAACCAGTGCATATGTATATGTAAACAAGTTTTACATAAATGCAATGGGTGTTTTCCGCTCACTGGGATTAATATTAATGATCAGAGAGGGTAAAGTTCTGAGGCTGATGGGATGGTGGAAGGAAAGGGATACCTGATTTTCGTGTCAGGAGACCCAATACTCAGGGTGGTCTTTGTTTCTCTCTTATTTCTTTTTAATTGTATGTGGTACCAACTGGTGGTACTAGTCTGTGGAACAAGTGTGTCGTATAAGTGGCCTCCAGTCAAAGCTAGACACCAACGTTGGACTGGTCTTAACAGACGCTGAACCATCTTAGTAATTACCGCACGATACTACGAGTGATGTGTTGCGGCCATTAAACTTGACAAGTGACGAGAGAGAACCAGTTTCCAACCTGCAAAGAACAAGCATCGGCTGGAGCAAAAGCCAACCGACAACTTACTGGCAGTTAAGTGCACATTAAGAGTTGCCAAGTTAACTCTTTTCCTTTAGAGAATTTCAAAAAAATTCCCAGTACTATCCAGATCATCACCAGTGATGAATTTTTAAAGAATAGTCCCAATTTACCCCGCCCTTATTTATTTTACATATTTAAACTGTAACTGACTATTAAATTTTTTATCTGTATATATATATATATATATATATATATATATATATATATATATATATATATATATATATATATATATATATGTGTGTGTGTGTGTGTGTGTGTGTGTGTGTGTGTGTGTGTGTGTGTGTGAGTGTGTGTGCTTATTGAGAGGTAGCAGCTATTCGCTGCATGCGTATGTTTAACTTTCCATTCAGATTTTTAGTTTAACCGTAGCTTCCATAGCATTCATTGCATTCGTAACAAACTATTTTTAGATTCAAAATAATTCATTCAAAAATAACCACTTTCCGATCTAGAATTTTAAAGAATTATAAAACAATCGTCCCCTGCGGCTACGAGAAATAAATTTGGAAAGTCAGACACAGTCGTCACCTGCAGTAAATTTGTCTGTTTGTATTTTTAATCCCTAACTGTACTTTATCGTGATCGAAGAGAAAATAGTATATCACATTAAACTGTTGTTATCATATTTAAAACTGTGCCGCTATAAATAAGGATCGTGTGGACGTCCATAAGTCCGCCTTGTGTTAGAATGGTCACGTTCTAATTAAACAGTACACAGTGGGGGGAAGAGGTGGGGGGGGGGGGAGGAGGTTCTGACAAGGATGTCAGCATGTGGGCTCTCACAAGGATATCTTCTTTCAGACAAGGATGTCTTGGTTCTGACAAGGATTCCTGCTTGTAGGTTCTCACAAAGATGTCTTGAGTCTGACAAGGATGTCTGCTTGTGGGCTCCCACAAGGATGTCTTGGGTCTGTCAAGGATATCTGCTTGCGGGCTCTCAGAAAGATGTCTTGGGTCTAACAAGGATGTCTGCTTGTGGGCTCTCACAATTATGTTTTGGGTCTGACAAGGATATCTTTTTGTGGGCTCTCAAAAAGATGTCTTGAGTCTGACAAGTATGTCTGTTTGTGGGCTCTCACAAAGATGTCTTGGATCTGCTTGTAGTATGTCTGCTGTCACCAACGATGTTCCTTGTGATGATGGATGTGGTAGTGAGACAAAAATCAACCACTAAAAATCAAAAACTGAATAATAATTGACATTTAACAAACAGACTTTCATAAATCATAAATGAATGCTTGCGTAGAAATGAAGGATTGCAATGGTATAACAAAGTCACTGATGTGGAACTGATGAAAAAAAAACCACACATACGCTAGTGTAACTAAAGATCAGAAGAAAACTCTGTAGATTGGTAGGACATTGAGGAAACTTTTAGCATTTCCAGACAGTCCTTGTTCTGGAACACCAGAGTAAAGGACGTAGATGGAGACAAGGAACACATAAAGAAAAGAACTGAAGACAGATATAAAGGGGATTAAGATAACAGGAAAAGATCTTGAATGGATGGCACGGACAGGACGACGTCGCATGAGATTGTTGAAGGCCTAAGCTCCTTGAGGAGCTTGAAAGGTGATGAATGACAAACAAATACAACAGGTCGGTGTAGAAGAAGACGTGTGATCTCTTGCACATAAATAACAAGCCACGCGCCAAAAGAATAAAGAAAAAAATAACAACTAAAATAGCAAACACAAGGCTGAATTCAGTGTACAAACAACACAGACAATTATAGTAAACGAACGAGTAACCCGCCAAAACATGGCGGTAAATAAGTATGTCTTGCTCTCTCTGTTGCATGTCCTGGTGACGTCACTAATTCTCCTGTGGTTATTTCACTTCTTTCCATTCCATGTCAGCTTCATTGGATCTTTGTATTCAAACGTATCGTAACTTTTGGTCAATGTTCAACGCGCCATGAAAAAACGTAAAAGCCTGCGTGTTATTTTAATCGGTTTTCACTTTAGCTTTCACGGTGCGATTTTCCATATTCTTGGCTTGTCCTTTTCATTGTTGTGTGAGACCCTTGAAATTTGACTTAATGATTCTTATTTTTATGTTGGACTTAATTTATTTTGATTTCCATATACAGTATAACTCATTGCAATGAAAGCTTCGCTTGCCTTTGTAGTCATAACTTGAACTTTAGTGTTCTTCCAACTTTGTCTAACATTGCTGCCAATATATATTTCATATCAAATAGACAGATGCAATATCTAATACAGACATGTGGAATCGAGTAAAACAACAATCAATACAACTGGATATTCAAGAGAGAAAATGACGATGTATAAGAAAACGCTTAGTAAACAGCCAACCAATAGAATAAGACACATCCTTGAAAGAACGCACATGAAAAGAACAATAATAATTGGAAAGCCAAAGATAGAAAGAGGAAGAACAGTGGCAGACAAAACTAAGGCAATTGGGCTGTCACTGGCAGAAAAAGAAAAACTTGTAATCTAAACAGTTATCGATGCCGATCAGAAGTTTGAGCCCTTGTTCCAGAACAGAACAAGAATAACCGACAACGTTTAACTAGTGCCAGATAGTTAAGCCTGGCTGTCATTTTACGCCCCAGTAAATAATTGAGACAAATATTTAAGTCCCTCTGTTTTCTTACGCCAAAGTAAACAATTTACATTTTTTGGGTTGTTAACCTCAATAGTAATTATATTCTTGCAGTGACTGGCCACCCCCCGGCCACATTAAAAAAAAAAAATTATTTGTAGGCAGTTTGCGCCATCATTTTGTTTACAAAAGAGTTCGTTGTCCTGTCTTGCTATCAAAGGAGGGTTGAACGATTAACTAAGAGTGCGCCAGAAGTTCAAGGGGAAAATGCGATAATTGGAATTCCTTATTGGGAAGAAATGGTAAAGAAAATAAGGGAAAATAAAATGCATTTATTTTGGTTTGCTTAGCTTGTCAAACATACGAAAACAATCAGATTAATTTATATGGTTATCAACACGCACACCCGTACTTGAGTCCGTCTCCTAGTTGGTTGCTACCATCGCTTGCTGCAGCAGTAGGAGAATACACGGGGCACATGTCGCGTCAGAGACCCCAGAATATTACACGAGGCATCTGTCAGAGACCTCAGGGGAATACACGGGGCTTCTGCCGTGTCAGAGACCTCAGGAGAATATACACAACGCATCTGTCGGGTCAGAGACCCTAGGATAATACACAGGGCATCTGTCAGAGACTCCAGGGCGAATACATGGGGCATCTGTCAGAGATAATAAATGGATCTATCAATATTTTTACACTTTTATACAGTAATACAACCTCTTCGCTAATCCACTCATCCATCCAGCAACACCCCACTCATCCATCCATCCTTCCATCCATCCACCCATGCATGCACCATCCATCCATCCATCCATCCATCCATCCCCGCACCCATCCGTCCATCCTTTCATTCATCCATGCATCCACCCACCGTGCATCCACCCACCGATCCATCCAACCATCCATCCATTCTGTCACGGGTTGCCAAAGCCTAGAGCATCTAATGTGGGTCTTCAAAGGTATCTACGTTCGCACAAGATTTTCTTGGCAGAGATTCAGATAGAAGGATGATGATTCTTCTACTTCACAAGATATTTCAGAAGTCAAGAACAATTCTGATTGTGTCTTAGCCATGTTAACTTTTATCTGCCCGCCGTCTTTTGTGAAGAGGTGTTGTATAATTTAATTTAGCTCGTAAAATCCCCCAACTGAATTAACAGTAAAATTCTTCTTATTGGATCTATATAGATATATTAAAGATACTGAATCATGCGTGTGCACTTCTCTCTGTAATAACTAAATCAACTATGAATTTGTAAAACAACATATAACAAATTTAATGATCAATTACTTTTGAACAAATGTAAATAAATAAGAGCTGTGAATAAAAAAAATGTAGGTGTCTTCATAAGAAAGATGTCGGCTTTAGAAAGCTTAATGTTGAAAAGAAAAAAATAAAGTTCTTCTGTATTTGGCCTGCTAGAAATATCACTTACCTGCCAAAACGCTGAAGTGTTGATGCTGTTTCCGCCAATTCGTCTCTGTGGCTAGAGGCACTTCTACAGATCAATTCAAGAGGTAACTGTTGCGTGATAAATTCTCGCAACATCGTTTTATTTCAATATCTGTTTTATAACGCAAGGGCAACAACTGCTTGAAATCTATAGTCACTTTTCTCGGTAAGCATTTGTCTTCTCGCGTTAGTATCGAATGCAGTTAACTTTTGAGCTGTGGTCATTTTTGCGCTGGACTGCGCATGACTTGTCTTGTTGTTTGGTCGATCGGTTTCCGCCCACCACTAGTGGGGGTGAGCGATTTGGAATGGCGAAAGAGATGCCTCGTTGAAGAGGGGATCTCCGCTTTTTTTTTGTTCTGTCAGGGATGTGTAGTCCTCTTATGGATATTTCGTTTAGTCGAGATAATACCTCTAGTGTTTTCCCACATGTCGGGAGGCGTGATATTTCTGTATTTCTTGAAAGCAAGGTAAATTAACATTTTCATTAACTCTATTGATTTTGGGTCGTGAGCGATTTCGATTCATAGCCTGTCTCCGAAAGTCGTCGTCACGAGATGTTCTTTCCCAGCTCACATGTCGCTGCATTGTACTGCATCGGTTGATGCAGGTACCAAGGACCATTACTTGCTACTTTGTTAAATGAACTAGGTTTAGAAAACCTTTATTATCTAGAGGATATTTTTGAGGACATTATTTATACTTCGGCAGACGTGTCTGTCTTGCTGAAGTCAAACTAAGGAGAGTGAACTGATCTCATACATCTGGTTATCTCCTGGCTGTTATAGAAAAGGATGGAGTTTTCCACCTGACTACATTTACAGCACTATGAAATATAACATGCATCTGACTCATCATTGTAATGCTGTCTACCGTTTATTGCTGTATTGAATGTTGCTGTGATAATGACTGTTTGATGTGCCTACACATTTGCGTAACCATTTTGTCACTGTGGCGTCCACAATAAATAATGAAGAAAAACGTCAACGGCTGTTTCAAGACTCATTGACTTTATACGTCGTGAGTTTACTGACGTCCTATGTGGATTGCCCTGTTATTGTTGCATGAACATTGTTTTGACTGAACACATCTACACACTACACAAAACCAGACATGCGGATGCCATCCATCATCATATGGCATCACGCATCATTTGGTGGCCATAAGCTGGTTTGATTCTGGTACTAGCAAACACGGGGTCCCTTACCCACTTCATTTTCAACAAGAATTCATCAGCATCCTTCAAGAAATTAACATTCTTCAATACAGTCAACATCTTCAAAATTTTCAAAGTACTCGGCGTTGCCCGGTAAAAGTCAAAATTTCAACCTTTTGACGGAAACAAGAATTTGACAGTACCCGGCGTTGTTACATGTTGCCGGATAACTCGGACTGCTGTTATCTTTTACGCAAGTCAAGCAAGTTGCTGCTGTCAAGGTTCCAGTGCTGTCGTTTTTTGAGAAGGTCAAGTGCCGGTTGAAACGGGTTGTTTTCTGAAGAAGGCCAAGTACCGATTTCCATCAACTTACTTTTGGATTAGAAGGTCAAGTGCCGAAACAACTCAACACACAGTATTTCAGAAGCTCTTGTACCATCGTGTTAGCAGTGGAAGCAGTTCAGATGTGCCATCATCGTTGGAGCTTCGCTCTTTAGGACGTTGATTGACATCCGTTTTTTCTGCTGTTCTACGATTGGAAGCCTTTAAGTTAAGTGGCCTGTTTGTATGTAAACTGTGCCCTTATACTTCTGCTGAGTCTTCTGTGTATCATCTCATTCTATATAATATATATGTCTATATGTTATTTGTATATTTATATGTTTATATTTCAGCGGGTTCTCGGTTGGGTGGTGTCTCCGTTAGATTATGCCACGTCATAGAGGTCGTCTATTGTGAGCGTTTTCTGTAGGGTTTGCAAATTTCCGATACTGGAATTTGCTAAGCGACTTCTGTTGCTATTTATGTTAGCTGTGATGACATGTTTTAATATTGTTTTCGTTATTATTTCACATTCTTTAGTTTTGTTGTGATTTGTTTGTATTTGTTAGCCTACTCTTATCTATAATTTAGTTTCATACAACATTTTTGTTTATACACTGTGGTGTCATGTATTTTGTTTAATTCTATCGCAGATATCGTCACATTTTTTGTGATATTTCATTAATTTCTGCTTTATTTTTAGTTGATTTCTGCGAAAGTTTTTGTATTGTTGCTGATCTTTGTTATTGTTTACATTGTTATTGTTTACATTGTTTGTATTGTTTACATTTTCAATGTTTACATTCTGCATGTGTTTACATAGTCATTGTTTACAGTTATAGTAATTAGTTAATGGGCTATGCTAATGCACTGTTACTACTATACTGATGATAAATGAATGATGAATAGTGTCGTGCACTATTGAATGAGAAGTGCACTTATGATCAAGATTTGAGTGCTGATATTTCATATACAAGTTCTTTGATTGGAGACTTGTTTCCCACAGAGACTGGGATAATATAATGTGATGTGAATATACAAGTGCTTAATTAAGACTTGTTACACTTAGGTTTGAAATAAATTAGTTAATTATTTCAGGTTTTGGACTCATATGTTAGACAACATGTCTACATTTGAGCACTTTATTGAGCAGGGTAAATTGCTTGGGAAGACTGGTGATAAGTTAGAAGAATTTGCAACTGCTCGATATGATAAAGCAATGGAAGCTGAACAAAAGAAACTGCATATGGAAGCTGAACAAAAGAAACTGCAGATGCAGGTGGATGAAAAGAGATTCCAAATGGAAATGGAAAAACAAAAAAGGGAATCAGAAGCTGAGGAGAGAAAACTCCAGCTACAGCTAGAAGCTGAAAGACTTCAAAAAGAGGCTGAGAATAAAAGACTTGAAAAAGAGGCTGAGAATAAAAGACTTGAAAAAGAGGCTGAAAATAAAAGACTTGAAAAAGAAGCTGAAAATAAAAGACTTGAAAAAGAAGCTGAAAATGAAAGACTTCAAATGCAGGCTCAAGCTGAAGAAAGGAAGTTACAAAGAGAGTCTGATGAGAGGAAAGCAAAAATGGAACATGAAGAAAAACTCTTAGCTTTAGAGTTGGAGAAATTGAAATTGACGAGCATGAGTAATGGTAATGATTCAAACAAGGGTTCATCTTCTGGGAAGGCTAATAATGATACTTTTAAGATTAAGTTACCAACATTTAGTCCTTCCAGTGATGACATAATGTTCTATCTGGACAGATTTGAACAAGCATGTACAGCTCATAACATAGACAAAGCAAAATATGTTTATCAGTTATCAGGGATACTGACAGGTAAAGCTCTAAGTATATTAAATATGGTGGATGAACCTGACAAGAGCAATTATGAGGTTGTCAGGGCCGCTTTGTTAAAGAAATATCAGCTTAACGAAGACGGCTATCGTCTACAATTTAAAAACATGTTACCTGAAAATGGAGTTGAATTCTCCGAGTTTATTGCAAGAATACGCATTACTTTCTCACGATGGGTTGAACTATCTAAGACGGAAAAAACTTATGAAGGACTTATGGACTTAATACTTAGAGACAAAGTCATGTCGTCTGTCAATGAGTCTTTCCTTGCTTTCCTTCATGAACGTAAACCTAAAACAATAAAAGAAATGGAAGATTTCTGTTGCCAATACGTAACTGCGCACCCACACATAACCATGGGTAACTCTAAGGTGAAAGAAGGTTTACCAGTTGCTTCGGCAGCTCCGTATGGTCAAAACTTTGCTCGTAGATCCCAACAAAATTTTGATAGAAAGGGCAGCGGTAATTTCTGTCAAAATCATGGAAACCAATTTCATGGTGATTCTTCTTCGAAGAATTGGAGACAACCTGATAGTGGTCGTTACTATCACCCTAATAATTATAAGCATTTCAAAAGAGGATATGGTAATAGAGGTTATTCCTGCCGAAGACCTCAGAACCAAACAAATAGATGTTCGCATCAATGTGAACATGATAGTAATCGTGGAAACTGGAATTCGAACCAGTATAACAATTACAATAGAGACAATAATAACTGCAGAGATAATAATAACTCTGATAACTTCAGAGGTAATAATAGTCGGGGTAGATCTCAACACAAAAAAAAGAGATATCAGCAGGCTAATGCTGTACAACAGGAAACTGAGGGAGCCTGTAATCATGTTGTTGATAGTAAAAACTTTGACGCTGTCACTAGTTCTGCTTTTGACTTTGAGAGAGCAAACAAATGCCCCCAATGCAGTACTTTATTCGAACCGGGTACCATAACTACTTTGAGTTGTGGTCACCCACTTCCCGCTCTTCCTGCTGCTGTTGCGCATGACGGGAGGGGTTCTTTAATTCTACATAAGGGTCTTGTTAATGATACTCCGGTCTCACTACTTTTCGATTCCGGATGCACCGCTATTGGTGTTAGACAATCGCTTGTAGATCCATCTTGTGCTACAGGAAGGGTTATTAAATGTGTCACATTTGGCGGCACTCTAGAAAAATATCCTACTGCTGTAATTCGCATTGCCACTCCTTTCTTTACTGGAGATGTGCATGCTTGTCTCTTACCTAATCCTATTGCGGACCTTATTATTGGTCGTATTCACGGAGTTAGGGAGTGTACCCCACAGCAGATTGCTGCTTGGGAAGATAATAACATGCAAGCTACAAATGCAGTAGTTACAAGAGCACAAGCTCTACAAACACCCGAAACTTCACTGAATAGTGATAATGAAGTTGATAGCCAAGATAGTCACTTAGTAATTACTCGTGACTCTTTCATAAAATTGCAAGAAGAAGATCCTTCTTTAAAAAAAATTCTTCGTTCTTGCGAAGAAAGGTGATCCGAATCAGGATACAAATAGAAAATCTTGGATTGCAATGAGAAACGGCGTACTTGTACGTATGGTACAAGATTCGACTACGTCGGCACATTCGCAAATTCTTGTTCCCAAGAGCATGAGAGTCCAAATATTACAACATGCTCATGACTCGCAATGTGCTGGACATATGGGTTTTGCCCGTACGAAGTCGAGAGTCCTTGCGGCTTTCTTTTGGCCTTTTGTCAATAAGGACATTCGTATTTACTGCCGATCATGCAAGGTATGTCAGGAGGTCAAATCTAGAGGACCACGACATGCTGCGCCTATCCAGGCTGCTGACATTCCTATTCGGCCGTTTCAGAAAATGGCCATAGATATTATTGGCCCTTTTAAGGTCAAGTCGGCCAGAGGACATCAGTTTATCCTTACATGTGTCGATATGTGCACACGTTGGCCAGAGGCTATTCCTCTTAAGAGCATATCTACTACAGATATCGCAGATGCTCTTTGGTTGATATTTTCTCGCTTGGGGTTCCCCAGAGAAATATTGTCAGACCATGGCACTCAACTCATATCTGACACTATGTCACAGGTAATGTCTACCTTACATATTGAACGATCTCTCAGTAGTATCTACCATCCTATGTCTAATGGGTTAGTGGAGCGTCTGAATAGAACGCTCAAGACTTTGCTTGGTAAGATAACTGAAGATCATCCTCAAGATTGGGACAGGGTTTTACCCGCGGCTCTCTTTGCCTATAGAGAAGTCCCTAATGAACACACAGGATTTTCTCCCTTCGAACTTGTCTTTGGCGCGCGTCCACGCGGCCCTATGTCTTTATTACACGATCTCATCACTGCCGATGATATTAGCGATGAAACTCAATCCTCATATGAGTATGTCATTGCTCTTAGACAAAAGATCATTGAGGCATGTAAGCTAGCAACTGCTTCATCAGAAATTGCTAAAGAGAAGGCAAGGCAGTTTGCTAACAAGAATAGATGTCTACGACAACTTTGTCCAGGTGACAAAGCATTCGTCCTACTCCCCAGTAGGGAAAATAGACTTCTTATTGCATGGAAAGGTCCGTATGCAATAGTCTCTCGGATTTCCGATGTTGACTATGTGGTCGATATTGATGGAAAGCATAAAACTTTCCACATAAACATGCTTTCGGAATTTCACGAACGTCCGGACTATTTGCTGCCTATTTTCCAGGCAACGGATGATGCTCCTGCACCTCACGGTCATTATTCATCCCTGTCTGTCATTCAGGATGAGGAAGCTACCTTCTCTGATGTCAACCTTCCCCTTCCAGTGGTTCCATTACATTCTACGGAATCTTGGAAAAACGTTTCTGTTTCTCCTAATCTTTCTGGTGACGAACATCGACAAGTCTCGTCGATGTTACAAACATTTCAGGATGTTCTCACTGACATTCCTGGACACACAGATGTCATAGAACATGACATAATTCTTACCGACAATAATCCAATTAGGGTTAGGCCGTATCCTATTCCTATACACTTTCAGTCGCAAGTGGAAAAGGAATTGGATGAAATGATTCAATTAAATATAATTGAACCATCGACTTCACCATATTCTTCTTCCATGGTTATTGTCCGGAAGAAGGATAAGAACATACGAATTTGCGTTGATTATCGCAAATTGAATCAGGTCACAAAGTTCGACGCTGAACCGATGCCTTTGTTAGAAGATCTACTGATTAGACTTTCTAATTCTAGATTCTTCACTAAACTTGACTTGTCTAAAGGTTATTGGCAAGTGCCTTTAGCAGAGCATGCCAAACCTCTTACTGCTTTTTCTACACCTAGGGGTCTATTTCAATGGAATGTTATGCCTTTTGGTCTCATGAACGCCCCTGCCACTTTCGTTCGCATGATGCGTCGAATTCTGTCACATCGTTCGGATGTCATCGCATACTTAGATGACATCTGTCTCTTCAGTGATACCTGGGAAGATCACTATTTAGGGTTATATGACTTACTGTCCACTCTACGTGAGAATAATTTGACAGCAAAACCTTCTAAAGCTTTTGTTGGTTTTGGTGAAATCTCTTTCCTGGGTCATCGTGTTGGTCATGGTCTCTTGAAGACAGAAGACCACAATACTTCCAAAATACTGAACATCTCTGTTCCTAAAACGAAGAAACAAGTTAGGAGTCTCTTAGGTTTAATTCAATTTTATGGGAGATTTATTCCAAATTTATCTTCGATCATGGCACCTCTCTCAACATTGTTGAAGAAAGGTTCGCCTAATCTGGTCCGTTGGTCTGAAGAATGCCAATCTTCACTAGACCAAATCAAGAATATATTTTCTTCTCCTCCCATCTTAAGATTACCTACTCTTGATAGGACTTTTGTTCTTCGGAGTGATGCTTCATCCACTGGGATTGGAGCAGCACTGATGCAAGAATATGCAAATACTCTGCATCCTGTTATGTACATTTCTAGAAAACTAAATGCGGCAGAGAGGAACTACTCGGTTTTAGACCGTGAGTTGTTAGCGATGGTTTGGTCAATTCTAAAGCTACAAAGATTCCTCCTGGGCGCACATTTCATTCTAGAGACTGATCAGAAAGCTCTTACAGCTATTCAGACTAAGAATTTGAAGAGTTCGAGATCCACTCGATATGCTATAGCTCTTCAACCTTTTCACTTCACGGTACGAGCTATCCGTGGTGCGGATAATGTGATGGCTGACATTTTGTCTAGATGCCCACATGACTCCAACTAATACTTCTGTCCTATATTTCTATATATTACAGAGTCATAACACACCTATATTTCTACAATAGATTAGCACATCTGTACTTACTTTATATGTACACACTATCGTGCTTTGTTGTCATCTTCTTCTGTTCGTTTTTTAAAATGATAGAGGAGGACTGAGTAGTTAATATAAGGGCCGTTAGTTTACTAAACAGCCACAATTATTAATAATGTATTGTACCTTATGAAGCATATTAGTTATTAATTAGCATTATATTGCTTGTACTTTCTCAGAATGTCATTGTTGAGCTGAGGACTTACCTTACGAGTTCTAGATTGTGTACTTACCCTCGGAATACCAGAGCATATGTCCTGGATCGTCATGTAGTTTAACTTTGCTATGTACTTATGTCATTACATGTCAAAGAATGTACTATTTAAATTTTCCTATCAGATTTGTACATCCATTTTTAAAGACAATATTAGAGTATGCTGTTTAATGATGATTATGGTAACTTGCATACGTATATTGTGTTTACATGCTAACGTGATGTGTGTTGGTGACACCTCCCCGATGTGAATATTTTTTGAGACATATTTATTTTTCTGTTGAGGTATATCCTCACCAGACACTCTATAATTAGCCTATTGTTTGGCAATTTAATTAATTATCAGCGCATAATTCGTGCGTTTTGAGCCGCTTATCGCTTGCTCTTTGATATTGAAAAAAAAAATATGTTCCACATTTTTTTTTTATCGGGAGGAGGTGGTGATATGTTGCGTGATAAATTCTCGCAACATCGTTTTATTTCAATATCTGTTTTATAACGCAAGGGCAACAACTGCTTGAAATCTATAGTCACTTTTCTCGGTAAGCATTTGTCTTCTCGCGTTAGTATCGAATGCAGTTAACTTTTGAACTGTGGTCATTTTTGCGCTGGACTGCGCATGACTTGTCTTGTTGTTTGGTCGATCGGTTTCCGCCCACCACTAGTGGGGGTGAGCGATTTGGAATGGCGAAAGAGATGCCTCGTTGAAGAGGGGATCTCCGCTTTTTTTTGTTCTGTCAGGGATGTGTAGTCCTCTTATGGATATTTCGTTTAGTCGAGATAATACCTCTAGTGTTTTCCCACATGTCGGGAGGCGTGATATTTCTGTATTTCTTGAAAGCAAGGTAAATTAACATTTTCATTAACTCTATTGATTTTGGGTCGTGAGCGATTTCGATTCATAGCCTGTCTCCGAAAGTCGTCGTCACGAGATGTTCTTTCCCAGCTCACATGTCGCTGCATTGTACTGCATCGGTTGATGCAGGTACCAAGGACCATTACTTGCTACTTTGTTAAATGAACTAGGTTTAGAAAACCTTTATTATCTAGAGGATATTTTTGAGGACATTATTTATACTTCGGCAGACGTGTCTGTCTTGCTGAAGTCAAACTAAGGAGAGTGAACTGATCTCATACATCTGGTTATCTCCTGGCTGTTATAGAAAAGGATGGAGTTTTCCACCTGACTACATTTACAGCACTATGAAATATAACATGCATCTGACTCATCATTGTAATGCTGTCTACCGTTTATTGCTGTATTGAATGTTGCTGTGATAATGACTGTTTGATGTGCCTACACATTTGCGTAACCATTTTGTCACTGTGGCGTCCACAATAAATAATGAAGAAAAACGTCAACGGCTGTTTCAAGACTCATTGACTTTATACGTCGTGAGTTTACTGACGTCCTATGTGGATTGCCCTGTTATTGTTGCATGAACATTGTTTTGACTGAACACATCTACACACTACACAAAACCAGACATGCGGATGCCATCCATCATCATATGGCATCACGCATCAGTAACCTTTACTGGTCAAGGCAGGTATCTTCACAACCAGTGGAACCTAGGTTTCCAGTGTCAATCACTAGCTTTGAGCAACAGAATAGTAGTACACTGGGATCGTAGAGAATTTACTTACTTACTTACTTAGTCGTTCCCCTTCTACCGTGAGGTGTAGAGGTTCTACCTTGAGGTGTAGAGAAGTACCTCAAATGGTCTCTTCGGATCGTACCACAAACTTTGGAGAAAATAAAAGAACCAAACCTCTGCTAAGTCTGCTTTCCTGATATTAATCAGGCGCCTTTCCCGCCGCCCATCAACCGATTTTTGTCTCTGAATTGTTTAATCTCCCTGAGCTGAGCGTACATGTCGCAATATGCGAGTAAGCTGACATTTTGATTCTAAAAACCTATTGTTCGCTACAGGCCGTGCTCTTCTGAACCCATGGGAAAGTAACCAATTTTGCGTAGATCATATATAAAACAAGGAAATCGCACAATCAAAGGCCCACAAAGTAACAATGAAACGTAGTCAGTGAGGGAGACAACATGGCGCGGGTTTGTGAAGAAGATGAAACGAGACAACTTGAATGTGTTATAGCGCTGAATACATGGGCAAAAAGAAAGATCATAGACGGATTGTCGACAGAAGGTAGGGGGAATATTTTTGCGGGACATTTTCCCAAGGAACAGTCGATGTAATATTGGATTAAGGGAGACCAATAGTCGGAACGAAGATAAATATGCAAGAGGACATATCAAAATATGAGAAACACTTCACAAGACATCAGAAGACTACAGAAAGGAGAACACTGATATTGCTAGAAGCCATATTGTTATCATATAACCCAGAGAAAAACCATCCTTTGGCATTACGATAGGAAAGTAATCCGGCAGCGACGTGGTTCTACACTGAATTCTACTCGTCAAGAGGAAAGGTTCAGGAACATCCAGTGTTTAGTGAATTCGTTATACGGAACCAAGGTTAGTGTACTAAAGTTTGTAAATTATTAACATACATTCATCCTAGTTTCAGTAAACATATATATTTTTCCATAAATATGAACACTGTAAATACCTGTCATTCTGCTCACACTATTAATACTTACAATACCAGATAAACGTTGCTATAAATACAGTAACGAGATTGATTATCAGTTAAATATATTTTCCATAAATATAACACTATAAATACCAGTCTCTTTTTCTTGCAATGTCACTTCTTAAACTAC
Organism: Oreohelix idahoensis; assembly: GCA_024509875.1. Taxonomy (NCBI): domain Eukaryota; kingdom Metazoa; phylum Mollusca; class Gastropoda; order Stylommatophora; family Oreohelicidae; genus Oreohelix; species Oreohelix idahoensis. The sequence goes on along the minus strand of JAMPIV010002124.1, from coordinate 189,820 downwards.
CATATAACCGGTGCATTAAACACAGCGCAGAGATTCATTACACACCGGCTTCAACAGACATTAAAACACACACATGGCATGCGTAGCATAAACTGTCAAGGTACTTATGAGGCCTTATTGTTTTATCCATCTCAGTGGTAAAGAGAAGATCAGGAAGATTTAGGATAACTTCACTGGTCAGTAGTCTTATTACCCTGGCTGGCGTTTTGGAGCGAGCTAATGAGTAGCGCCAACTAGATATACTACTACGACACGTATCTCACTACTACAGACATCCATAGCCAAAACTCCGCTATCTAACGCAACATAGATTGCACGTCGCATAGAGAGAGAACGTACACATATCAACGGCATCAAACTACAGAAGCAAAGTGGAGATGGTGAACGGAAGTTGCCAGGGGCAAACGGAGCGTTTCTACAAACAACCACCCACAAAAAATATTAATCAGAAGTTACCCTATAACAGACGATTTACACTAGCCGTCCACGCAAAATATTGAAAGCTGTAGTTCCCATTTTATAGGAGCGGGTCAGCCAAGAGCAGCCCTGCAAAATATTGAGATCATAAATTACCATAGGTAATGGAACGACTCAACTAGAAACCTGCCACGCCAACATATCAAAATATATATATATATATATATATATATATATATATATATATATATATATATATATATATATATATATATATATATATATATATATATATATATACATATATATATATATATATATATACATACATATATATATATATACATACATACATACATACATACATACATACATACATACATACATACATACATACACATACACATACACATACACATACACATACACATACACACATATATATATATTATATATATATATATATATATATATATATATAGCCACTCTTCCACAACGCCATCGCAGCAAGCGGACCACTACTGCAACACGAAGATTCTGTCGCATAGTTATTTCGTTCAAGACACTACGGACACGACCAACAAGCTTTGGGTTACATTGTCAAATTTTGCGTTGTGAAGAGGAACAAAAGATACTGCCATCGACGCCTCACGGACGGTGTTGTCCGAACAGGGCCATTATAATCTCCATGAATACAGACAACAGACATGCCCATTGTGTACGAACGACCAAGCGGCCTCAGTGACAGTCAGAAATAGGTCAAGAAAAGAGATATCCTTTTTTGTTCAGGCAGTAGATAACTATGTTAGTTGTATTAGAATTCATTCAGCATCATCCTCACCTAGTATAGAATTAAGATTATCTTGCATATTTTATGGATTAATTACCGCCTTCTTTTCCATGTATAGTTATATTTAGGTGTCATTGTATTTGTATTATTTTATTTGGTTATTGTGCTACATACAAATAATTCAATAAATGTTGTAATAGTGTTTGCGTTACCAACACACGTTACTTACATAAATAGAAAAGGAAAGAAAGTGTGCGAGAGAGACATACAGTTCTTCTTTTCTTACTTTCTCACTCTTCTGTTCACTCAGGATGAAAGAGGGGTTGAGGGCTAACGAGCTATAGGAGAGGATAGATAGATTAGTAGAGACAATAGTGTCACGGGATACTGAATCACTGGGTCTCTATGCTGGGAACTTACCCCACTTTCCAAAATTCGCCTTCTTCGGTCTCGACAGTCTATCTTTACCAGGTTGCAAGGCCATTCTGAGCCATTGATAACGCATGGGCACCCAAGATAAACTCTTCCTGGTTAATCCTTTGGTTAACCTTGTGACAGTACATCATATATCTCAGGGGATATAATGAAAAATCACCATTATTTTAGTTAATTTAAGTGAAAAATTGCGACTGGACCGCTTTGGCAAGTGCAATAGCTTGTTCCTGGGTGAACATATTTAAGTATACATAACACTTATTACAAATGATAGTAAATATATATACATATGACGTCATCATCATTCACTCTATGCTCCACTCACAGTCTGTGGTTACCTCTGCTTTTGGTTCCCTGCGAGAAACCGCACGAAACAATCACTAGCGCTTTGCTGTGGTGGTTCATGAATATGTCATTTTCACATGCTGAGGTTGTCAGCCTCGAATGGACCTGTATAACATCAGCAAGTTCAAACAATTCAAATTCAAAGTATATAAATTATGTTACAACTCATATCTTCTTGCACAGTTAAATAGTCTCTGCAACTTGATAAAGATACCTCGATCACGCGTCAGGGGTATTATTTCTAGTTAGAATCCATTTGTGAATTTGTGAGTAGGTCCAATGGAAGTCCAGTTTCCGTATTTAAAGGTAGATTTTCCTTGCTGTAGTGTTCAGAAGGAGTTCCGATACATGTTTTGTCCGGTCCAAACTCTATTCTTTCTTGTCTTCAGTCCGAGTTGTCTACTTTGACGATTCTGGTATGTGTGGTGGATTAACCCCGGGGAGGTTATTGATGGTAAATAAATGAAAAACTAAGTGTCAACAGCCTTAGGTCAAGCTCTGTAAGACCCTGAGTGTAATAGTTGAAAATGGTGTTGATGAGTTCTCAGGGGACCTAACGCTACCTCCCTCAGATCTCACGCTGTGCAATATTTTTATATCTATTGTGTGATGTTTTATTATATGGCTACGTGTCTAGGGTAATGCAAATGTAGTGATAAATGCCTGAAGAAAACAGACACAACTTTAACTCAATGAAAATTGAATCAACAAGACTGGGGTTAAAGTTAGAATATTATATTACAATTTTAATTTCCTGTACCTCAAATCTTTTGGGACAGGAATGTTTAAAACTTAAAATGAAGTGTGTTTATGTACAGCATGAAGTAAATATGAAGGACATCTTGTCCATAAATGTCACTACTACAATGTTTATAGAATTTTATTCCCTGCTGAAACAATACTGTCTTATGAAGTGTCACTACTTGGAAGGACTGGGTGTCTCATCATTTCACAAAACAGTTTATAGTAGCGTGTGGAGAATACAACGTGATGAATTGACATAAGCCTGCAATCTTATGGCTTATCCTGTGGTTCCTTTGAAGATATATGACTTGCTGGAAAATACACACTCGTTCACTACAGTGTTCTCTGGAGGCAGATAAGACTTCAACATTAAACAACTAACATGTTGCCTCGAAACTCTGCAGCTTCAGGTTATGGCTCACTGGGTAATGTATGATTCAACCCGCAATCAATGAAATATTTAACAAGTATAAGGTTAACTAGCGATCGATGGCACAAGTTCAGATCGCTGACTTCCAGACCGCAAAGGCAATTGGTCACAAATTTCTCTGCGTCTGCTCTTAACCCTTCTTGGAGGAAATATTTTTTCAAGTGGCACTTATGCTTAGCAAAGCGTTCGTTTTATCCCCTCTCTTCCTAGACTAACCTCAACCAATCACATCAAGTTAAGCCAATTTGACTTTCTTTAAAAAAACGCGTTTAAAAAATGTAACATCCGAAGATTTTCAAAGTTGAGCGGTTACCACTGTGTATGTCTGTCTTCAATTTTTATTTTCTACGATATCTCTGTTGTTATTGAAGCGATTTTAAAATCTGAAAGTGATTATTAACCGGACAATTGTCCTTTATCTAGCCGGTATGTTTTCATTTACTTCTTTATCCTAGTTTTCATCTTGGAACTTTTTCTTTCTTTCTTTATTCAGAACAACTTACTTTTACTCTAAGGCAAGATAACATATTATAAGGATTAATATGGTATTCCAATAAACAATATTATCGTTTCTGTCCTTTCCTTTTATTTATCCTTCTATTAGAATACAATACATTATCTACGTTTTTCTTGCCCCCTTCTCTGCCCTGCACCCATTTGGTTTGCTAGTTTCAGTTTCACAATGCACAAGTTAGGTTAGATTTTTTCCATGTTATTCCCCCCCCCCCCCTTTTTTTTCTCTCTCTCGTCCGTTCTTTGAAAACGAAACAACGCGTTGGTGGGCTGCCAAACTGTCTAATGGTCGTTTTAAATATTAGGACGGGTAACGAAAAAAGCTTGTGGTTTTTGGGGGTGGGTATCATACGCTTGGCATTAGTTAATTCAAATCTTGGACAAGCGATGGCCTTGGGCAAAAAAAATTTCAAACATGTTGTAGTTATTTATAGTTACAACCTGTCTCTAAATAATAGGGCGGGTGTCTATGCGGTTTCTGGGGGATAGGTACCCTCTTCCAACTTATGGTAAAAAAAAATCAAGGAGTGTCCAATTCTAAGCTGAAAGTTTGACCTTTGTCCTCAACGATTTTCAAATATAATAATGGGGTTAAAAGTTGTAATACTACGTTACTAGATTTCGAATCGGGGAAATTTGAGGGGGGTGTCACACGGAGTTCGTTTTACTACACATCTCCCCTGTTAAAAAGCATGCACCCCTAGTGCAGCTTTATTTTCCGTGTTACAATCCCTATCAAATTAACTCAACTAGGCTTTATGTGCATCCTGGGTTTCTGCGGGTGGGTGCCTACTCATGAAACCTGCCCCAACGTTCTGCGAACCCGGAATATACTCAATGGTAAACGAGTAAGGTTGAATGAGGAGTGACCACCTTAACAAACGGGCATTACCATGTTTGGCTTGGGCCAGAAATACCAGGGCTGATAATCGCTTTGCACCACGAATGGTCTACCATACAGATAGATCTGGAATTTCTTGATCGCCCAGACTAAAGCCAAACATTCTTTTTCAATAGTTGAGTAGTTTTGTTCCGCTCTGTTTAACTTGCGGCTGGCATAAGCAACTGGGTTCAATTCCCCATCTGGTGAAGAGGACCTTTGTAACAATGTGGCCCCTAATCCCACATTACTAGCGACCGTTCTTACCACGAATTCCTGACTCAAATCAGGTAATTTCAATATAGGCTTACTGGTGAGTTTCTCCTTTAACTCATTATATGCCAACTCGCATTCTGCTGACCATTCTATTCTATCTGGTTTTCCTTTACGAGTTAAATCCGTCAGAGGAGCACATACAGAGTTAAAATTTTTAATGTACTTTTGGTAAAAGCCACAAAGCGACACAAAGGATCGCACATCCTTCTTAATCTGTGGTCTAGGTGCTCTCTGTAATTTCTTCAGGTTCTTGGGGTCAGGGGTCATGCTACCCTGATGTACAGTATGTCCCAAGAATTCTAATTCTTTGCATCCAATACAACATTTTGTTGGTCTAGCAGTTAAGTTTGCCTCTCTGAGTCTATCAAATACCATATTCAAAGAGTTAACATGCTCTTCAAATGTTTCCGTAGCGATGAGGATATCATCCATGAAATTGGTAATACATGGGTTTTTCAGGGGATCCAACAATTTTCGCATCATTCTGGAAAACACACTCGGGGCATTTTTCAAACCAAACGGCAACATGTTGAACTCATAATGGCCTTCCGAGGTGCTAAACGCCAGATAAGGTCGAATCTCAGGCTTCACTGGAATCTGGTAATATCCCTTGCTGAGATCTACCTTAGAAAAATATTTTGCCTTATTCAGTCTGGCAAATAGTTGGTTAGTATCAGGTAATGGATCCACCTGACTTTCTGTGACAGCATTCAGTTTCCTGTAATCTATGCACAGTCTATGTTCCCCTCAGAGGGTTTCCTCAACAATACCACACTGGAGCTATACGGAGATTCACTGTGAGAAATGATTCCTTCCTGTAACAGATAATCTATCTCCCCTTTTGAAGCTTTCTCGTTTGCGAACGGGATAGTATAGGCTCTCATACAGATGGGTGTTGGGTCTAGTAATTTTATGTCATATTCCAACAAGTTTGTGTGCCCCGGTTTGTCCGTTAACACGTCTGTATGATTTTCCAGAACCATTTGAATCTTCTCCCTCTGACCTTTTGTCAAATGTTTACTGACTTTCACCTGTGCAGGAGTTTCACAGCGTTTCAGGGGGTATTCAAAAGAGGTGAGAGGTTCGTTCTTCATCTCAGTAGCTATGGCCAAGGTCATTAAATGTGTCCCTTCCTGGTTTTGCCTATCATGATATTTCTTTAGGAGGTTCACCTGATAGATTTTTTCTTTACCTTTCTTATCTATCTTATAGTTAGTTCTAGATATCTTTTCTAAAACTGTGTAAGGACCTTGCCATCCGATCTGAAGTTTGTTGCTGCTGCCGGGTAGTAAAAGAAGCACCTTCTCCCCCACAGCAAGCTCCCTATCCTTCGCTTTCTTATTGTAATATGCAGCATGTTTCTTTCTGGCTTGTCTTAGGTTATCATTTGCGAGTTTCCAGCCAGTTTTTAAGCAAGTGGTCAGCTCGTTCACGTACTGATATGATTAGGTTACAGTCTCTTCTGCCTTCTCATCTGTCCACGTCCTCAATAAGACTTCCAATGGACCTTTGATTGGTGTGCCAAATAGCAGTGTTGCCGGTGCCATTCCGGTCGATCTATGTGGGACTTCCCGGTAAGCAAACAGGGCCGCGGGTAAGTATTGATCCCACGTGTCAGGTATTTCATGGGCCAGCTTTCGCAGGATGGAAATGAGTGTCTCGTTAAATCTGTCCACCTGCCCGTTCTCTTGTGGGTGATACGGACTACAGTGAAAGTGGTGGCTTGGAATATCCTGAAAACTTCCGCAGTTAGTCTTCCCTTGAACTGGGATCCATTATCAGTCAAGATTTGGTGGGGAAAACCTAACCTCGTGAATAGTGTAAGTAATGCCTCTGCCACATGTTTCGAGTCGATTGATGACAAGGCTACCGCCTCTCCCCACATAGAGCAAGTGTCCACCAGAGTAAGAATGTAACTGTTTCTCCTCTTGGTACGTGTGAGAGGTCCCACAATATCCACTGCAACTCTTTCAAAAGGGGTTCCCACGATTGGCATCTCCCCTAAAGTTGCTGGTGCAGTCCAATGCTTTGGAGCTACCCTTTGGCATTCTGGGCAGGATTTGACATATCTTTTTATATCTTCCGTTATCCCTGGCCAGAAGTAATGACAAGCTATACGCTGTCCTGTGGCGCTGATCCCCATATGACCACTGAAGGGGATGGCATGTCCTAACTCCATCACCTTTTCCCTATATGAAGTTGGAAGTACCAGCTGTCCATGACCAGTGGATCCAGTTCCAGCCTTCCTATACATTCGCTTGTTCTTCATATAGAAGTCTCCTTTGTTCGGAGGTGTATGACTTTTTGGGAGTTTCTTGAAACACGGCCTTAGTGACCTATCCTCCACCTGTGCTCTCCTCATCTCATCTGGATGAGTATTTATTGGGTTTTTTCCCCTCCTTCCTTAATTGTGAAAGTGTTTGGGTTCTGTACTGTTGCCATGATCACTGGTCTTTTGGGACTTCCCAAGAAGACATACCTACACCCCAATATCAGAGGGTAGATTGGTTCGTTTATCACTGCTGCTCTAATCACTCCTTCCACATAGCGAGTTTTACACTTATTCTGGCGATGGGAAGTGTCATGGTTGCTACTTCCTTGGTTGCCCCTTGTATTTCCACTGTTTCTGTGGTATATTGGTCAGGGTGCACCAGGTGAGAACTCACGACTGAGTCAAAATCCAATCCAGTATCATAAAGGCACTTAATAGTGGCCCCATTACATACGACATCTTCACATACAGGGGGATGATAAGGTTCCTGCTGTCCAGTAGGCTGTTCCTTCTGTCCCTTATTTCCTGTTTTAAGGCATGCAGCGTAATGTGGAGGGTTATTTTTCTTCCTACAGTCTTTTGTATTATGGTTATTTAGCTTGCAAATTTTACAATACTTACCATCAGATCTGTAGGGTTTCCTTTCATTGTATTGCGGGTTTCTATCTCTAGGGTCAAATCTTGGCCTATCATAGTTGGGTTTACCTCTGTTTCCTTGATCTCTACTGTCAAATTTATTCTGGTTTTGGGGGGGCTTTATTATGTTCTACCTGTTTCTTCTTTGCTCCAGCTACTTCTGACTGGGCTGCCTGATACCTCTCAGCGACATTGAGCACCTCACCCAACCTCTCTGCACCTTGTTCCATGAGAAACTTTCTCAGGTCTGGAGCCATGGACTCTCTCAATTGCTCAATCATGATCATTTCCTTAAGATCTTGGGTTTTCCCCAGAGCAGTCCATTTCTCCAAATAGGTTTCCAACCTGGCAGAGAATTGGTGGTAGGTCTCCCCAGACAGTAGCTTTGCATTTCTAAATCTCTTCCTGTAAAATTCCCCATTCTTCTCGTACCTAACTAGAAGAGCCTGTTTTAATATGTCATAGTCTTCCTGATCGTCTCTGCTCAACTTTGAGAACACTTCGTAAGATGTTCCCCTAAGCCCTTGGGATAATTTCAAACTCCATTTTTCCCTCTCTAAACCATAATTTGTAGCTAGTCTTTCAAATCTAGAGAGGAAGGACTCAATGTCATCCTCTTTTTCTACAAAGGGGTCTAAATGGAAGTTCATTGCCAAGTTAGAGGCTCCCTGAGTTGCACTAGCATCAGAGGTAGATGGGCTGTTACCATTCTCTGGAGCATGGCCTTGCAATTCCAATTCTTTTAGCCTTAGTTCGTGCTCCCTTTGCAATCGTTTGTCCTCTGCTTCTCAGCAATCTTTTCTTTTTTCTTCTTTTCTCAGCCTCTAACTTTTTTCTCTCTGCAGTCTCAGCCTCCCTTTTAATTTCCTAGCCTCCTCCCTCTTTTCCTAGCCTAACATCTTCTAGTTGTAATCTTTTAATTTCAGCCTCCCTATCAGCTTCTAATTTCCTAGCCTCCCTAGCATCTTCTAATTGTAACCTTTTCTCTTCTGCTAACCTCCTATCTTCCCTCTCAATAAACTTATCACATTCTGAAGTCACATACTGAATCAGAACTTGCCCCTCCATTCCCATTTCCTTTGCAGTCTGCACTGCAGCAGATCTGAATTTGGCCAAGTCTGCCATCTTTTATCTTGCACCAAATTTAATTAATCCAACTGTAATAGCTAACAAATATTTCTAATTAACTATGGGCTATGACAATTCATTTAATTCTCCACACTGATTAATGTTATAAATGTTATTACAATGGGGGTACCCTGGATCTATGATGTTACAATAAATTTAAATCCCGGACAGGACCCCAATATATGTGGTGGATTAACACCGGGGAGGTTATTGATGGTAAATAAATGAAAAACTAAGTGTCAACAGCGTGAGGTCAAGCTATGTAAGACCCTGAGTCTAATAGTTGAAAATGGTGTTGATGAGTTCTCAGGGGACCTAACGCTACCTCCCTCAGATCTCACGCTGTGCAATATTTTTATATCTATTGTGATGTTTGTTATATGGCTACGTGTCTAGGGTAATGCAAATGTAGTGATAAATGCCTGAAGAAAACAAACACAACTTTAACTCAATGAAAATTGAATCAACAAGACTGGGGTTAAAGTTAGAATATTATATTACAATTTTAATTTCCTGTACCTCAAATCTTTTGGGACAGGAATGTTTAAAACTTAAAATGAAGTGTGTTTATGTACAGCATTAAATAAATATGAAGGACATCTTGTCCATAAATGTCACTACTACAATGTTTATAGAATTTTATTCCCTGCTGAAACAATACTGTCTTATGAAGTGTCACTACTTGGAAGGACTGGGTGTCTCATCATTTCACAAAACAGTTTATAGTAGCGTGTGGAGAATACAACGTGATGAATTGACATAAGCCCGCAATCTTATGGCTTATCTTGTGGTTCCTTTGAAGATATATGACTTGCTGGAAAATACACACTCGTTCACTACAGTGTTCTCTGGAGGCAGATAAGACTTCAACATTCAAGCAACCAGCATGTTGCCTCGAAACTCTGCAGCTCCAGGTTATGGCTCACTGGGTAATATATGACTCAACCCGCAATCAATGAAATATTTCACAAGTATAAGGTTAACTAGCGATCAATGGCACAAGTTCAGATCGCCGACTTCCAAACTGCAAAGGCAATTGGTCACAAATTTGCTCTGCGTCTGCTCTTAACCCTTCTTGGAGGAAATATTTTTTCAAGTGGCACTTATGCTTAGCAAAGCGTTCGTTTATCCCCTCTCTTCCTAGACTAACCTCAACCAATCAAATCAAGTTAAGCCAATTTGACTTTCTTTAAAAAAAAAACGCGATTAGAAAATGTAACATCCAAAGATTTTCAAAGTTGAGCGGTTACCACTGTGTATGTCTGTCTGTCTTCAATTTTTATTTTCTACGATATCTCTGTTGTTATTGAAGCGATTTTAAAGATTGAAAGTGATTATTAACCGGACAATTGTCCTTTATCTAGCCAGTATGTTTTCATTTACTTCTTTATCCTAGTTTTCATCTTGGTACTTTTCTTTCTTTCTTTATTCAGAACAACATACTTTTACTCTAAGGCAAGATAACATATTATAAGGATTAATATGGTATTCCAATAAACAATATTATCGTTTCTGTCCTTTCCTTTTATTTATCCTTCTATTAGAATACAATACATTATCTACGTTTTTCTTGCCCCCTTCTCTGCCCTGCACACATTTGGTTTGCTAGTTTCAGTTTCACAATGCACAAGTTAGGTTAGATTTTTTCCATGTTAATCCCCCCCTTTTTCTCTCTCTCGCCCGTTCTTTGAAAACGAAACAACGCGTTGGCCGGCTGCCAAACTGTCTAATGGTCGTTTTAAATATTAGGACGGGTAACGAAAAAAGCTTGTGGTTTTTGGGGGTGGGTATCATACGCTTGGCATTAGTTAATTCAAATCTTGGACAAGCGATGGCCTTGGGCAAAAAGAATTTCAAACATGTTGTAGTTATTTATAGTTCCAACCTGTCTCTAAATAATAGGGTGGGTGTCTATGCGGTTTCTGGGGGATAGGTACCCTCTTCCAACTTATGGTAAAAAAAAATCAAGGAGTGTCCAATTCTAAGCTGAAAGTTTGACCCTTGTTTTTCTTCATTTTTCTCACTCTTCGCTTTTATTTGGCGTAAATCATGCCTTTTCATTCGTTATTTTCAATAGTTTGCTCTATGCTGGACATAGCATGGCTATGTAGCAGATTTGAGCTGGGAATCGTTCTCTTTCGATGTGTATTCTCTGTGTGTGAAAGACGTGTTTTTGACGAGCTCCAGAAAGTGTACTCTTGTGATAGAGACTTTGTGAAATTATATCAGCTAAGTCGTCCTACAGTATGGAGTCTATGCTTGATAATATTGAAGTGGACAAGCGAATGCTGAGATGAAAGAAGTGAGTGTGGAACTATTATATTAAAGATTTCAGCAATATGCATCAGACATCTTGTCCTTAGTCTACGTGACGATAGACTGGTTTCTTGGAGAGGCTAGTAAATTTGCATTGATTATTATATGGATGCAAATATATAAGGAGCTTCGTCCTGTAATAAACTTGAATATTGTTCTTCACGTCAAACTGGCCTTATGTCTGGGACTTGTGTATCTATCAATGCCGTTGCGACTGGTCGATAGATCCATGAGTGCAACGTTACTAGAATTATCTTTGTTTGCCTGTGCTCTTTTTTCAAGATTATGTTACATGTTTTAATGTCGTATTGTTCTATAGGGTTTGGAGTGAGATTGTTTCAAATAGCGGGACCGGCATATAAAAAGCTTAGTGTATACTGCTGCTATTGAAATAATCATGACCTGTGATTGTTAGCTGTACAGTACTGTTAAGTGTAAAATTTGTGGTTGTAGTCTAGTTCAATATAATTTTTTCTCCAGTTTTCTCCATTATTGTACGTGAAATTGTGCTTCTTACCTGGTTATCCTTTATTTAATAAATGTTATACATGTTGTAAAAAAAATTGTGATGTATTGTCATAAGTGTGAATAGAGCTACATTTTATTTATTTGTTCTATAGTTCATATATTTTTGCATAAGTTTCCTATTTGTTTTTGCTTCTTTTGGGCTCTGATCACTGTATTCTGTCTTCTTGTTTGTACTTTTCTTTTATGCTCCATCAGTAACATCTATATATTTTGCTACTAATGCATCAAGTTGGTTGAATTGAAGTGGTGATTTAATTATTGAAAATATTATTCAAAGTGATAATATTATAAAATTTACTTTATTTGTTGCTATTGAAAGGCACAATAAGAGTAAATCATGGCAACCTTGAAAGATTTAGTAAAGGTTGGAAAGGATTTTGGTTTGGAGGGGGAAGCCTTGCAAAACTATGTAGATGTGGTGGGTTGATGTTAATACAGTTTGTTGTTAAGAAATCTTATTGTACTGAATGAGGTCAGCTGTGAAGGTCCCTGAATATAATAAATATTTGAGTAAATTTCCAGGGCACCTTTCTACTTCCACCACTATGATCTCATTCAGACTTATTCTTGATAGACTATAAGATGACTACGTTTGGTGTCTAGGCTTATGAAATGTAGTGTAAGGTTGCATTAACCAACTAAACATATAAACAATTACACAAATTATTTTATTATCTACTACAACACAACAGTGCCACGACAATCACATACAAACTACACTTTAAAAGACTATCTTTGGTAAGTATGTGGTTAAAAGTTAAGGTTTTTCAATTTAATGTCCTGAATCTGATTTATTTGGAATCAGGACTGACAATCAAAGTGAAATCATAGCAATTAATTACATCAATCAATTTATACAATGGATCTTCTGTCCATAATACATATATTATTAAATAAGGGTGTAGTTGTATTGTTTAACTGAGGTGACTTCTAGTATACACTGGTTGATTGTTTACTATCATCATCTCTGCATGTTGTTTGTAAGTTTTTATGGACACTGATGGAATGTTTATATCACTATTCTCAGTCCTTTATTTTGATATAATGTTTGTTGAGCGATCGTGTGCCGAAACATGCACCTAACTTGGTAATAGGATGTAGGAATCTTCCTGCACTCCGCTGAACGACAACCTTCAGTTCCCACTTCTTCAAGAATGATGGTGGTTTACAGTTGTCTCCGAAAAAGGCAAGACTGTGGCATGAATATATCGGCCCACTGTAGTCTGGCACCAGTTATTGACAGCAACCAAATACCTCTGAAATCAGAAGGATATGCCTCCTTCGTAATCAACAGCCTACACTAATACTCAACAACCAGGACAGGCACATTACAAACAAACATGCAAGATCAGCTCTTTACGACAATCCCTTTCATCAGTTTCTTTCGATGTGACCAGGTATACCAGTACTCCTCTCCCCTAATAGTTACAACGCCTCTGCAATTTCAGCAATAATCTGTTGTCCATACCATAGGATAGGTATTATGCTCCTGATGATAATCCTATATAATTTAGTTGGTCTACACCTCTCTGATAGTCTTTCATATGCTGGATCTATCTCTAGACTCTGTTTTGAGTCTGCCCTAGACTCACTTACTTATAATCGTATGTCAGTATCTCACATTCAAATTTTATTTTAAATAAAATATTAAGAAAATCAATCTTACCACAGATGTAAGGAAATAACACAAGTAAAACGCTGACTAGGCAATAAAATCTGGCACACTTTCGATCTGCCTCTGTCCAGGCTTTTCCTTTATTAGAAAATTCTTAGCCTGTTCTCAACGTACTTGATTTTCACAGAATTTATTTTCAAAAATGGCAGTGAACCGACGCTTCTACTTGACCATATCTAACGTTCTAACCAATCAGGCCATGTTTACATGAGCCTTTGAAAAAAACTATCCCTCCTATACGTTTCCATTAACAACAATATTTGTATTTCCAGGTCACCCAATAATGTTTCGCCTTACATTTTACTACAGCCACTCAAATCGTATCTAACTTGTTGGCCTCATTTCCCCCAAAGCAGTGTTTTCCAAACATGCCATAAAAAACTTAAGCAGATATGATCTTGTGCTGTCAGTCAACTCCACTATAGTATTTTGGCTATAATTTGTTAATTAATGGACTATTTGCGAAACACATAACATATTCTTTGTCAGCAAGTCCTAAGGTACCCGAATATATAAGTTTTATGGGGCTAAGTGGCTTCGTTCAAAATATGTATTTTTCTATGATAGTCGTGTATTTGCTGTTACCACCGTTCACTTCCATACTAGGGGATGTCTTCTGTACTTACGATAGAATTTCGTCATTCCTAATAAGAGCTAAAGTCGTTTTAGTGACACGTGTCGTCTACATGTTCTAACTTTTTCATCGTATTTTGGGGGAACCCCTAAGGCAAGGCTTGCATTGTCATGAGTTTAATATCGATAGAGCTACATGGCCTAGTAGGCTCATGAACTTATTGGTCGGAGATGCATTTACTGTTGTGTACAATGGATGACCAGTCTAGAAATGACTATGATGCTGTTAAAGTATTATTACTTAAGAGATTTCAGTTGGATGAGGATGGTTATAGGCTAAAATTTAAATCACTAGTGCCAGATTCTGCTAAAGACTTTACAGAATTTATTGCGTCAATAAAATTTACTTTTCTAGATGGATTGATCTTGCTAAAATTGAAAAGACATTTGAAGGTTTATCTGACTTAATTCTCAGAGATAAAGTTTTATCCTCCATTAGTGGAGATTTTTTATCCTTCTTACAAGAAAGAAAACCAGATAAGTTGTCTGTTTGTGAAACCTTGGATAGACAATACCAGGCTCACACCCAAACAAGAATTTAAGTAAAGATAACATTAGGGATTCTCTGCCAGCAGCTTCAGCCAGAGTGATGAATTATAACAATTGTAGGCAAAAATCCAATAGCATTGACAGAAATTATAGATTCAATCAAAACAGTCAATATGGTAACAATAGAGGCAAATATAACTTTAATAAGAAATCTCAACAGCCTCAGAGATATGATAACTACAATAATAATAATGATTATTATGGACCTCAATCATCAAACAGATATAATGATTACCAAAAAAGAGGAGGTTATAATGTCAAATCAAACAGAGGTAATAGGTCATTCCACAGGAATAATGACAATTACTCAAACAATAGAGGTTCTTTTCAGAACAATAATTATCGACAGGCAAGAAACCCAGAACGTGTTAATGCTGTCGTGGATGTCAGTAACAATAATGCAAACCAAAACAATGTGCCTATTGCTCATGCAAATGCTTGCAGTGTTGATTTAGCTAATAGTACTAACTGTACTCAATGCAGTTCTTTGTTTCAGCCACAGAGAGTACCGATACTTTTTGTGTGGACACCCTTTGTCTGTTATGCCATCTGTTGAAAACACAGGTTCCTTGGTACTGGATAAGGGTTTTATAAATAATAAATTAGTTTCACTGTTGCTTGATACAGGTGCAACAACTATTGGAATACAAAGATCGATGGTGGACCCATCAGATTACACAGGAAAGGAAGTTAAGTGTATTACTTTTGGTGGAACGGCAGAATACTATCCTACAGCGGAGGTATTTCTGGATACACCGTATTTTACTGGTAGAGTGCTCGCATGTTTATTAAATAAACCTGTCGCTGTGATTATTCTTGGAAACATCCCAGGGATCCATGAATGTTCTAGACAAGACATTGAGAAGTGGGAGAAAAAGCACTTAATAATGGCTAATGCTGTTACGACCAGAGCACAAGCTCGTGAAGAAATGTTAAATAATAATGGTGATGATATTATTTTAGAGGAAGTTATCAATGATGATGAGCACACAAATGATGTCATGAGTGATGATAATGACGACATTGATAATGATGAGGGTAATGAAAATGATAATACTACTCTTGTTGAAGAAGATGATTATTTACAAATGGAATTGATTGAGAAAGAATCTTTCATTCAAAGACAAAGAGAAGATGACTCTTTAAGAAAATTTTTTAAGTTGGTTACATCAAGGAAGGTGATTACTGATGATAAGGCAAAACATTGGTATACCTTACATAATGATGTTTTGGTGAGGAATTTTCAAGATGTTGATTCTGTTAAGACACAAATAATGCTACCTATTTGTTATAGACCAGTGGTGCTACGACATGCATGCGATATAAATGCTGCGGGCCATTTGGGTATCGCAAGGACTAAACAGAGAGTTTTGTCTCATTTTTTTGGCCTAGTGTGACCAAAGATGTAAAGGTTTTTTGTCGCACTGGTTTAGATTGCCAGAGTGTTGCAACTAAAAGGCCTGGTCATAACGCACCCATTCAAGCAGCAGACATATCTTTGCTTCCATTCGCAAAGATGGCTATTGACCTTATTGGTCCTATCAAAGTCACTTCAGCTAGGGGTCATAAATTTGAATTAACGTGTATCGATATGTGTACTCGTTGGCCCGAGGCTATCCCATTGAAAAAATTTCCAGTGACGATATAGCAGATGCTCTATTTTTAATATTCAGCAGACTGGGTTTTCCAGAAAACATAGAGTCTGATAATGGATCGCAATTTGTATCGGATGCCATAAAAAAGTAATGAACATGTTTGGAATTAAAAGATCACCCAGTTCATTATATCACGCTCAAGCTAGTGGAAAAATAGAAAGATTTAATAGTACCTTAAAGCAAATGCTCGATAGAGTTACAGCGAAATATCCGCAAGATTGGGTTCGAATCTTGCCAGCTGTTCTCTTTTGCCTACCGAGAAATTCTCAATTCAAGTACGGGATTTTCCCCTTTTGAGTTGAAGTATGGTGCAAAGCCACGAGGTCCCATGGCTACATTAAAACAACTACTTATTGGTACTAATATGGACGAGGAGGTTCAATCCTCTTATCAATATGTCGCAAATTAAAGGCAAAAGATTATTCACGCATGCAAAATAGCAGTGCAGTAGTCGGAAAGGGCAAAATCAAAGGCTCGACTGTTTTTTAATAAAAACAGGAAACTGCGCCAATTATGGCCAGGAGACGAAGCTTTTGTGTTGCTTCCGAACAAGAAAAATAGATTGCTGATTTCTTGGAAAGGTCCTTACAAAATCAAAAACAAATTATCAGATGTCGACTATGTTGTAGATGTGAAAGGAAAAGAAAAATTTTTCACATTAATATGTTACAACAATTTCATACTAGACCACCACATCTACGTCCTATCTTTGAAGCTATTGACGAATCTATTGATCGTAGTTCTTCTTTGGCAGTAATTCAAGAGGAAACTTCGGACTTTGCTGAGGATGGTGAACCTATTCTATCGTTACCTGATATTCATCTGTTGGCGACTGAATCTTGGAAAGATGTTTCCATTGATCCTACTTTGAATTCTAATCAGAAAGATCAGATTTCTGACTTACTACAATCTTTTTCTGATGTGCTCACGGATATTCCTGGGCATAACTGATGTCATTCAACATGATATCATGTTAACGTATTTCGGGCCTATTAAACTGAAACCGTATCCTATTGCAATTCATTTGCAATCTCAGAAACAAGATGAGATAAAACAAATAATTAAATTAAACATAATAGAACCGTCCAATTCACCATATAGCTTTCCTATCGTGTTTATCAGGAAAAAAGACAAATCTATAACAATGTGTATTGATTTTAGACGGTTAAACGCTGTGTCCATCCGAGACGTGGAACCTCTTCCCATTCTTGAATCACTTCTTGACAGACTATCTACTGCCACTTTCTTCACTAAGTTTGACTTATCAAAGGGATATTGGCAGGTTCCTTTATCTGACAAATCTAAACCGTACACAGCTTTCGCTACACCTTTAGGTTTGTTTCAATTTAACTATATGTCCTTTGGTCTTGTTAACGCTCCTGCTACGTTTGTACGCATGATGTGGATACTATTTTCTGATCGTGAGGATTTGATTACCTACATAGATACATAGATGATATTTGTTTATTCCACCAGTCTTAGAATGATCATATCAACGGTATTCATTCTTTATTAGATAACTTACGATGTCATAATATTACGGCTCGACCTTCTAAGACGAAAATAAGTTTTTCTGAAATTACCTTTCTTGGTCACAAGGTTGGAGGTGGAGCCTTCAAACCTGAAGATTCTACGGTTTCCAAAATTCTTAATCTAGATATTCCCCCCCAAAAAAAACAAGTTCGAAGTCTTATGGTGTTAATAAATTTTTACAGGCGATTTTTACCAAATTTTTCTGATTTAACTTCAGTGTTGTCCGCGTTGCCGAAGAAAGACGCGGCAAAGAAAGTAATTTGGACGCATGCGTGTAATGATGCATTAAATGTGATAAAACATGCCTTTTCTAAATCGCCAATATTACGTTTGCCTGATATTCGATTTCCTTTCATTCTCAGAGTTGACGCCAGCAATGTCGGAATAGGGGGAAACACTAATGCAAGAGTTTGAAGGCCACATGCATCCTATTATGCATGTGAGTAGAAAGTTAACCCCCACAGAACAAAAGTACCCTATCGTGGAGAGAGAGCTTTTGGCTATTGTTTTTGCCTTCAAGAAACTTCAACGATACCTCTTGGGAGCTCACTTCACTCTTGAGACTGATCAACGAGCCTTGGGCTATTTACAGACAGCTCGTTTTACTAATCTAAAGGCAGCTAGAGCCAGCCTGGCTTTACAGCCGTACGATTACAGCATTAGATCAATAAAAGGAAATCTCAATGTCGTCGCCGATGTGTTGTCTAGATGCGCCAAGGACGCACCATCATCCATCGCGTCCACAAGTTCAAATGATCAACATAATGCTATGTAGACAGAATATCTACATTCACAGATTCGGCGCTCAAAACATTTCGCATCAAGAACCATTAAATCACCAGATTGTACTTTTGTCACGGTGATGTTACAGCAATTCCAACCGCACAGCCACATGATGATGCTTATTGATAGATCACTGCATGGCATGTGACATATCGTTTTACTTCGGACATTGCATAGACACAGCATACATCAATCTTTTTCAACTACTATACTGTTCAAAAAAAAAGAAACGCATAGCTACTGAAGGCACACACATAGCCATAATTTTGACATTCAATAAATTTTTTAATTTAATGAGTTAATTGTTCAAACTGCACACAAGAATACCTTAGGGTTCAACCAATCAATTGACAGTTGTTTTGCATCTGGGTCACGAGAGTGTTTTGGCGTACGGGCTTTCCCGTTTGTATGGTGTGTGGCCTCCTCTTGCATCGATCAGCGACTGGCATCTCCTGAGTATGGATGCGATCAGACGTCTGATGTTGGCCTGTGGGATAGCTGCCCACTCTTCCTGGAGTGCCTGGAACAGATCACGGCGATTGGCTGGAGCAACGTCTTAACGACAAACACGTCTATGCAGCTCATCCCACAGGTGCTCAATCGGACTCATGTCTGGAGACAGGGATGGCCAGGGAAGGGTGAGAATGTTTTTGGCAGTCAGGAACTGCGTGGTCAACCGTGCACAATGGGGTCTGGCGTTGTCCTGTTGAAACACAGACCTTTGGGCAGCCAAAAGTGGAAGGACATGAATTTCATTGACGTATCGTTGCGAATTCAAGCCTCCTTGAATGTGCACAAATTGACTCCTTTCGTTGTAACTGATCATTCCCCACACCATTGCACCTCCACCACCGTGCGGCGGAGCTTCATCAACGCAATTTTGGGCAAAACGTTCATTTCGCCTACGGTAGACCCTACGCCGTCTATCATGACGTTGCAACAAAAAGAAAGATTCGTCACTAAACCAGACACATCTCCACTGATTGTCAGCTGCCCAGGGACGATGCTGGTTGGGCCAAAGAAGTCGATTTTGTCGATGGCGGAGCGTAAGGACAGGTCCTCGGTGAGGTCGTTGTGCCTAAAGTCCAGCGTCATGCAGTCTATTCCGGACAGTTTGATCAGACACATGACGTCCTGCAGGCAATGACTGGGCAGTTGAGGAAGCTGTTGTAAACCTGTCTCTGAGGTGACGAAGCCGAATAAAGCGATCCTCCGCTGCTGTTGTCACTCTCGGTCGTTCACTGCGATGCCGGTCTTCAACTGAGCCAGTGTCTTGGAACCGGTGCCAAAGTCGACTGATGGTACTCTGATGCACGTTTGATGCCTGGCAACCTGACTTTGACTTTCGCCTGCATGCAGTCTGCCAGTAGCAATGTTCCTTAAATTTATCGATAGAGATGCCATAAATGTCTGCTTGAAAATGAACTGAATTTTTTGCGTGTAGCGTTATCCTTTTATAGAGTTTCAGTTGCGTAATCAGTGAATAGTGTTCACGCCAAATTTTGTTGCTTTCACGTGCGCGCAACATGAGCTGTGGTCATAAATTGCGTCATAAACACTATTGACCACTGCGTTGTAACGATTACAAAAACGAACGCAATTCAGGTCAACACGTGCATTTGACACCGTAAAGAACATTTGAGGCTGGTTTTTATATACCGTAGCACCAAATTTTACTTACAAACTCGTAAAAACGCGCCCTCGGATAGCTATGCGTTTCTTTTTTTGAACAGTATAGTTGTCAAGAAAAGAATTTGTACAAATGTTTCGATTGATTCAGTTCGACACAGTTTTGGAAATACACACATTAACAGTCAAGAGACTTTATGCTGTCTATCAAGGGAGACAACTATAAAATAAAACTCATACCAGGATTTCAAGGGAGTTAACCATGTGATTTTTATACGCAAATTTTCTTTGTAGTTTCGCTTCATAGTTCTCGCACTTATGGATTTTGTGTCTTCTACTATTAAAGAGACAACAATCATGGACACATTTAGGATGGAATTTTTACATGAAACTTCAAGCACTATATGATTGTGTGCACGGAATGGATTTGACTTTATTGGAAATGATAGCTTTTTTCCATACAGGAGTGGATAAGACATATTAACTTAATATATTATTTAACTTTTCAACACAAAAGAATATTACTTGGACACTTATGAATTAGATAATAAGGCGCTTTGTACGCTATTATGAAATTAATTCGTGATTCGTTGTTCATATTATGTATATGATACAATTTGACATACCATTCACTACCACACAAAACTTTATGTATTTGACAATGTGTAACAGTCAAACATTTTGTGTGTGTCAAGTGTCTGTCTTACGTCTTCTATGATTGAATAAGATTATTATATACACTTAGAATTAATGTTAATTTTAAGTGCCATTAATTGACTAGGTGACATGACAATGAACAGTATGTGTTTTCTGACAGACGGAAGTATGAGAATGCATGGTATATTATCCTTATTAATGTTTGCTGTAGTACCTCATTATAATGTAAAATTGTTTTGAGCTGTTTAGTAGACAGTGGTACCGGGTATTGGCATTTCATGCTGTTTTTCCACACCTCGCGTGTTAAATTGCCTGCATTACGGCACAAACATAGGTCTATGCATGGTCATAGCAACAGTGACATGTAATGTTACCTTTTGCTCACCTTCGTGGTGTTTTCTCATAATAGCAATAATGTCAACTGCGTTGCCATTATTGGCCGGAAGGGGGGGGGGAGTAGTTGTTATGAGTAAAATCATAACAGGCTTTATCGCACTCGACATGGTTTGTATACATACTTCCTTGTTGATATGCGTTGCCCGGACTACTCCGGAAGTACGTCACATAGTCTGCTAATATTCGGCAGACTATTCTTTGCCGGCTCTACGTTGCAGATTTGAGCTGGGAATCGTTATCTTTCGATGTGTATTCACTGTGTGTGAAAGACGTGTTTTTGACGAGCTCCAGAAAGTGTACTCTTGTGATAGAGACTTTGTGAAATTATATCAGCTAAGTCGTCCTACAGTATGGAGTCTATGCTTGATAATATTGAAGTGGACAAGCGAATGCTGAGATGAAAGAAGTGAGTGTGGAACTATTATATTAAAGATTTCAGCAATATGCACCAGACATCTTGTCCTTAGTCTACGTGACGATAGACTGGTTTCTTGGACTGGCTAGTGAATGCCATTGATTATTATATGGATGCAAATATATAAGGATCTTCGTCCTGTAATAAACTTGAATATTGTTCTTCACGTCAAACTGGCCTTATGAAGTTTTCTACTGTTAAGGACTACTTACACGTTTTATAAGGCTGTTAAAAAGTGGGACTTAAGGCCTGATATAAATATATACCCTAGACAAGCTGGAAGCAAAGATCCAGCTATTTGATGACTCTAAAGAACTCGGAGAGGGAGAAGTTAGACCAGACTAACAAACCAATATTTTACCTTCCTACAGTATTGTTAGCTATTAATTTCGATAGATCGGCTCATACGTGTTGCATAAATAAATAAAAAATGTGAAATATTTTAAGAATAACGTTAATTGATAAAATAAATCTAAACATTCTCTAAAAGTAATTGGTAAAGGAAAAGAAGTGTCCATTTGCTGAAGCCTAATTTCTGTGTGTTTTCAAGTGTTGTGCATTTTATAATTTTAGTCAGCCAGTATTTTAAACTTAGCGGCTAATTTTATTTTAGACAAGTAGCAATTGCAATTTTCGTGTCGCCTGTAAACACTGTCCTGACGCAGCATGGCCGAATCACAAAATCTCCAAACGTTTTATTTAAATGTTGCTTAAGAGATAGGCTTATCAGGCAAAGAGTTATCAGAGTTTGTTGCCACTTCGGTGAAAGAGGCCAAACCAAGAATCGAATCTAGTGCTAGCACCAATGGGTCGAGGAGCTCTCAGACTAGTGATGGGGTAAATATATCTCACGCGATTGTTCCAAGCGCGGCCTCTTTTCAGTTAGATGCTTACTCGGAAAATTCGGAGGAAATAGACATTTATCTTGCTAGATTTGAGTCTTTAGCTGCCACCTATGGATTAGATAGAGAGAGAGAGATACAACATAAAGCTATCGCAGAGTCTGCGAGGAGCTGCATACGACGTCTTCCTCAAAATGGCACCGTAAGACAACAACAATTATGATTTGTTGAAGAAAGCTCTGCTGCAACGTTTTGCGCTTAATGCGCAAACTTTTCAGTGCAAATTCCGGGAAGCCAAGAGGCAAAAAGACGAAGCGTACAAGCAGTTTGCTACACGTCTGACAATGTACTTGGAGAAGTAGGAATCACTAAGCGCCTTCGACGAATCGTACGAGGGATTACAAGAAATGATTATCGTGGAGCAGTTTAAGGACTCGCTCACCCCAGACATGAGATGTTTCTTGGCTGAGCATGGGGCCAAAACTCTTGATCAGGTGGTACTGGTTGCTGATCGGTACCAGAGCGCCCAATCGGAAGTGAACCCGACTAAAAGGCGCCTACGCGATAATCACCCCAAACGAGAGGAGCGCCCCTTTACTGACTCCAAGAGTACGACCAACACCTCACTCAACACGACACAACAGCAACCACAACCACAGGATCACCATAGGCAGAAACAGAGCAATTCAGCCCAGGGAACTGGAAGGCGATGATGCAAGGCGTGCAAATCTGACACGCACTTCACATCGGACTG
Organism: Oreohelix idahoensis; assembly: GCA_024509875.1. NCBI lineage: Eukaryota > Metazoa > Mollusca > Gastropoda > Stylommatophora > Oreohelicidae > Oreohelix > Oreohelix idahoensis. The sequence continues at coordinate 166,589 of JAMPIV010002124.1, read as the reverse complement.
TAAGAGGCCTAAGGCAGGCCCTTATAATGTCGCATGTGATCAGGGGGCCGATAGGGAAACATGACACCCACGCATATGAACAAAATTCCAGCCACCCTTCTATTACTGAGCAAGTAACCGTGGGTAACCAAACCATACGGCGCCTCTGTGATTCGGGTCTTGAATATTCCGCTTTAGTTTCCCCGTCTTTGGTGAAGACCCACCAATGCACTGGTGAAACTGTAGAAATACAGGGGCCCCGGCAGAGCATAAAGCCTATGATTCTTCCAGTTGCAGAAATTGAAGTTTCAACCCAATATGTACGGGGGAAAATCAATGCTGCAATAGTAGACTATCTTGTCTACCCTCTCATCTTAGGGAGGAAATATGTGTTTCTTGGAGATCCCGCACGAGACTCTAAGTCAACACAAGAGAGAGAGAACACAGGAAACTTCCAAGCGGCCCCTGAGCTCTTATATCTAAACAGCCTGAATATTTCAGAGCTGAAGCAGGCACAAAGACCCGATAAAACCCTAACGCCTTGCTTTTCTAAGTTGTATGGAAATTACTCCCATACTCCCCAGGGAGCATTTTACAGGGAGAAAGGTTTTGTTTATAGACGGGTAGGGAATAAGAGACAGTTAGTTGTCCCACTCCCATTTCGCACCCGCCTGATGCAGAAAATGCATTCCACCATGCCCCATCCCATTCCCTGTTCATATGCCCTGGAGGAAAATGTATCTCAGAATCACTTCTGGCCAGGAATGCGGAAGGAAATTCGACAGTTCGTGAGAGATTGTTCGGTTCACCATCACCCGGACAACCAGAAGGATGAAACTACCAAGAAAGAGTTTGAGCAGAGTACCCAACACTCAGCCTGTGATACCTCGTACCTCAACTCAACATTCATGTGTAGTAAAACCGCGTTACGCCAAGCGCAGATGATATCACCGTTGCGCCATACTCTGAACAGAGTCGGATAGAAAGAACCCATGCTTCAGCTGGAACTTTCTACACCGAGGATGGAATTATTTATCGACAGACTAGGCAAGGGAAGCAACTCTTAGTGCCCCTTCCTTTAAGACCCTTCGTTACGATTGCAGCTCATATATCTTCATCGGGGGAACATCTTCCCGTGGCTACCAGTATTCGTAATATTAAGGAGGTCTACTTCTGGCCCAACTGATGGAAAGACGTTCGTCAGCACGTATTAAACTGTTCACATTGCCAAGCGAGAAGTTTAAACACTCGCCAACGAGATAATGAGGAGAAGAGCACTGGCATTTTAGAACAGTAGGAGAGGAAGGCACACACTTCACAAAAGTTCACTTCCAAACCTAAATATTTAATGAAATATCTTTGGTGAGGAGGTATGTGACGACACGTCTGTACGTGTCCTTTTGTGGGATCTTTCACACCTTCAACCCTCCGGCAGTATACTTTTTTTCCCTTCATTTTTCTCACTCATCGCTTCTATTTGGCAAAAATCATGTCTTGTCATTCGTTATTTTCACTATTTTGCTCTATGCTGGACATAGCACGGTGAATTCTCTAACACGCCACTCCCCTATGGCAGTATTTGCTATGGGAGTATTGTGTATCTTATTGTTTCACACTCCACTCGCAGACTGTTGTTACGATTCGCCAGGTTTGGTGACCCGGCCAGCGATAACATTTTATCGCCTAATCCGTCTGAACACCTGTTGTAACGTGTCAGTCAAACATTTGAACCCACTGGAAAGCGGCTGATCGCGTTGACACAAGCCGGTTTTGTGATCAGATGAAAGAAGACCACACGGGCTATCAAGACATCTGTCTGGCGTAGGCACGCACATTATTCTGATAAACATAGGTGCGCCGGAAGTCTTAGGTCTTTGTCATCACTGCAGTAAGAGGCCACGCGTGTATATTAAATTTAATATTTTCAAATACGCGTGGGATGAGTAATGATAAACTTCCCCACCCAAACAGTGCTAGGTAGATTTGATTGGTTCGCCAGAATCTACTATGATTTGATTGGAACTTTCGGCGGAAACACAGCTGGGATTTGAAACTAAGAATTGTGAGATATAATCTAACAAACTCGTAGTCACAGCCCACATAACCGACAGACTGCATCGCAGCGTCAACTCAACACCTCCTACAAGCCAGAAGAAAGAGGATAGGACTTATCATTCCACAATTATAAGTACTAGATCGAGTATTTGGCAAATTTGGAATTCATAAGTAAACCCGCCATTTTAATACAAGACTGGAAACTTGGGAATTTTAGCACAAGAAGCCATTAGAGGAATTATACAAACAGTTTTCCCAGGCCAGAAAGTCGCAGAACACCAGCCGTCAGAGGAATTAACTCATATTTCCAGACCTTAAGTGATTCGGACAGCATCTAAATACAGAGCTGTGGGTCCATTCTAATCTGCGCCAGGAGAAGTGTGTAATCCCAAAATTTTGGGGTAAGTGTAAACAATTAATTTACTAATGTAAATTTTACAGGTTTTTTGTGCTAAGTGGTTATATATATATGAGGCTGGCAACCTCAACATATGAAAATAGTATATGCATGAACCACTACTGCAAGAGCTGGTGATTTTTTTTCTGACTAGGCGTGCTGGAAACCCGACAGCAGAGATGACCCCAGAACTCAGATGGGTGTAAGGACTAGTAATGAGTGATGATTACATCACATGTGCCTGTCGTGAAACATTCTAAATCCACATATATAAATTAAAAGGTAAATGTAAAGCCTAACACATAAATTCAATAAAATGGAAAGAAGAATGGTAAAGAACAGTGCTGTCACAATGACTGTACTCGAGATCCCCCCCCCCCTTTTTTTTCTACTTCGTCTGAAAATTGTAACGCTTTCACGTTTGATAGTAAAGCCTATAGCAGCATACACGCCTTTCTAACAATAAAACGTGTACTGTATTTCTTAGAAAACCTTGAGATACGCAAGCTGATTAATGACCTAGATTAATACTAGCATTAATTTCATTTTATACACTGCGTAATGAAAAGACAGATGAACTTAGGGTAGAGAGAGAGAGAGAGGGCTGAACGGAGGAACGTATGCAACACTAACACGCGTCTCGCGATATAAAATTAATGCCACCCCCAAGCGTAAGGCATGAAGCACTAACTTTTTTTCAAATAGACAGTGATAAAAAACACTACCAATACGAGGGTTAGGTTTTAAAAACCTGTTTAATGCTTATTAGTAAACATGACATTATACTGTTTTATGTCTGAAAGCCTGACAGTACCGAGACACCACATCGTATCGAAGTGAACGGGAGGTAGAAGAAAATGCATATTTTGAACGCAGCCACTTAGCTCCATTAAATTTATATATTTGGGTTCCTTAGGACTTGCTGACAAAGAATATGTTAAGTGTTACGCAAATAGTCTAGGAATTAACAAATTATAGCCAAAAGAAAATAGTGAGGGTGTGTGACAGCACCAAATCATAATCGCACAGTGGCATGTTTTGAAACCACCATTTTACGGGAAATAGGCCAACATGTTAAATCCGATTTGATTGGCGGGAAGTATATGTAAGACGAAACACGATTAGTCGGACTGCAAATACTAATTTTGATTGTTAGGGGAAACGTAGGAAGGGTAAATTTTTTCAAAAGCTTGTGTAAACATGGTCCTATTGGCTAGACCCGCTGATATAGTCAATTAGAAGCGTCTGTTCAGTGCCACATTTTAGAATAAACTTACTAAGAAACAGTGCGTTGAGATCCAGCTCATATTTTTCTAAATAAAAGCCTGGGACAGAGGCAGATCGGAATTTGTGCCATAATTCATCGCCAGTCAACGTATTTGTTTATTATTTCCATGAATTGTGGGACCGTGCTCCTAACTTAGTGAAGCAGCACCTGGTCTGAGTTTTGCTGAATCCAGAGGCTGATAGCATACCCCTTGATCCAGATAGCGACCAGTGAGGTGTCACAAGAACACAGTGAAGCAAGCGAGCAGAGGAGACTGTTTCCTGCCGCCATCACAGAAGATAAGATTCTGTGGCCAGAGCAGCTCAATCCTATGTGCCCCCCCCCCCCCCTTTAAAATTGACAGTAGATTAATTAAAGAGGGACAATAAATTGTTTCAAATGACAGGAACTGTGAACTTTTCCCAATACGATTTCCACCATAAGCAAACACTTGAAGTCATGATGACAAACAACAACCTAGCTTGAAAAAGCCAGTATTACCTCATAGTACTACTTCACAACTTACACACATAGAATAAGAATAATAAAATATGTCAATACAAAGATCATATCGATAAATTGTGTACATACAACTTGTAATTACATTTGATTGTGATTCCTAGTTTACTGTGTAGTTGAATCAGGATATCTATTATTGAAAGGAATTAATACATATATTTTTAAATTTAAACACTTGACTCATTTAAGATAGTCTTATAGAGTGTTATATGTGTGTGAGTGTCACAGTGTTGTAAAGTGTTGTGGAATAAATTAAATTGTTTATCTGTCTGTTGTTGTTGTGACTTATACTTCATCATTATCATAACCCTAGACATTCAACGTAGTCATCACAATATTCCAGAATAATTCTGACTGAGGTATAAATGTGGTAGCAAGTAAGGTCATCTGTAATACACCACACTTATTAGATACAGATACCTTCACAGCTGATCTCAGTCATTACACTAAGTCCCCTATAAATATTTATATCATCCCACTTTACCACATATATTGGGGTCTCGCTCCCGGGATATTGAACTTTCTCCTATTATATATATTGGGAATAATAAAAATTTAAAAGGTATCATTGGGTGAAAATAAATAGGGTTGAGCTCTCAGTGCCTGTGGTTGTCCTTAGATAATTATTGATAGATTGAATTGTTTACATTTGCCTGGTAGAAAAAGGCCGACTTGGCAAAATTTCGATCTGCTGCTGTGCAGACTGCAAAAGAGTTAGGAATGGACGGGCAAGTTATGATTGCTTATGTCACTACTGAATGTGACAAATATATTGAACGTGAAGAAAGAAAATTTGAAGCCGAAAGAAGATTGGAATCTGAAAGATTAGAAAAACAGGCTGAAAGAAAGTTAGAGGCTGAAAAAGAAATTAAGAAGTTACAATTAGAGGCTGAGGCTAAGAGGCTGCAGATTGAGGCTGACAAAGAGGCTAAAGCATTGGAGGCAGATAAGGAGATTAAAAGGCTCCAGTATGAAGAGAAGAAGCTGGAGGCAGAAAGAGAAGACAAGAGACTGGCTACAGAAAGAGAGGAAAGAAGATTGACTGCAGAGAGGGAAGCAGAAAAGGAGGAGAAGAGATTACACAGGGAACATGAGTTACGACTAAGGGAGTTTGAGTTTCAAGGCCATGCTCCTGAAAATGGTGCCAGTCCCTTTACCTCCGATGCTACTGCTAGTCAGGGAGCCTCAACCTCAGCTATGAACTTTCATTTAGATCATTTTGTTGAGAAAGAAGATGAAATCGAGAGCTATCTAAATAGATATGAACTATTAGCTACCACGTATGGGTTAGAGAGAGAAAGGTGGAGCTTAAAGTTATCTCAAGGACTTCGTGGTGCAGCTTATGAAGTTTTTGCCAAAATGAGCAGAAATGATCAAGAAAATTATGACATGCTAAAGCAGGCTCTTTTGTTAAGATATGAAAAGAATGGAGAATTTTATAGAAAAAAATTTAGGAATGCTAAACTACTGTCAGGTGAAACCTATCACCAGTTCTCTGCCCGGTTAGAGACATACTTGGAGACATGGACTTCTCTGGGGAAAACCCAAGATCTTAAGGAAATGATCCTTATAGAACAACTGAGAGAGTCCATGGCTCCAGACCTGAAAAAGTTTCTCATGGAACAAGGTGCAGAGAGACTGGGTGAGCTACTAAATGTCGCTGAAAGGTATCAAGCAGCTCAGGCAGAGGTAACAAGTAATAAAAAGAAACAGGTAGATAATTTTAAGGCACCACAGAACTTTAATAAATTTGATCCTAGAGATCAGAACAAGGGTAAGCATCAGTTTGATAGGCCACGGTATGACAATAAAAGTAAAACCCCACAATTCGATGAAAGGAAATCTGATGAAAGAAAATCTTTCAACCAAGGAAGGAGGTGGTGTAAAAATTGTAAGATGAACAATCATGACACTGACCATTGTAGAAGGAACCCTATAGTAATGGCCACCCTTCAGGTCAGGTCGACCTCAAGAAAGGAGGAGGATATTATGTTAAATACCACTCCAGAAGAGTTGAGGAAGGCGCAGGCTGGGGATAAGACCCTCAAGCCTTGTTTTAGAAAATTATCCAATTGTCACACACCTTCAAGAAAAGGAGACTTCTACATGAAGAACAAACTGATATACCGGAAGACTGGAACTAGATCCAAAGGTCAGGGACAGCTGGTACTTCCTAAAAGGTATAGGGCAGACTTAATAAGGAGCTTACATGTGAAACAAGATGGGGACCATGAGAAAATTGGTACCATCATCCAAAAGGTGGCTCACAATTATTATTGGCCCAAGGCAAGGTGGGACATTGAGAATTTTGTAGAAATGTGTAGCATAGCACATGAGGGAACACCCACAAGTGGGAACATTGATCAGGACCTGGACACGCCACGGGGCAAACTTAGGCCTGACAATAGAAAGAATAATAAAGTGGACCAAATGGAATGGGAAGCCCCTTTTCACGGACAAGCTTCAATTAACTGTTTTACAATGGCCACTATGCAGAGAGTGCAAAAGGATGTCTTACCCCAGGATAAGCCGAAAATCCCTCAGTCGGACTTATGTAAACTGGAGGAAGAAGATGTAGAGAGGAAATCTCTCATCAAGAATTCTAAGTGGGGAGAGAGCCCCATGAGAAAAATTGGTAGCGGTCGTTTTGTGCAGGATGATTCTGGAAAGAAAAATCATCACTACAGTGCTTCTAGTGGAAGAGACCCTACCAGTGCATGGAAAAATAGACAAGAATGCTAAAGACAGAGATTTGGCTGTGGGAGAGAAGGTACTGCTTCTTCTACCCGGTAGTCAAAATAAGTTACATATTGGATGGCAAGGTCCATATACAGTTCTAGAGAAGGTGTCTAGAACCAGTTATAAGATAGATAAGAAGGGGAAAGAAAAAATCTATCATGTGAATCTCCTGAAGAAAAACTTGGAAAGAGAAAATCAGGAAGAGACACACTTGTTGACCTTGTCCATTGAAATGCAGATGAAAAACGAACCACTTTCATCATTTGAATATCCATTACACCCCTGTGAGACAGCGGCACAGGTGAAAATCAGTACACATTTAACGAAAAATCAGAAAGAGAGAGTGAAACAGGTTCTAGATAATCATACAGAGGTGTTAACGGACCGACCGGGGCATACAAACTTATTGGAATATGATATGAAACTGATAGACCCCACACCTGTCTGTATGAAACCCTATTCGATTCCTTTTGCTAAGGAGAAAGCCTTGAAGGAAGAGATAGACTATTTGTTGAAGGAGGGAATAATTTCACACAGTGAATCTTCGTATAGTTCCAGTGTGGTGCTCTTAAGGAAACCCTCTGGAGAACATAGACTCTGTATAGATTACAGGAGACTGAATGCTATCACAGAAGGACAGGTGGATCCATTGCCGGATACAAATCAGTTGTTTGTTTAACAGATTGTCATTTGGATTGAAGAATGCGCCTAGTGTCTTCTCTAGAATGATGAGAAAATTGTTGGATCCTCTGAATAACCCATGCATCACAAATTTCATGGATGATATCCTTATAGCAACAGAAACATTTGAGGAACACATTGACTCTCTGAACATGCTGTTTAATCGACTTAGAGAAGCAAATTTAACAGCCCGACCAACCAAATGTTGTGTTGGATGTAAAAAATTAGAATTCTTGGGACACACAGTTCATCAGGGAAACATGACCCCTGACCCCAAGAATTTAGAGAAACTAAAGAAAGCCCCGAGACCACAAACCAAGAAAGACGTGAGATCCTTTGTCTCATTATGTGGTTTCTACCAAAAGTATATCAAAAACTTTAATTCCATATGTGCACCGTTAACTGATTTGACACGTAAAGGAAATCCAGATCGAATTACATGGACAGCACAATGTGAATTGGCTTACCAGGAATTGAAGGAAAAGCTCACAAGCAAACCTATTTTGAAATTACCTGACTTAAGTCAAGAATTCATTGTAAGAACGGATGCCAGTAATATCGGGTTAGGTGCGACCCTGTTACAGAAATCAGATGCATTGGATGGGGAATTAAGCCCAGTGGCATATGCTAGCAGAAAGTTGAATAAAGCTGAAACCAATTACTCAACTAGCGAAAAAGAATGTCTTGCAGTAATATGGGCGATAAAGAAATTCAATATTTATCTGTATGGGAAGGCATTTAAGTTGCAAACGGATCACAAACCCTTGTCGTTTCTAGCGCAGGCTAGGCATGAAAATTCTAGGTTACTCAGATGGTCCTTACTTATGCAGCCATTTGAGTTTAGCATAGAGTATATTTCTGGAAAAACAAATCTGGGAGCGGATTTTTTAAGCCGCCATCCGTGTGATGAGAATCACCGTAAGCCCCAGAAATAATAATAAATTTCTCTATGTGTATATAGAATTATAGACTGACATATAACATCTGTTTTAAGAGGGGAGAATTTGTCGTGAAACATTCTAAATCCACATATATAAATTAAAAGGTAAATGTAAAGCCTAACACATAAATTCAATAAAAGGGAAAGAAGAATGGTAAAGAACAGTGCTGTCACAATGACTGTACTCGAGATCCCCCCCCCCCCTTTTTTTTTCTACTTCGTCTGAAAATTGTAACGCTTTCACGTTTGATAGTAAAGCCTATAGCAGCATACACGCCTTTCTAACAATAAAACGTGTACTGTATTTCTTAGAAAACCTTGAGATACGCAAGCTGATTAATGACCTAGATTAATACTAGCATTAATTTCATTTTATACACTGCGTAATGAAAAGACAGATGAACTTAGGGTAGAGAGAGAGAGAGGGCTGAACGGAGGAACGTATGCAACACTAACACGCGTCTCGCGATATAAAATTAATGCCACCCCCAAGCGTATGGCATGAAGCACTAACTTTTTTTCAAATAGACAGTGATAAAAAACACTACCAATACGAGGGTTAGGTTTTAAAAACCTGTTTAATGCTTATTAGTAAACATGACATTATACTGTTTTATGTCTGAAAGCCTGACAGTACCGAGACACCACATCATATCGAAGTGAACGGGAGGTAGAAGAAAATGCATATTTTGAACGCAGCCACTTAGCTCCATTAAATTTATATATTTGGGTTCCTTAGGACTTGCTGACAAAGAATATGTTAAGTGTTACGCAAATAGTCTAGGAATTAACAAATTATAGCCAAAAGAAAATAGTGAGGGTGTCTGACAGCACCAAATCATAATCGCACAGTGGCATGTTTTGAAACCACCATTTTACGGGAAATAGGCCAACATGTTAAATCCGATTTGATTGGCGGGAAGTATATGTAAGACGAAACACGATTAGTCGGACTGCAAATACTAATTTTGGTTGTTAGGGGAAACGTAGGAAGGGTAAATTTTTTCAAAAGCTTGTGTAAACATGGTCCTATTGGCTAGACCCGCTGATATAGTCAATTAGGAGCGTCTGTTCAGTGCCACAATTTAGAATAAACTTACTAAGAAACAGTGCGTTGAGATCCAGCTCATATTTTTCTAAATAAAAGCCTGGGACAGAGACAGATCGGAATGTGTGCCATAATTCATCGCCAGTCAACGTATTTGTTTATTATTTCCATGAATTGTGGGACCGTGGTCCTAACTTATGGAAGCAGCACCTGGCTGATAGCATACCCCTTGATTTAGATAGCGACCAGTGAGGTGTCACAAGAACACAGTGAAGCAAGCGAGCAGAGGAGACTGTTTCCTGCCGCCATCACAGAAGATAAGATTCTGTGGCCAGAGCAGCTTAATCCTATGTGCCCCCCTCCCCCTTTAAAATTGACAGTAGATTAATTAAAGAGGGACAATAAATTGTTTCAAATGACAGGAACTGTGAACTTTTCCCAATACGATTTCCACCATAAGCAAACACTTGAAGTCATGATGACAAACAACAACCTAGCTTGAAAAAGCCAGTATTACCTCATAGTACTACTTCACAACTTACACACATAGAATAATAATAATAAAATATGTCAATACAAAGATCATATCGATAAATTGTGTACATACAACTTGTAATTACATTTGATTGTGATTCCTGGTTCACTGTGTAGTTGAATCAGGATATCTATTATTGAAAGGAATTAATACATATATTTTTAAACTTTAACACTTGACTCATTTAAGATAGTCTTATAGAGTGTTATATGTGTGTGAGTGTCACAGTGTTGTAAAGTGTTGTGGAATAAATTAAATTGTTTATCTGTCTGTTGTTGTTGTGACTTACACTTCATCATTATCATAACCCTAGACATTCAACGTAGTCATCACAATATTCCAGAATAATTCTGACTGAGGTATAAATGTGGTAGCAAGTAAGGTCATCTGTAATACACCACACTTATTAGATACAGATACCTTCACAGCTGATCTCAGTCATTACACTAAGTCCCCTATAAATATTTATATCATCCCACTTTACCACAGTGCCTGAAGTGTATAAAATCATTTTGTGAGATTTATATACCTTTTTAATTGTAATTCAGGCAAATCATTATTCATGCACTCCAGACGCAATTTCCTAGTTAATACCCAGAAGGATATTGGTGAATTTTCATCATATTCCCTGAGTTACATTGTGTGCTGGGGAATTTAATTCTCCTGAGAGGTTAACATTCTTGGGTGGAGTGCATTAAAATGGGTCTGTTAGTTTGCGGAGAACAAATGTACTGAGGCATTTGTTTCTTTCTAATTTGTCACAGTTCGGGGTTATAAGACATCAGACTTAAGTACTGAAGTTCCTACGCCACTAGTGTGAGAGAAGAGTATCACCACCAACCGCCTACAGTGGACGAATTATGTGAAGAAGTGTACTCATCACCAAAAAGAAGTGACGGAAACCACGGCTGCAGGACTCAGCTGGAGTTAAGTAGTGTGTAACAGGCTACAGCAAACATACGGACAGTATTAGTCACGCCCTGCCAAAACCACAATGAGAAAAAATTTAATGTAACTTTCACCCCTTTTAATCCTTATTTTAACTTGTTGAACTAATTGACTATTAAATCTGTTGTATGTTATTTTTAACTAAATAATAATAGTTGATTCAGTTTATTTGTACGAAAGCAAATGTGTGAGCCAATTTTTCTTTATATATATATATATATATATATATATATATATATATATATATATATATATATATATATATATATATATATATATATATATATATATATATATATATATATATATATAGAGAGAGAGAGAGAGAGAGAGAGAGAGAGAGAACGAACGAACGAACGAACGAACTTTATTTTCGAAGGGTTAAGAATTGGGCGCGCAGGCCCGTCTAACATTCTGCCCTTTCACTCTCATTAATCTTGCATACTATATCCTTTTATTCCCACGTATTACTTTAAGCATTAATTTAAAGGCATGCAACATTATAAAGTTAACATAACAGCATTCATATACAGTTTACAATCATAATAAAAAATGAGTAGGTTTTTTTTTTTTAAATAAACAAGATAGTGACTGAAGAAATATAATAATAATAAAAATAAAATAATATAAACAAAACAATAAATAAATAAGAGAGAGAGAGAGAGAGAGAGAGAGAGAGAGAGAGAGAGAGAGAGAGAGAGAGAGAGAGAGAGAGAGAGAGAGAGAGAGAGAGAGAGAGAGAGAGAGACATTACTTATAAGACGGCATTCGTTGGATTATTCCAACTGGGGGCTTGACGGGCCAGAATCATAGCATAACCCCTTCACAAAAGACGACGGACCAGATAATAAGTTAATGAATTTGCTCATCACTTAAGCAGCGTTTTGTTCTTGACTTCTGGGAATATCTTGTGAAGGCTCCCCTAAGGTAGAAACGTCATTTATCTTCTATCTATATCTTTGCCAAGAGTAATCTTTCGCGCAGATAGATACCTTGGACGACCTACTTTTAGATACGCTTGCGTTGTGACCATTGGTGGAGTACTAATGCAAAGCAAGGGGAGCAATCCCTTGACATTTCCACCTGGCGTTTCCGACAAAACGTCCAGTCAGAAAAAATGTTTATTTCTAACTCTCATGTGATCCAATCCATGAGGAAGAATGTAGTGGGTCGGGATGGCAGTTATTTAGCTTCCTCCGCGTGTTTTACAATATCATTTTAACATTTAAACACATGACCGCACCTCCCATATATGGCCCCATATCTTCCGTCACTCTTAGGTAACCTTTCAGTTACGACTTGTAACCTCACCTGCAGATAGTGTCCTCGCTAATTAATTTACCCAGACGGGTTTCTCTGTAATAATTAGACAATGTCTGGACGGTCATGATTAAGCAATTATCACCCGTTTATTCCTGGTCCACAGAAGGATAAGCTGCAATATATCGCTGCACTTAGACATTTTTTTCCCCAGACAACATCTTGTCTTCCATTTGTATTATCCGCCCAAGTGGCTGAACGCATTTATAGTGAACAATTCGCCTAGACGGACATGCTGGTCTTAGCGGAAAAGGATTACGTAAAAGTCAACAATCATTTACCCGTTTACCGTAGGAAATCAATCTGTTTCAACAACTTAAGCGATTACAATTAATCCTTTAGGATGGTCAATTAGCCGTGAATTGACACTATTGTAGTATGAATAGCAAATCTAAGGCGCAGCTATGGGGCAGGTTTATGTGAGAAAAATGAAGAAATAAATGGAGAAAGTAGGAGGGAAAGAAGAGGAGTACAAGGACGCTACCAAATTCCGTCACACATCCACCCATCCACCCTTCTATCCACACTTCCATCCGTCCATCCATCCATCCACCCATTCATTTATTAATGTAATACATGTTCTGTATTGCGCACGCATGAATACATTCTGTTATTTCAACACATTTCTACTTACTAATTCCCCACGGCTCTGGGATTATTTCCTAAAAACATTACATTGATCAATTTACTTTGATAGCTGAAAAAAAAATTAAATATCGCCAGAAAAAGACATGAAGGCTATGAAAAACTGGAAACAATTCCCGCCCTGGACTGGGAGATGGAAGGCAAAGAAGAAGGAAGAACTCCGTTTCAGTAGTAAAAAAGGAGAAAGAACTATACTTCAGTAGGGCTAAGTAATCTTTGTTGCTGTTGACAGGACATTTACGTCCTTAATGCACGTACAATTTTTTCAGACATGATAAAAATAACCTACCCCAATTAAAAATGTCCAACCAGAACGCACAAGATCTCTTAAAAAACAAGATTATAACTTACTGTGCGATGTCGTGGCATGGGTTCAATTACGGCTTTTCCCATTTTTGTTTTTCAACGTAAAGTAAGGTTTCTAGCTTGATCGTGCATCTCCTGCTTTAAAAAAATACTTCCTATTTTCGAGGACACTTGTCAGCACATTATTTTTAATTTAATTTAATTGGGGATCTACTGTTATTATTATACAAAATGCACTTTAAAAATTGCAGAAAATAAATGTCCATACATTTTATTTAACAGAATAAAAGTGGGTGGTTAGATATCATTAGTCAGTTATTGGCAAACAATTATAAATCTGTACGCAATATGACGAATTACTGATTAATACATAGCCTGTTTTTCTGTAGGAGCCGCGGTAGCATAGTGGTTAGTGCACTGGCTTCCTAGCGCAGTGGTCTATGGTTCGATCCCCAGATGAGGTGGGATGTTTTTAGGCCACAAAAGGCTCCTGGGTCGACCCAGCCCCAAATGGGTACCAGAACAACTCTGAGAAGGTTAAGGCGGCCGGCGTGATGCTGACCACATCACCCCTAGTGTGCCGACGGTCAAGAAAATATGGGGCTAACACCATATTCCCAATATGCCTCAATGGGCGTGTAACGGGATCTTTTTACCTTGTTTTCCTTTTTATTTCTGTACAATAGATTATAATTATAATAGCCCCCTGCAGTCATAACTGACTATAGGAATGCGCCTCTGAGGTTACAACCCTCGGCTGCTTTTTTTTTCGTGTGTACCTTTCGACGCTTTCTTTTCTCTTCTGCTTGTTATGAGAGCTTCTTTTCGTCCAATCTGAAGTGGTGCCGCAATTTGGTGCGATCGGCATCTTGATCCACCCATGTTGCTGGGTTTATGTCCGGTGCCTTCATGTCTCTCTTGCACACATCTTTGAATCTCAGCTACGGTCGCCCTGCTGTTCTTTTGTCATCTGCCAGTTATGAATAGAATATATCTTTCAGGATACGACTGTGATAAAGTCAATTTGAACCCCCCTCCTCAAATTATGTATAAAATATTATTCTAAATGGATTCTGCTACTATGGCTATTTTTAAATTGGACAATATATGAGTAGGGCAAAGCCACCACTTTTTGTCAGCGATCCGCGCTGCATTTGAAAGTATGGACGATTTGCCTAAGGTACAAGCTTTTGGTAGCTCCGCCCTAAATTTTAAAAGTAACGTTAGAATGAATTGTCAAGCGTCCAAGGCACCGGTAGTGTCAGAAGAGTATAGGAGTATAGGATTGAAAAATAAAAAGAAAAAAAGCTACTGTCCAAAATCTATAAATAACTACGCCACTTGTATCGTATCCAAGGTACCCAGCAAATAAGTATAGAAAAATCTTAACCCGCCCGCACCCTCTCACTTTTTTTCTTCAGACGGAAGTTTGCCAGACAACTGTCGCGTGCTTAGAGAGGAGGGAAAACGGTGGTGTATTGTAAAAGAAAAAAAAATAGCGTCTACTTGGAAATTTGAACTCAACTGCATTGTGCAAAGGCAAAAGTGAAACTAAAAATATGTATTTCTTCATAAAAACGAAACAGAGTAAATAAAAGAGATATTTTGACAACAGAGTATTGTTGTTTAATATAATATCATATCATAACTTATCGGGACTTAGAACCTTGCTTTCCCTGATATGTTAGCACAGTGAAAAGAGCCCAAGATAATAAAAAGGAAAAAATACAAAAATGGAAACGATAATAAAGAATAAAATAAAACTTAGATAGAATGATAGATGCCAACAAGCAGTTTAATAAACAGTTTTAATATTTAAAATTGATCCATAAATAACCCAGATATTGTAGAAGTGAGACAGACTAGTAGACACACCGAAAAACCCACGCTGGTTCAGTTTTGAAAATTGTCCGCTGCAGTCAAATATTCTTGACTTGAATTTGATTGGGGCCCCCCCCCCCCCCATATAGTTAGAAAAGAGGAGGGGGGGGAAGAAACTGCAGATGTGTTAGCCACGGGAACATTTTTTTTCTACATAGTAATAGTAGGATCAGACAAGCAAACGTATTGATAAAACAAGGTGGGGTTTTTCAAAAAAGAGGGTCAATTTCGGATGAAAAGTTTCCATTGGCCAAGAAGATTAATAATAGTGATAGGGTCCAAGCTTAGAGCGCCATTTGATCAAACATAATACCAAGTGAAAGGTTGACACCAGAAGTGCAGTATTACAAGAAAAGTTTCTGCAGTCTGGACACGACGACAATCTAAATTTGTGCCTAAGATTGCTAGTCAATCTATTCCTTGTGTATTATTTCATTGATGTTGCGGTCAGAAATGATTTATTAAAATTATGTAGCATAACAAAAATCTTAGGTGGTACGACTTAGCCATTTTGGAAGCATATGACAGCCTATGGAGCAAATGCATGCCTAAGGTAGATTGGGGAAGCAGATAAAAGAAAAATTGTATTTGATAATTGATATAACATTGAATTAACTTACAACACCAGAAAGCTACTGGCAATATTTTGCAGATCACAGCGTTCCAAAAACTTTTGGACAAAGCATATGATGTCATTCTAAAAAAGAAAATAAATAAATAGTCAGAAAGCAACAAAAAGATGATTGTATCCCTAACTGAAGAGCAGATACCTACTGAGGGTGATGCAGTCACATACAGTTAGAGACCGAGGCTATGGATTAGCAATGGTTGCGATCACAAGAAAGGTTTGAAGATGTGTAAATTGTTAAAGGTGGAGATATATTTATAAAATATATTTAGGAAGGCTAATGCCTCCATTGTTGCAGGGTTGAATCGCCTAATTTCCTGTGAAATATAACTGGAGATGCTGAACACTAGGCATTCTGTCTGGTGTATGTTTTGACGCAACTAGAAATCAGATGTTTCTAGGAGAACCTCTTGTGGAGAAGAGTGGGCAGTAATTTCAGCGAATTTCGTATTTACTCCAGGAGACCCTCTTGTGAAGAAGAGTGGGCAGTATCATCAGGACGACTTCCAATTTCTACAAAACCAGAAGTTAAGCCCTGTTGTCTGGGCTTATGACTTATTATTCTAAATTATTCTCCACACTTATTTCATTAATACATTTCGAATGACATGATGATAAAATCAGTCTCTCCTACTAGTGATAGAGTATAAGACCTCAGTCAGAAAAGGGATACATTATAAGAATTTGTGTATTAAACTCTTAGTATGGACAAGAAGTCCTGCCTATTTAATTAACTGTATATACATATTGATAGATAAAACTACCTTTATTAATTGTTTTGAATTTTACTCCTGTTCCAAAAGAATTTGAGGAGCAGGAGAATAAAATTGTACAAAAGATTAATTTCAAAAAAAAGTTAACAATTGTTTTACTTGAGTTTCTTATCTTAAGTTACAGTTGTGTATGTATGTTATCAACATCACATCATACATTCATTCCCCTAGACACTAGTCAAATAAAATAAATAGGTAAAATATTCGCAGAGTGAGATCACCTGGTGGTAGCAGATAGGTACTCTGACAGTACATCATTGTTCCATCATTATATTCAGGGACCTACATAGCTTGTCTTCACTCTGTATACAAATAATAACAATAACTAATACTTATAACATCAAACCCACCACAATGACCATCTTCTATGCGGCGGACATGGCCAAGCCAGTTTGTAGTGCCAAAGCAGTGTATACATGCTTTGAAGGGCAGCACGTGACGACACGTGGACTTTTGTCAGTTTGTCCTTCCATGAAATACCGAGGATGTGGCGTAGACACCAAAGATGGAAGGTATTGAGCCTTCTTTCTTGCTTAGCATTGGTAGTCCATGTCTCGTTGCCATATAGAAGTGTGCTGGTGACGCAGGCGTTATATACCGCCGCTTTGGTTTTCGTTGTGAAGTGGGATAGGTGGCTTCAGCTTTGCCAATGCGGCTGTCAGTTTCTGTGACCAGAGACAGTTTGTCGTTTATGGTAGACTCCAGGCAAGTGAAGTAGTTCACCATTGCCAATTAATGCATGGAGGCAAAGCTGGAATCATCCTCATATGACCACCTGCTATGCACAATACTACATTATAAATATGTGGAAATGAACCTTTGTCTGTGATGCTAATTACATCCTCATTGACTCTTGAAATCATCTTCACACTTCCAGGGATTATCCCTGTGGTGAAACTTGTTGAGAACCCAGCATTGCACACTAAGCTTGGAGAAGTCACTTGAGCCTCAGACGTAATTCTTTAGCTTTGATTGGGTTGACTGCATGCAGAAGGATCTCACTATGAACTCCATGATAGGCAAGGGGAGCTGAGAAGTGGCTTTGTGCAGGACGTGACAATTCCTTGGGAGTTCCAGAAGCAGAGTACAGTATTGTAGCCCTGCATAGTTGGAGAGCCCCCTTGGATGGCGGGGAATGCACAGTAAGCCACGCACTTCTTACTCCTAGCTTGGGAGCAGATATGACGACCCTTTAAATGCAAGCCAACCTGGAGAAACTGGAGCTCATAACTTCAACTCAACAAGTTTCGGAATGGCAAAAAAGCCACAGGAAAAGCCTAGATCTACAGTGTAGATAATACCAACTTGGTATTGGCTGCAATAGAACGAGAAGCTCAGCAGCCCTAGTTAAACAACAACAACAACCACTGCCAATTCATAGTTATCAATAGTTGTTGTGACAGTTGGTATGTCACTGCACTGGCTTTTTGTCATGTCTTCGATATTCTGTAAAAATGATTAACAAATATTTGAAATTCGGATCGAGATTAAACTTACTGTTAAGTGGACCTGTTGATCTACTGATCTTCGTAGTTTCTATGTCTGAGCTTTGATCCTCATGTGCAATATTCCGGAAGTTGAATTAAGTGTATTTGTATGGTTTTGTAATTTGATTTCCTCTTCGTACGATAGACTTTCACCCCGTATAGTTAGTTCCCTAGGATCTCTGAAGAGACAAAAAAGACTACCATTACTACAGCTAAGGAATGTTGTGCATAATGCTGGCTACCTTATTATGTACAAAATTGCAGCAGAAGCCACCTCTTGTGTAGTAAATTAAGAGTGTTATTACGTGTTTGTATACAGAGAATACCGTTAAAGGCTTAGGGATAGGATTTAGGATTACGGTTTGTCGTGGGGTGAATGAAAACCAAAAATAAAGGCAAAGGCATCCAAATTGGACTGCCAATATACTGTACTGCAGAAGTGGTAAGGAAGACCGGCTGAGAAAGTGTGAGTGATGAGTGACATACAACGACCAAGATAACAGGTTACTAAGAGACCTCGATCTTTGTTTTCACCTCCACGTTTGATTTTTTAGTTGTAGCCACCTGCGCTCTCTCTCTCTCTCTCTCTCTCTCTCTCTCTCTCTCTCTCTCTCTCTCTGATCAGATAGAGAGGGACAAAATAAAGGTTGGGAAAGCTGTGTGCCTGGTCTTTATTTTTGCTACAATGTATTAAAGAAAACAAACCATTCAGAAAATGAATGTAAACAACATTATCTGTCTGTTTATGTAGAGATAAAGCAAAATTAAGCACTAGGGCATCCCATGTGAAACAACAATTAGTTTTACAATAAAACATTGAACCAACCGTACGCACAGGGTCACGACGCTGAACAAGACGGACACCACTTAGACAAATAGAACAAAAACACAGATTGTCCCTGGTGTTGTTTTGGCGTTTGGCCTGCCGAGTTGGTCGCGTAGGTTGAGCGTCCTAGAATGTGAACAAAACCAAGTTTAATCCAACTGTGTAGTCCTTCCGCTGTGTGATGTACAATATTCTGCCTCTCTGAATTAACTGGTTCTCCTGGTGTTTCTCTGAAGAAAAAATATAGCTTCAGAACAACCGCCCTTCTCAGATTGATCAATGGCTGGTATCGTAAGAGTATATTGGTGCAACTACAACAGTAGTTGTCGCTAGGGATGGACTATGGAATGTTATCAAGAAGATCTCCAGAAATTGACTCGCTAAGAAAAAAAGAAACCTATTCGAGATAAGGACAAGAAGAAGAGAATGCGAATGCTCTCCACTAGAGAGTGTTTTCTAGTCAATTATGGAAAGTGTTCTATTTCCCCACGACCTTAGCTTCTGCGCTTAGATCTAGATAAAGAAAGAGCCCCCAACCTCACCTAAATGTAGAATTTTACCTGCATGTAAATATTTAACACCGACAGCACGAGTGATACGTTAAGGAACTAGTTATGATCAAAACCGTTATTGGGTGTATTAATTAAATATGTACACATATAGGGTTAGTAGAAATTTAAAAAGTGATGATGGTGAAGGACTATTCACACACACACACACAGGAGATAACTAAGGTAGTTAGTTAAATAGCAAAGGGAACCTATGTGAATAGTGAAATGATGGTGTGATATTTAAAGTGTTACCACATTGATGTCCTAGAACAGACAGACACATTTACTTACCTAGGAAGCATAGTAACACCTGACGGCGGAACAAGCAAGGACATTAACAGCAGAATGAATAAAGCGAGAACAGCCTTTGCTGTTCTCAACAACATTTGGAAGTCTTCCCAGTACAGCACAAACACCAAATTAAGACTGTATGAGAGCTGTGTACTTTCTGTGCTTCTCTATGGTGCGGAATGTTGGAGAGTAACAGAGAAGGAAATGTCGAAACTGTCCTCCTTCCACACAATCTGCCTAAGGAAAATTCTCCGAATCTTTTGGCCAAACACCATCAGTAACCAAGAACTACTTATTCGGAGTAACCAGGAGGACATGCACACCATCATAGCTGGCAGACGCTGGAGTTGGGTTGGCGACGTCCTCAGAAGGGACTCTGATACCATCATAAGAACAGCTATGCTATGGACCCCCAAGGGAAAGCGAAAGAGAGGCCGACCAAAAACAACTTGGCGGAGAACTGTGAAAGCTGAGATGCAAAGAATGAACCACAGTTGGGGCACTGTACGAAGGATGGCCGCCGACCGAGCAAAGTGGAATCAATTTGTTGCTGCCCTACAAGACGCCACCAGGCGTGATGGCGCTGACTGCTTTGATGGTTGGTGGTTATGGATCAAAGAAGAAGAAGACATTGATGTCTAACCTACACTGTCTATGTGTCTCTCAATGCTCCTCCATTGTGTGATGATACACAGGTATGCATAGACTTCCAATGTAGGTGTATGGAATGTTGTGTGGGTTTATCTTCAAGACTAGGACGTACTGATGAAAATCATTGTAAAAGTGAGAACTTGGAAGATATACTGTTCATCAGTATTTGTAAATCTCTCTCTAACGTTGATAAACCGTTGATGTTGTCTCTAGAAAATGTCTGCTCTCTGATCTCTGAAAGGCACTGGCTAGATTGGAGATCTTCGAGAAATGATATTCTGGTAACAAGTGAATTTCGTGCAATGAAGCTAATAAGAGAGAATTTACGTCGCGCAATATATGATGAAAGTTGATGACTTCATTTCATGTACTGGCGCAGTGATTAGCTGAACTTGGTAATTTGAGCTTGATATCTTGTCAGATCAACTTGTGATTATGTAATCGTGGTAGGTAGACTGGTCAGCTTGTGAGTATTTATTCTTGATTCATAAAATACGCTACTGAGTGAGCTGAACGTGAAATAAATATACGAATCAACGTGCGTGCTTCAGCTTGACTCAGGCGGTAAGCTTTCGAGTGAGTTGAACTTCATATTTGTATATGGAATCAAATTGTGAGCACTGATAAGCAGGTGAATGAAATGCTACGCCAAGAGCGTTTACAAATGCGGGCAAGACATCCTTTTAACCTAGGAAGTATAGAATGTCCTATCTTGTGAATTATGCTATCCTCAAGTACGCTTTGCTAGCTTCCTTCTGGTTAGTCGCCAAACACGGAATGTTCAGACTCAGATTTGTGTTTGACTGTTGATACAAAGTGGCTTCAAAAGTTTCACATCTAATGTCAATGGTTGACTTTCATTTATCTTATTCCTCACTACTGATCACTTTTAATTCTATGGTAATGATTATGGCATGAGGCGCACATGATAAGTGTTAAATATTTTGCGCATGAAAGTGTGTGCTCATGTAAGTCTGTAATGATGATCTAACAATCTAGATGAAGGTATTACCTATAAATTACTTCAAGTTACCACAGAGGAAAAATCTTTGATTAGTTTAATCATTTAGGAATAGGAGAAATGGAAAACAGTCTTTGGTATATTTAGCTATGAGGCTAAGTGCAAAAGTAAGTCTTAACTAATGAATAATTTTTGTAAGATTTACTAACCTCCTTTTCCCTTCGCAAATTCCTTAAGAACACCATACAAGTACATTCGACAGACATGAATCAAATATCCACACGGGAATGAAATATTAGAACAGCTGTACACAGGCTATACGATAGGGATAACTTATGCGCTGCGATTTTGAAAACTCAATACTGCCGTTCTGGCGAACATCTCGTTATATTTCTGGTTGCCCAATGTGTCAGATGTCGTCGCCTGTTCTTCTGACTCCGCCCTCAATCCAATAGCGAAGTGTCCATCTTGCATTATGATGATATGCTGTACGAAATCCGCGTCAATCGTTAAAGTGGGTGGTCTCTCGCAACCAACTCTTCAATTCTGTGCTACGTGTTCATTTTGCGAGACAACCCATGGTGTTGGATTGGCCGCCAAATACAGAAAGCATCCGCCCTGTTTTACAAAGCATTCTGTTATTTATTTGCTTCGCGTGAAGTGCCTTCTGTGGTGAGGCCCATTGTCGTTTATGTAATCTCCTTGTTCCTTATCTCGATAGATAATCAGTATGCCGGTTCTCGAAGTTTACCATCTGGCAACAACCATTCATGTGTGCGTCCAGAGTCCTTTGTCGTGGCAGCTATTGTTGTGCAAAGTGGTTACCGTCGTGTTGTTTAAATAGCGGATTAGCCCTAAAACGACTTCTTTCTATTCCCAAGCCGGGCGTCTCCCAAAGTAACATGTCTAATGTGGTCAGGTATTTTCCAAGATTCGAACGAGGCATTGTGGGTTCCGAATGATAGTGCAAGGTGGGAAAATAAATCAATCGAGTGTTACGTAACTATCTGTTAAGTATGAGCCGTGATTAAGACAGATGACTTTAACAATGACAACAAAGTAAAATGAGAGAGAGAAAATAACATAACAAAGATGTTGAAAAAGATACAGAGTGATAAAGATAGACCTACTAAACGACACCTGGGTACTGCAGTTGTCTGGCGAGGGTCAGATTAAAATTTCTAAATTTATTCCACAACGATAGCTGCCCCAATACACTAATCTTTTAGAGCCAGTTGAGATCTGGGTCCTAAGGGATAAATAAGCAACTTAGTACCCTTCTGTTCTGCTTTTATGAGCGCTTTAGCTCCGCATGACTGAGTGACTGCGTGACTGTGTGGGTTAAGAGTATGTTTGGCTGCTGCTCGACCCTGATTTACCATTAACGCGATGTTTCGCTATCTGACTGCAAGCAATTGACCTATCTGCTCTCTTTCCTGTTTACGCAGGTGGCCACAAAGAACGACGGGACTGGCCAGTGATAAAGGCTCTAGCGGAACGGGTATTCGTCCCGATGCGAAACGATAAAAGAATAATGTCTCCAGTTGACTGGGAAATCTGAGAAGCGTCCGGCCTGCCAAGGGTCCAAAGCACGTGCAGTTCAGGGGACAAAACACTGGTCGTGCAGGTGTTCTCGTTTTCCCGTCTGCCTGCGATCATAGATGAGAACAAAGGAATACTAAATAGTAGCTCTCCCTTGAATCAAAGACATCTGAAATTACACCGTGACCAGCATGAATGTATTAGGTCGGCTCTGTGTAAACGGGCACAAGATGCATGAGTGGAGAGACCTCAGAGAATGTCTCAATGAAGATTGACACTGACGGTGTCTGGAATTTTACAGTAGACTCAGCTGAAAAGCAGAAGGGAGGGGACAAAAATCAAAAGATATGAAAGAGGCGGTTCTAACGCTGAGAAAATCGAAAGAAATTCTGAGTCAAGTTATTACACGCTTAGAAAAAAAAGCCGATGCTAACTTTAACCATGTCTGAAGCAACATTGCACGGTAAACGTAAATTATAATTCAACTTTTTGTTTTTAAAATTAGCAGTTGTTTTTTCAGGAACGATATTCAGTCAACTATCTTTCTTGTATGATTTGGTCTTAAAACTCTGGGTAGCAGATTTTTTATTAAATTCGTGATTTCTTCCCCTACAATCAGTCATAACGTTACGTACAGAAATTGAGGACATTGTGAAGCAAAGATGGTCTTGCGAATCACACATTTCAATCAGTAAATAAATATTAGACAAACATAAAGGTATGTTATCAGGCACTCGTAAGAAAAAAAGAAGTAGAACACTAGACAACAGAAAAACAACAGACATGAGTGGCTTACCCAGGACTCCAACCCAGGACCTTCCGTGCGACAAACCCGCCTAGCTATGCAAGTGAATCACACTATCCATCACGCCATCTAGACATCACAAAAAATGATGCTTCGATGACGGGTCATTAGTGCGAACCGCAAGACATAACACCGGAAATTTACCATGGGCAGTCCAGCCTATTAATGACGCAATCACTTCTGTTGTTCCCCTATTATACTGAACAACAGTTGTACACATAGGGCCAGTGGCGTAACTACAATGTATAAATAAACAACACACAAAGGTATTTTATCAGGCACTAAGTGAGAAATAAAGAAGTAGAAGACCAGACAACAGAAAAACAACAGAAGTAATAGGCTTACCGGGATTCGAACCAGGACCTTCCGAACGGCACCCACCGCCTAGCCACGGAAGCGAATCGCCACTATCCACTCTGCCAGCTAAGCATTTCAAAAATAATGCTTCACCGACAGAGGTCTAGCACTAGCCCCACATGACCCGAATATGTACCATAGGACGACCCACACTAATTCCCCTACTTATATGTTTAACTACAATGTAAGGGACTTCCAGGAACAGTTACGTGCACCTATACTGTATAATGAGCTGAAAAAAACTATAATTATTGTGCGGCATATCTGTATAGAAATGTAACTAATTAATTAGTCCATCATCAATACCTTACGCTCCCGAAAGAGCATAGGTCTTCAACTAATTTGTGTCAGGTCTTCCTATCCTGTGTCAGGTCTTCCTATCCTGTGTCAGGTCTTCCTATCCTGTGTCAGGTCTTCCTATCCTGTGTCAGGTCTTCCTATCCTGTGTCAGGTCTTCCTATCCTGTGTCAGGTCTTCCTATCCTGTGTCAGGTCTTCCTATCCTGTGTCATCCGTTCAAGATCTTCCCATGTCTTCTTTATACCTGTTATTTCTGTCCCCAAAATACGGGACATGCCATGACGTTTAAACACAGGAACAAAATACATTAGAAGAATATCGTAAATAAGGGACCTAAGACGCGTCAAAAGTGAGGAATGCAGTCAGCGACCCATAGCTGACTGCTTGCGTCAGCGAACCAGAGCTGACCAAGACCCTACTCCACCTCCAAGTGATGGTCCTGGAAACAGGCTGCATCATTGCAATCTGGCTGAGTGAGTAGGGATCGAAGTGGGAAGGCAAACCCGGTCCTAAAAAATGCAGTGCCGAAGTCGGATGTGTCGGGCCGAAAGGCGCAGATATCGCAGCTTTGCTGTAAAGGCGACACAACGTAACCAACGTCCTTTTCAGGACGAACGCAGAAGAAGAAGCATAAGAAAGCGAAGGTCCTTTAAGACCTCTACTTTCCCGAGCCCACTAAGTGCTGGGGCCCCAGGGGCAGGCCCTGTCCACCTGGGCTGTAGTTACACAAATGTATGGGACCAATTTTCATAATAATAGCCCCTTCAATTAGAACTGACTATGAGAATGCACCCCTGAAGTGACAGCCCTCAGCGGCTTACTTTCCTAGTGTTCTTTTCGACGTTATCTTGTCTCTTCTGCTTGCCTTGAGAGCATCTGTTCGCCCAGTCTAAGGTGACGCCGTAGAGAGCATCGCCACTTGCTGCGATCGGCATCTTCATCCTCCCAGGTTGCGGGATTTATGTCCAGTCCCCTCGTGTCTCTCTTGCACATCACAGCTGAGGTTGCTCAACTGTTATTTAGCCATCTGCCAGTTGTCCGTAGAAGATATCTTTCATATATGCAATCATCTTCCATGCGGCGGATATGGCCGCGCCAGAGTAGTCTGCGATGTCTAAGCAGCGTATACATGCTTTTAAGACCAACACGTGAGGACATTTTTCACTTTGTCCTTCTATGAAATATTGAGGATGTGGCATAGACACCGTAGTGGAATGTATTGAGCCTTCTTTCTTGCTTAGCATAGGTTGTCCATGTCTCACTGCCAAATAGAGGTGTTTCCTCAATCACGCGTTGTGAGGTGGACAAAGTTAGCTGCAGCTTTGGCAATGCGGCTGTAAATTTCTGTGTCCAGATGTCACAGAACGTCTGACCATGCTCTTTTGTGTGATCTCTCACACCTTCATTCCAACGGCAGTATCATTTCTTTTTTCTTAATTTTTCGCACCAATCGCTTTTATTTGGCATAAATCATGCCTTCTCATTCTTTTTACACTCTATGTTGGATTAGTAGGATTAAGTCTCTAACACTCTACTCCCCTATGGACGTATCTGATTTACCCGCAGAATTGTTTACGTTCCGCAAGGTAAATGCGATAATACCAGGTAATTATACCGGCCATACGCGTATCTATTCTCTCAGTCTGACCATCTTTTGATACGCGTCGGTCCAACATTTGACCTCAGGTGAAAAGCTGGTGACAATACGGTCTCGTCCGATCGACATGAAAAGATCCCAAGATTGTCTGTCTGGACTGCGACTGCCGACGTCGGTGTATGTTTGTCTGGCAGATTACACAGAGGGTAGATGCGTTTATCGTATTTTGGGGGACAATCCCTGGTGATTGTTACAGATAATCTGTCTAGGTAGACATCTTGGCGGAAGACATTACGCCAGGCAAACATGGTCACGTGTTGTTGTGAGTGGGCGGAAATGTTACCGCATGATTTGAAGGAGGTCAAGTGTTGGAATATTAAATTTAATATTTTAAAACACGGGGGGGGGGGGGGGGGGGGGGGGGGGGGGGGGGGGGGAGGGGGGGGGGGGGGGGGGGGCGGAGAAATAGATATTTTGAAATTAGACATCCCAACCCAGTGCTAAAGAGCTTTCGATTGGATTAAAGTAAAAAGCCGGAACAAACTATAGATTCCATTGGAACAAGCAACGGACGCACCATCTGTGATATGAACTGTGAACTGCACATATAATGTAGTGAAATCATAGACACAGAACAGAAAGACTGCAGCGCACGTTACGTGTTGCGTGTCGTTTTGATTTTAAATGTTAATATTATATAACAGGATGGTTCCTGTGACCAAGATGACTTCTAGGGTAGAAAATCTCTTACGACCCCGCAACCAGCCCATACCACTCAGAATTATGTGAGTCACAATGGACGAAGTGAACGATATACATTTCTATTAAATACTGCACGCAGCTCCACAAATAAATAATTCATTCCAACAATATAATAGCAGATAATAAGCAGTAGACGATATACCGTAGGCAGTCAGTCCATGTCAGGAAGGTTGTCCTTTTGTTCTCAATGTGATTTATTATTTATCCACACTCGACAGTGAGCAATTATACTTCTGGTAAATAGAGATAACTAGATGACTAGATACATCTCACCAAAGATCTTGATGTATTAGTAATAACAGAACTCTATTATAACACTTTAACAATCAGGAGCTCAAACACATTACGCCCACTCGCCGTGACACACAATCGAATAATCTTGCCACGCTTCTGCCCCTCTAGTATCACGTGAGCCAGCCAAGCATATCGGCTTAACGCCGTTCACCCGTATTTTTCAGTGACCCGTATAAAATAAACAAACAAAGAGCCCTGCTGAGCTAAACCTATAATAGGCACAATTGTTATGAATTTTAATCATAACACCACTGCTAAAGAGCTTACGACTGGATTAAAGTAGGAAACCGGAATAAACTATGGATCCTATTGGAACATCCGATGGAAGCACCATCTATGACTTGAACTGAGAACTGCACATATAATGTAGTGAAATCAGAGACACAGAACAGAAAGACTGCAGCGCACGTCATATGAGCGACTCCCAGAAGCAAGTGAGACATTGGACTTAGAATTCATAAATTATAAGTGACAGATCGAAGTATTTGGGAACTTAAAACCTTAAAAAGTAAGCCCGCCTTTATAAATACTTCTTCTTCTTTGAACCTTAGCCGCCGACCGTCAATGCAGTCAGTGGCCATCACGCCTAGTGGTGTCTTGTATGGCAACAACAAATGTATTCCACTTTGCTCGGTCGGTAGCCATCCTTCGTACAGTGCCCCAACTCTGGTTCATTCTTCGCATCTCAGCCTCCACAGTCCTCCACCAAGTTGTTTTTGGTCGGCCTCTCTTTCGTTTTCCTTCAGGGGCTCAAAGCTCCAGCGTCTGCCAGCTATGATGGTGTGCATGTCCTCTTGCTTGCTCCGAGTAAGCAGATCTTGGTTGGTGATGGTATTCGGCCAAAAGATTCGGTGAATTTTTCTTACGCATGTTGTGTGAAAAGAGGACAATTTCGACATTTCCTTCTCTGTAACTCTCCAGCTTTCCGCACCATAGAGAAGCACAGAAAGCACACAGCTCTGATATAGTCTTAATTTTGTGCTTGTGCTGTATTGAGAGGACTTCCAGATGTTGATTAGGGTAAAAAAAAAGGCTGTTCTTGCTTTGTTCATTCTGTTATTGATGTCTTTGCTTGTCCCGCCGACTGGTGTTACTATGCATCCTAGGTATGTGAAGGTGTCTATCTGTACCAGTTGGTGATTCCTTACTGATATGGGCTCAGGGTTGCTCACATTGAGCGTCATGACCTCTGACTTCTTTAAATTGATGTTCAAGCATACCTGCTGGCTATACTTATTAAGTCTATCCGTTTTTTTCTGGATGTGTTGATGTGAATGTGTTAGTAGTGCAATGTAATCTGCATATTCCAGATCTTCCAATGTAGAAAATATAGTCCATCTTATTCCTCTTGGACTGCCCTCTGTTGTCTGGCGCATCACCCAGTCTATGACTGTTAAAAATAGAGTGGTTGATAAGGGGCATCCCTGTCGTACTCCTGTCTTCACCTCAAAGGTTAGATTACTCTGCCCAACACTACACGTAAAGTTGGCTTAGAGGCTTTTTATGATTGACACTATAAAAAAAGTTAGTTGCTTATCCTTTACAGGACGTGGCAATCAACCCCAGATTTTATTGGCTGTTTGTGATTTTTCTAGGCAATTTCTTTTCATTCAGTAGTTTGCCATTGCTTTCTGAACGGTACGGCGCTTATACCATTGTTAAAAATCTACACAAAGCGATCTGCTACCAAACCGCCTGCAGCAGGTTTCGAACCTGGTATATCTGGATTATGAAACTGCGTTCATATCCATTAGGCCACGGACGATTGACACTATGCAGCTTGGAATTCCATAAGCCCTAAGTATTTTCCATAAACTGTCCCTATATATACTGTCAAAAGGCTTTTCAAAATCAACGAAATTAATGTACAGCTATCTTCGCCATTCTGAGCACTCGCTTTATAAATACAGAGACTGAAAAACTTAAGAGACCAGGACTTAAAATACGAAGACTGGAAACCTAGGAATTGGATCACTCGTCAGAAGAGAAGCTTTCTCAGACCAAGTGTTTCGCAGATTCAGCCGTTATAAAAGGGATTCAAAATTTCCAGACTAAGTGGTTCGAGAGCATATAACCTAGGCTGCTCGTGTCCATTCTGACTTGCACAGGGAGATTGTGTATTCCCAAAACTTATGGGTAAGTGTAACCATTATTTTACACATGTAAATTTGCTAAGTTGTTATATATTAGGCTGGCAGCCTCAACATTTGAAACTAAAATGTTCATAAACCACTACAGCAAGCGCTGGTGATTTCTTCTGGCTGGTCGTGCGGAAAACCGACAGCAGAGGTGACCCCAGACTCCGAATGGAGCAGTGATGACTGATGATTACATCACACGTGCCTAAAGTGTATACTATTTTGTGAGATATATGCACTTTGTTAATTGTAAATCAGGCAAATCATTATTCGTGCTGTCCAGACACATTTTACCAGTTAATACTAAGAAGAATATGGTGCATTTTATTTATCTCCCCTGAGCTACACTGTGTACTCAAGAATTTAATTCATCTGAGAGATTAACAATGGTGCGTGGACAGCAAGAATGCGCCTATTAATTGGCAGCCCACAAATGTACTTAGCAATGGCATTTATTTTCTATTTTGTCTAATAAGTTCGTGGTATAAGACTACTTGTGGTTACAAGCTATCACACGGTTCGAAGTACTGAAGGTACTACGCCACTCGTGATTGATGTTAAAGTGATAATGTGATGATTGATGTTAAACGTGATAATGTGATGAATGATGTTAAAATTGATAAAGTGATGAATGATGCTGAATATGATAATGTGATGAATGGTGTTCAAGTGATAATGTGATAAATGGTGTTCAATTGATAATGTGATGATTGATGTTAAAGTGATAATGCGATGATTGATGTTAAAGTGATAATGTGATGATTGATGTTAAACGTGATAATGATGATTGATGTTAAAGTGATAATGTGATGATTGATTTTAAAAGTGATAATGTGGTGAATTATGTTAAAAGTGATAATGTGATGAATGATGTTAAACGTGATAATGTGATGATTGATGTTAAAATGATAATGTGATGAATGGTTAAAGTAATAATGTGATGATTGATGTTAAACGTGATAATGTGATGATTGATGTTAAAGTGATAATGTGATGAATGATATTAAAAGTGATAATGTGATGAATTATGTTAAAAGTGATAATGTGATGATTG
Organism: Oreohelix idahoensis; assembly: GCA_024509875.1. Classification (NCBI taxonomy): domain Eukaryota; kingdom Metazoa; phylum Mollusca; class Gastropoda; order Stylommatophora; family Oreohelicidae; genus Oreohelix; species Oreohelix idahoensis. The sequence continues at coordinate 136,313 of JAMPIV010002124.1, read as the reverse complement.
ATGTTAAAAGTGATAATGTGATAAATTATGTTAAAAGTGATAATGTGATGAATGATGATAAACGTGATAATGTAATGAATGATGTTAAAGTGATAACGTTATGAATGATGTTAAATGTGATGTGATATGTGATGAATGATGATAAACGTAATAATGTGATAAAAGATGTTAAACGTGATAATGTGATGAATGATGTTAAACGTGATAATGTAATGAATGATGTTAAAAGTAATTATGTAATGAATGATGTTAAACGTGGTAATGTGATGAATAATGTTAAACATGATAATGTGATGAGTTATGTTAAACGTGATAATGTGATGAATGATGTTAAACGTGAAAATGTGATGAATGAGAGAAAGTAAATATACGGCAGAATGAAACAGGAATTTGTTAGTTTGCTTGAGGTATTTCAAGTCTTTTAGTAAACCAGGCTTATTTCAATCATAAACAGAAGTCCTTCGGTTATATCAGAGGGATTTCGACAATCTTAAAGAGAGAACCGCGTGCTTGGACGCTACTGTAAAGCGAAGTTTTTTGAAGTACTAATTAGCTTGCATAGTAAAGCCCTAAAACGGGCTTTTAGTGTTTTTTAACTAGCATGATCGAGCCCTAAAAAGGGTTAATAATGTCTGTCAACTAGCATGATGAAGCCCTAAATAGGGCATTTAGTGTCTGTCAACTTCAGTCTATATGGAGTTGTCGCGTGTATGGAAAAAAGAGAATGTCTGAGTGTAGACAGACTAAGAATGTATAATGTGAAAAGTAGAGAACATAGAGTCACTAATTAAATTATGGGGAGAGATATGACTTTGGAGAGTAGTGAGATATGTACCGATCTCTAAAGGACTACTTCTTCGCCATACTGCGACTGTGTTTAAGATATCAATCTCTCATCCGTCCTCCAAATGCTAAATAGAATACTGTACTGCAGTAAGGACACAAAGCACAACATCAAGTGACAGTTAGAAGAGACGAGATTCTGACCAGAGCTCATATATATATATTTTTTATTTATTTATTTATTTATTTATTAACTCGAACACAACATCCCACCATATTCTCCCCTCCGCTTTGTTTTCTAACTATCCACACGAAGTAAACTCAGCCATGCATGACTCGCTCTCTCAGAAGCGCGACACTGCGTTCACTGGCTAAATTGTCACACCCTTCGTCCCCTTCCCCACTGTGGTAGCAGGCGAAACCCAAACATTCAGAATTAAACGATTACTTATAATTTAGAAAAAATATACTGAAATGAGAATAACGGGCAGGGCCGAGTTGTCTTTAACAACATTAGAATTGCTACAGGTGAAATTACAAAATAGCTGCGCCCTCATTCTCACTATATATATATATCATGTATCATGTTGTTGTTGTTTTGATTATTTGATGGGTGGAGATCGGGCACTCAACATCTGATCATTCTGCCTCTTCTCGTACCATCTTGGTCTACCCTGTTCAACCTGAAAGATGGTTATAATTGGGGTATTTAGTGTCATTTTATTTACTAATTTTGTATTCAATAAATAACTGTTGTCTTTTGCAGTTGCTGATTTTTATTTGTATTAGTATTTGTCAATTTTATTTTCTCTTTTGTATTGTTTATAGCTAGCTATTGTCCTTTACACTTGGTTTTAATTTGTATTAGTATTTGTTCTTTTTGAGTTGTTGTCCCTTTTTTAATACCTTGTTGTCTTTCCTTGTCCTATGAGTAGTTAGTTTTTGTTAATGTTTTGTTAGTACTTGCTGCCTAATTTATATTAAGTTGGATGTTTTTCCTGAAGTTCTAACCTTATATTTTTCCTTTGTTTTATGTATATATCTTTTAAGTATTGCTTGGGCATCTCTTGGGGCATCTATACTTGAAACCTTATCACCTGTTAAGTCTATATTGTGATTTCTATAGTAAGTTTTTAATTCAAGCCTTTGTTGTTCATACTTTGTACAGTGGATCAGGTAGTGGTCTATGTCATTCTCTTCCTGACATTCTTGGCAGTGTGGTTCTTCTACCATAAAGTATGCTGCACCGAGACGGAGACGCCACAGTTTTTTGTTCGATGGTATTTTTAATTCTTCTCTGATCTGGCACTTCCTTGTTGGTTCTTTCAGCAGTTTGAACGCGTGTCTGCCTTTTCTACTTTTCTTCCATGTTGTCTTCCATTCCTCATTTATAGTTATCTTCACTTGGCTCTTGATCTCTGACGTTCCCAGTCCTGCTTTTATATTGTTTTTACTTGTTCTTCCATTCTTGGCGTTCTGGTCTGCCAACTCGTTGCCAGCAATACCTATGTGTGCTGGAACCCACACTAGCCTCACCCTACATCCTCTGTTCCCTAGTGATGTATTAATTGCTAGAATTTCTTCCTTTATGTCTGGCCGGCTACATTTACCTGGGTGTTCTAGTGCTTGTAGTGATGATAGTGAGTCTTTAAATACCGTAACAGCTTCTGGTGGGTTATCTTCGATTATTTCTAAACTTTTAAGAATTGATACCATCTCTGCGGTAAAAATCGACGCCCCTTCAGTTACACTGTAGCTCTTTTTTATTCCCCATTGTGGTATTACAACTCCGGCACCTAGTTGCCCACTATCACCCTTGGATCCATCAGTGTAGACGGCCAGACTTTGTTTAGTTAGTTGGTCTATGAACTTTCTACTTATCATTTTGGCTTCCTTATCTTCTATGTTTTGTTTGATCTTTTTAGTCAGTGAGTAGTCTATGATTGGTGTTTTTAGTTCCCAGGGTGGTATTTTGCTTCTGTATTTATTACTATTTTCAATTGTGTTTGATAGTTCTTTGTACTGCGTTAGGTCTTCTATAGTTCTCCACCCTGTTGGATATCTATCTTTATTTAAGGGGACGTCCCATACACTTGGTTGGTTTTTTGACAAATGCTTTATGTGCTGGGTGGGTCACTTCTTGTGCTACTTTACTCCAATAATTTAATCTCAGTTCTTTTCGTCTTAGATCAAGGGAAGGTATGCCAAGAGCTACTTCTAGCGCTTCTACTGGTGTCGATATAAATGCACCTGTAATGGTTCTCATGGCTGCATTTTGAATCCTGTCCAGTTTTGCTTTGTTAGAAGCTGCAGCTGAGTCATAGACTATGCTGGCATAATCCAGTTTCCCCCTGATAAAGGCTTGTAGAACATGAGCATTATTTTATTGCTGGCCCCCCATCCATTACCTTTTGCAAACCTTAGTATATTTAGGGGTCCCCTACAGCTTTCTACCAAACTGTCTATATGTTTATTATAATTTAGTTGTTTATCTAAAGTTATGCCCAGAAATCTTGTTGTTGAGGAAGTACATATTTTCTGTCCTTTAATGGTTATATTGATTTTGTTTTTTTTTTTTTTAAATTTCCTTTGCTGAAAATCATACCTACTGTTTTGTTTACATTAATTTGGAAGCCCCAACTATTCATCCACTCTGAAACTTTGTCTATTTGATTTTGAAGTTTTTTGTAAACATGGTCCAAGTTTTTTTCCAGATCGCCAAATGGCACAGTCATCTGCAAATTGTGATACTGCATTCTTAATGTCGTTAAATTCCTCTGCTAGGTCATTTACAGCTATAGTGAAAATTGAAGGTGAAATAACTGATCCCTGAGGAATCCCATTCTGTTGTTCATATATATCTGACTTATCATTGTTTACCTGTACCGCAAAATACCTGTCCTGTAAAAAGTTTTCTATATACCTATTGGTTTTACCAGTTATGCCAATCTTTTTCATTTTGTAAAGAGCTCCGTCTCGCCAGCATTCATCATATGCTCTTGCGACATCTAGAAAAACTGCTACGGTTTTCTCTTTTCTCTTGAACCCTAGCTTTACCTCATGTTCTAATCTTACAAGCTGGTCTACTGTACTTCTGTCTGCTCTAAACCCTGACTGGTTTGGGCTATATAACTGATTTTTTTCCAGGTAGAATTTAACTCTTTTGTTAACAACAGTTTCCAGTATTTTACCTAGTTGTGATGTTAAGGAGATAGGTCTATATGAACTTACATCATGGGCTTCCTTATTGGGTTTTAGGATGGGTACTATCATAGCTACTTTCCATGCTTTTGGTATCTTCCCTAAGCTCCAGATTTTGTTATAAAGGGAAGTTATTATGTTTATAGTTCTTTTGGGTACTTTCTTAAGGATTTCATAACTAAGTATATCTTGCCCTGAGGCAGTATTAGATTTATCTTTTATTGCATTAGTTACTTCTTCCTCTGTTATATCAGCATCTAAATAGTTTGTTTCATCTATCTGGTCTGGCAGTTCTTTTGAAAACTGTATCCTAAGTCTTTCTCTTCTCTCATTTTCTTCCAGTCCAAGGCTACTTTTTGCACTGACTTTATAGAAATACTCGGCAAGGGCATTTGCTTTTTCTTTATCTGTTTCTGCTCTCTTTGGTAGTTTGATTGTTGGCATTATTGTTTTCTTATTGTTCCCTTTGATTGCCTTAAGCTTTTTCCATACTTCTTTAATTTGAGTGCTAGGTTTAAGTGACTGACAAAATTCCTTCCAGTTAGTTTCTTTGGCTTTAAATATTATTCTGTTAGATTCATTCCTAATAAGTTTATACTCATCATAGTTTTTTTCTGTCCTGTTATTTCTATATTTTTGTAATGCCCTTTTTCTTCTCTCATGAATTTCTGCACAGCTTTTATTCCACCAGGCAACTGGTTCTTTATTCCACTGAGTTTTTCTTTTCTTAGTAATGTTATTTATTGGTTTAAGGTGCTGTGGCATATTTTTATTTGGTATATATTTTATTGCTATTTTAAGAATTTCATTGGTCAGTGTTTCCGCCCACAAGTCAGTATCATCTGATTCCATGTCTTTATATTCCATCCCCTCCAGCTCTGATTGGAAAGCTTCCCAGTTTGCTTTTTTATAGTTGAAAGTCGGTTTCTCTGGTTCTGGGTTCGGACTGACATTTTCATGCATGGTTATTATGATGGGCAGATGATCTGAGTTTGTGTCTTGTAACACTTCCCAATTTACATTCGCTAGGTTGTTAGTTGTTATACTTATGTCTATTGCTGAGTCTGCCCTGTTAGCTTGTGGATTAATTCTAGTTGCAGTTCCATCATTTAGTATTATTAGTTCATTGTTTTCTATAAAGTCAAGTAGGTTCTTTCCTGCATTATCTGCATGTTGTCCACCCCAAGCATAATGATGGGAATTAAAATCGCCTACTATGATTGTTTTGGGGCCTAGTCTGGTGCTTATGGCTAGTATTTCTTCATCTTTAATTGTGCCATCTTTAGCATATACATTTAGGATTGTTAGATTGTTTGGTTCAGCTGCTATAGTAACCTGGATACCTTCTATATTGGTTGTATTAAACACTTCCCAGTCTATAATTTTAAATTTTTCGCTAACTAAGACTGTGACACCACCTCCTCTACCTTCTTTCCTATCGTGTCTAAGTATATTAAAGCCCTTACAACTATATCTATTATTAGGGTTTAAAAGGGTCTCTTGAAGAGCATATATATCAGTAGTTCCTCCTGTTTCTGCTAGTAGGGGTGTAAAATTCTTTTTGATACCCCTACAATTCCACTGTATAATTCTAAGTCTTTCTAAATTGAATTTTAACATCATCTAGTATCCCTTTTATTTTGGTTAACTATCCATTTGCTCTTATTCAATATTTCCTGCATGCGTGGACCCATTATCCATCAAGTTCTCAAGAAAAACCTTATTTAAACTTGTCATTGTTTCCGTAACTTTTTCCACTATGTATGGTAAAAGTGTCTCAACGTGTCCTTTGATAGTTTCTTCTAGGTTGACCACTTTCCTAATTTCATCCAATGCTACATTCCCTTCTCTCCCTATGTTAATCTCCTGCCTTTCACTTTCCATTCTTTTTAGTATTATTTCACTTTCTTCTTTTAGTTCAGACAGTTTGACTAGTATCATTTCATTTTCTTCTTTCAGTACAGTCAGTTCAGCCACATCCTGGGTAATTTGGAACTGTATGGCTTTCACTTCTTGAAGCAATGCCTCTGCACTTTTCAGTGAATTCACATTTTCCAGTGTTGTAGCTGAACTGTCTGGCTGGCTGTTTTCTTTTGTTTTGTTAGTTATTTTCTGTTCTATTGACTGCTGCGTTTTAATAGTTTTAATATCTTCTTTAAGAGACTTGATTTCTTCTGCAACTTTACTGTTTGTGTTTTTTGTGTTTTCTTTTATTTCTTTCATTACTGTTTTAAATGGTTTTCTTGTTAAGATGGATTCTTTTAGTGCTTGTTTTGTTTGCTGGTACACTGGACAGCCCTGAAACCTGGCACTGTGGTTCCCTTTACAATTGATACACTTTCTGTTTCCATTCGCCTTTTTGTGGTCGGTATCTGCCTTTGCCTTTTCACACTGTGTAGAGGGGTGATTACTGGAGCAGTATCTACAAACTGTTCTCCCCTTACAACTGTCCCTTTCGTGGCCGAATTTCAGACAGTTGGAGCACTGTAGCACAGGGGGAATGTAAGCTTCGGTGTGTTTCTTGGTTTTCCCAAATAGTAGCGTTTTAGGGGTTTCTCTCCCTTCTGCCGATATTATAACCACTGGGGTTATAATACTTCCTTTCACCATTATTCTGTCCACGTGTACCAGCTTTATGTCTGAGTTATGTTTTGTGAGGATGTTCATAACTTCCTCGCATGAAAGGTTAGTGTTTATCCCTTTTAACACACATCTACTGTTCTCTTTTACTAGCTCTATCTTTACTTTTATGTCATGTGCAAGAGTCACTGTTATTGCTTCTACTTTGAGTTCCTCTAACATCTCTTTTATTCTGTCACTCTGATTTGGGATAATTATTATGCCAAAATGGGATTTTGAAATTTTGGCTATCGCCTTTTTGCCTAACACAGGATCAAGGATGTTTATAATTTTGTCTTCATCTAGTGTCTTGATCTTGACAGCCTCACCAGCTACTTGCGTTATCTTTAGACGACATGTGTTCACTACATCTTTATTTTTGGGAACTGCCTGGGTTGCTATATGTCTTGAGTCTTTTTTGGTACTTTCAGTGCTTTTTTTTTTTTTTTGTATTTTCTTCTAGTTTATCATGCCTGGTGTCCCTACCTTGGTTTTTAACTGCTTCTGCCCACGTTTTGCCTTCCTTTGTTGTTTTTCCTTCTGAGCCTCCTTCCTCTTTTTCCCTTATTGTCTCTATCCTTTCGATTTCAGTGTTCGAGGTCCTGTTTTTTTCCGTCTGTCCGTTTATTGTCCGGGTTCCCGCGTCTTCGTTTTCGTTGTTTCTGTCTACTGCTTTATGTCTTGATTCTTCTTTGGTACTTTCATTGCTATTTTGGGTTGCTTTATGTCTTGAGTTTTCTTTGGTACTTTCATTGCTATTTTTTTGGTTAGAAATGTCTTCTGTGGGGGCCTGACTATTCTCTTCTAGTTTATCGTGTCTGGTGTCCCTATCTTTGGTTTTAACTGTTTCTGCCCACGTTTTGTCTTCAACTGACTGTGCTCTAGTTTTAGGTGGCATGTTTGATTATGAGCTATGTCCTAATTTCCTATTTGAATTTATTTACTTTATTGTTCTTTCCTGTTTCTTTTAGCTCCCTTTCTTTGATTTTGTTATTATTATTTTAATTATTTTATTGTGCTATCTTGTTCTTATTCTTAGAAGTTTTGTCTATTTTGGTTCAACTTTTTTGATCTGGCAATTCTAAAATTCCCTTAACCACTAATATTTGTTATTAATAATTGGTTAACATTACTAGGATCTATGATTACAGTTTAGGAGGATTCAACTTATTGCTATTTCCTGATGAGTTAAGAAAAATATAAATGTCTGCCGTACCACGCAATGGAAAGCACGTGGCGCCTGGGCCTATTAAAATTTTTGTTTCTTTTTAATTTATGGCTATTCCTAGTTTATATTATCACTTCTAGCCATTATCCAGCAATCAACAAATACTAATTATACTAACTGTTTAAATTGTATACAGAACAGAAATAGAAAATAAAATAAATTAAACTTATCTGGTTTGTAATCCCCTCGAAGCAGCGTGCCACAGCCGTGGAGACTTCTGATGAATGAAAGGTGTGGTGTGTGTGAGTTGATCTTGTATCAACATCTTTACAGAATAATTTAAACACATGTCCAAAATGGAAAACTTTGGTCAATAAAATTTGCATCAGCTCACACTTCTTTCTCATGAAAAGTCTCCTCTTGGTGTTAACTCTTATCGGACGTCAATTGGTAGCGGCTTAATAAAAATCGGAACTACCGGTCACACAAAATTTACTTATACATATATATATATATATATATATATATATATATATATATATATATATATATATATATATATATATATATATATATATATATATATATATATATATATATATATATATATATATATATATATATATATATATATATATATATATATATATATATATATATATATATACGAGGGGCGTTCAGAAAGTAATGCACCACATCGTTTTTCTCAGCTAATAAAGAAGATAGAAGCATGAAATTTTGCACACTTTAAATATGGCATGTGCCAATTGTGTGCACCAAATTGCACTGCAACCGGCCAAATAATACGGCTGCCCTAAACCGTTGAAATGGAGCGTGTTAGCAACTTGCGTTATAAGCAGCGAATTGTGATAGAATTTTTCGTTGCAGAGAAGGAAACTGTTGTGAACATTCACAAGCGTCTATGTGATGTGTATGGAAGTTTTGCAGTCGACAGTAGTACAGTCAGTCGCTGGGTTCAGAGAATCAAAGAATCAGGAAGTGGAGCTACGGAGCTGCTTGATCGGCCGCGCTGTGGACGTCCTGCAACAGCCACCAACGCAGAAATGTTGAAATGCGCTGAGGGCATTATTCTTACTGATAGGCGAATCACTACTCAACAATTGGCCTTACAGCTGTCAGTCAGCATTGGTAGTGCAAAAGCAGTTATAAAAACTCTCGGATTTTCTAAGGTTTGCGCAAGATGGGTTCCTCGAAGTCTCACTAATGACCACCGATTGCAAAGGAAAGCAATTTCTTCTGAATTGTTGGAGCGTTTCTATGCTGATGGAGAGAACTTTTTGGCTTAGATCGCTACAGGTGACGAAACCTGGGCACATCATTTTGAACCTGAGACAAAAAGACAGTCAATGGAGTGGCATCAACCGCAATCACCACGAAGAAAGAAATTCAAGACAATTTTTTCAGCTGGAAAGGTCATGATCACTGTCTTTTGGGACATTGAAGGTGTGATTCTTGTGGACGTTATGCCAACAGGAGAGACAATCAATTCGCAAGCTTACATTAAGACATTGAAAAAACTCAATCAACGTTTTCGCAGAGTTCGGCCGCACAAGAATCCAGCAGACCTGCTTCTCCTTCACAACAATGCGCGACCTCACACAAGTCTGGCAACACGGGAAGCAATCACCAAATTGGGTTGGACTGTACTACCTCATCAACCCTATAGTCCCGATTTGGCACCCTCTGATTTTCATCTATTTGGTCCACTTAAAGATGCACACCGTAGGACAAGGTTTAAAGACGATGAAGGAGTGATTCATGCAGCGAAGAAATGGCTACATGATCAAGACAACATCTGGTACGGGCTAGGAATACATGAACTTGTTTCGCGCTGGCATAAAGCCGTACAAGTTGATGGGGATTATGTTGAATAATACCGATGTTTACATGACATATCCGTGTATATTGTGTATAAATTTCATGCCTTTTGAATAAACAGCTCCTGAGAAAAACGATGTGGTGCAATACTTTCTGAACGCCCCTCGTGTATATATATATATATATATATATATATATATATATATATATATATATATATATTATATATATATATATATATATATATATATATCTTGCTTTGTTCATTCTGTTGTTGATGTCTTTGCTCCCCCCCCCCCCCCCGTCTGCTGTTACAATGCATCCTAAGTATGTGAAGGTGTCTGTCTGTACCAGTTGTTGATTCCTTACAGATATGGGCTCAGGGTTGCTTACATTGAGCGTCATGACCTCTGACTTCTTTAAATTGATGTTCAAGCCCACATGCTGGCTATACTTATTAAGTCTATCCGTTTTTTTTTCCTGGATGTGTAATGTGAATGTGTTAGTAGTGCAATGTCATATGCAAGAACAGCCTTTTTTAGCCTAAATTACACCTGGAAGTCCTCTCAATACAGCACACGCACAAAATTAAGACTATATCCGAGCTGTGTGCTTTCTTTGCTTCTCTATGGAGCGGAAAGCTGGAGAGTTACAGAGAAGGAAATGTCGAAATTACCTTCTTTTCACACAACATGCCTAAGAAAAATTCACCGAATCTTTTGGCCGAATACCATCACCAATCAAGATCTGCTTAATCGGAGCAAGCAAGAGGACTTGCACACCATCATAGCTGGCAGACGTGGAGCTGGGTTGGCCATGTCCTCAGAATAGATCCCGATGCCATCACAAGAAAAGCTATGCTTTGGACCCCTGAAGGAAAACGAAAGAGAGGCCGACCAAAAACAACTTGGCGGAGGACTGTGGAGGCTCAGATGCAAAGAATGAACCAGAGCTGGGGCACTGTACGAATGATGGCCACCGACCGAGCAAAGTGGAATAAATTTGTTGTTTCTTTACAAGACGCCACTAGGCGTGATGGCCACTGACTGCTTTGACGGTCGGCGGCTAAGTATCAAAGAACAAGAAGAATATATATATATATATATATATATATATATATATATATATATATATATATATATATATATATATATATATATATATATATATATATATGGGAGCCGCGCTGGTGTAATGGCTACGGCGTTGTACTGGCGATCAGGTGTTCATGGTTCAAACCCGGGCGTCAGCGTTTGAAGGAATGTTTACGACCTGAAATTTGACTGAATAACCTGAACGGCTCCTGTGATAAACCCTCTGTGGATGGGAAGGAGCGAAGCTCCTGACCGGGTTGGAAGGAAAGTCCTCAGGTTCCCCAGCCTCGCAATGACATGTCATTGGGCCGAAAGGCTGAAAGCCCAAGTGCCGCTGGTTAAGAAAAAAAAAAAAATATATATATATATATATATATATATATATATATATATATATATATATATATATATATATATATATATATATATATATATATATATATATATATATATATATATTAAAGAGGAAATAAAGTAACACGGGATCTCGATTCTGTATAATTATGGTAAAGAAGGTAAACCCCAAGAAATTAACTAAGTAAATGTGCTTACCAAGCAAGGAATCGAATTTCCGCACTACACTGGTATAAGCTGTCAACTTACTAACACTGTGCTAACCAGCAAGAATTCCTCTAGAGACAAATGGTAAAGAGTGATAAGAACGCCTGGCTTAAATAGTAATGTGGAGTCTGCAGGTGTCGGAGCGTGGCTTCCGCACGTGCACGAGATGAAACAACTCCAGACGTAAGACTTACGAGAGAGCGTCCCCGGTCGCCTCGAAGAGACGGGGAAATCGACGTAACATAAGCACGCTTTACCCGCGTCCTGTGTTCGGGATGACAGATCGAGAACGGCATAAATAAAAGGCAGAGACTTTTCTCCGTGCTCGGGGTACTTTGTAACTCAAAGAACACTGAAACTAGCGGCATCCCCAAGAAATCGTTAAATAAAAGACTTTTGGCAAAATTGCCGCTTCCCACGTGCAAAATGGTGGACTTTGGTGTGGCCTACTCACGACTGACCGCACCAAAGACAGAATTAGAGCTGTTAAGAGCAAATGAGACAGAAAGTGGGCGTAGACAATAAATAGAAAGACAACAGGGCAGACCACTCAGACCAAAATGACAGACATTTTCAATCAAATCACGACAGGAGTATAGCGCTGAGGCTGTTCCTACTGTCGTGAGAAATTCTAATCCACATATATAAATTAAAAAGTAAATGTAAAGCCTAACGAATTAATACAATAAAAGGAAAGAAGAATGGTTAAAGACCAGTGCTTTTCCAATAGCGCATCCGTTGTATAACGCCATAATGGCGTACAAAAATCCCCCTTTTTCTACTTCGTCTGAATAATTGTAGCGCTTTCACGTTTGATAGTAAAGCGTACTGCATCAATACACGCGGTCTACAAATAAAACTAGTACTATCTTTCTTAGAAAACCTTGAGATAGACACACTGCGTAATGACCTAGATTTAATATTCCATTCATGTCATTTATGCTCTATGTAAACTAAAAGACAGATGGACTTAGGAGAGAGAGAGAGAGAGAGAGAGAGAGAGAGAGAGAGAGAGAGAGAGAGAGAGAAATGTACTGAGGAACGCATGCATCACTAACACGCAGTCGCGCGATATAAAATAATGCCACCCCCAAGCGAAAGGCATGAAGCACTAATTTTTTTTTCTTCAAATAAACAGTGTTTTAGAAAAAAATGAGGCCACCATGTTAAATCCGATTTGATCGGCGGGAATAATATGTAAGGCTAAACATGATTAGTCGATTGCAAATACTATTTTTGGTTGCTAATAGAAACGATAGAAAGAGTACATTTTTTTCAAATGCTTTCGTAAACATGGCCCCATTGGCTAGACCATTTGATATAGTCAATTAGGAGCGTCAGTTCAGTGCCACATTTTGAAAATAAACTTATTGAATAGCAAGTGCGTTGAGATCCAGCTCATATTTTTCTAAATAAAAGCCTGGGACAGAGGCAGATCGGAATTGTGCCATATTCATCGCCAGTCAACGTATTTGTTTATTATTTCCATGAATTGTGGTAAGCTAGACATTTGATATCTTTTTGATGAAAATTGAATGTGCATTGATAATGTATGTCTGTATGTGTGTGGTTCAGTAATAAACAAAAGGCAAAACCTAGATCTTGCTCCAACATGAACAAAACTTGTCGCAGAGGAGTGAAACTGCATGGGATGCCAAATAGTACTCTGACACCTATCTTATTGAATAGAAGGAAATAATGCTGGAATTGCAGAGGCGTTGTAACCATTAGGGAGAAGAATACTGGTGTAAATTGTTTCAGATGAAGCTAGCAGTTGGCCTACCGTGCTGAACTCTGTGTTTGTTATGTATTGTGTTTCAGTGTGGAAATAGATTATAAATTAGTTCTGAAGGGAGGTACAACCTTCTTGTTTCAGGGACCGTGGTCCTAAACTATTAAAGCAGCACCTGGTCTGAGTTTTGCTGAATCCAGAGGCTGATAGCATACTCCTTGGTCCAGATAGCGATCAGTGTTGGTCCTCAAGAATACGGTGAAGCAAGCGAGCAGAGGAGACTGTTTCCTGCCGCCCTCACAGAAGATAAGAGTCGTTGACCAGAGCAGCTCAATCTTATGTACTTCCCCCCCCCCCCTCAAAAATTGGCTATATATATTAAAAAAAGAGGGACAATTAATTGTTTCTAATGACAGGAACTGTGAACTTTTCAAATACTATTTCCACCAGAAATAAACACTTGAAGTCATGATGAAAAACAACAACCTAGCTTGAACAAGCCAGTATTACCTCATAGTACTATATCACAACTGACATACACATAATAATAATAATAATATATGTCAATACAAAGATCATATCTATAAATAGTGTACATACAACTTGTAATTACATTTGATTGTGATTCCTGGTTCACTTTGTAGTTGAATCAGGATATCTATTATTGAAAGAAATTAATACATATTTTTAAAGTTAAAACTTGACTTATTAAGATAGTCTTACAGAGTGTTCTATGTGTGTGAGCGTCACAGTGTTGTAAAGAGTTGTGGATTAAACTAAATTGTTTATCTGTCTGTTGGTTGTTGTGAACATACACTTCATCACTTGCATAACCCTAGACATTCAACGTAGTCATCACAATATTCCAGAATAATTCTGACTGAGGTCTAAATGTGGTAGCAAAGTAAGGTTATCTGTAGTACTCCACACTTATTAGATACAGATACCTTCACAGCTGATCTCAGCCAGTACACTAAGTCCCCTATAATATTTATATCATCCCACTTTGCCACACCTACTAAACAATCGATAGAAATAACAGAAGAAAATTAACAATCGCTAGCTGAGTGTGACGTATAATGGAAAAAGAGCCTACAGTAATCTGACAGACTTTGTAATCTCGTAGCGCTGTATGATTTGCTAGCGAAACCATGCATTTGCTGCCTGTCTTTACTCACAGAAGCTTATTTTTCATCCCTGCCTCTTTTCTTTGAACATAAGCAAACGAAGTGTTTACAAACTTTCGTGACCTGCCCGTCATAACAGGTAGCGAATCAGGTTTGTTTACCTCGTCTTCTCACGCGAACTTATCTGTCAATCATACGATACCTGACAGACCGCACGTAAAAAACACAGAATCTTTTGAAGTCTGCAAAGGGAAATCCAGGGTTCCCCGAGTGCGCTTTGAAGTAGACTCACGGGCAAATTCTTCGAGAGACCCGTTAGACGAAAGAATTCTTCCGATGTCGATTAGCAACGCCCGACAGAGCGACCTGTAAGCTTTTATCTTGTAACTCTGTTTCTGATTCTCTGTTACACCCGGTAGCGCGAAAATTAACAACATCTATAGATCAGAGAAATATAATGATATATAAACTGTGTTTTCTTAATCCTGCTATCAGTTGTCACTCAGAATTTGTGAATACTCTAAGCACGCAGTTTTAGAACCATTTTGTTAAATGTGTTATTAGCAATTCGTGGGGATTTTCCATTCTGATTTCTGGTAATAGAAATTAGTGCTTACGTGTTTAAAAGCGTTAGCTTTTACCAATTAAAAGTGTTAGCTTTTACCATTATAATTCACTTAGATTTTCTAGCTGTTAAAACTAGTGAAATAAAATAACGCGTAGCTATTTCATACCAGATGTTCAGTTATAATGTTAATTTTCACCACACGCTTTCTCGCACAAGAAGAGACGGTTTTAGCTGAATGGTTATATGCTAGGCGCAACTGATATTGACAGAAAAGAATTCACGCTTTATTTCATTGTGCGTATTTATTATAAGTGCCTATTATTTAATATCGTACGACTAAACTATCAGACGCCGACCAAATTAATAGCAATAGTTTGTGATAATTGACACTGTACGCTGATCGTTAACCGCGAGCGGAGGAGGGGGGAAGAGAAGCATAACTCAATCCAACCGACACTCGCTAAGCGACGAACGAAAGGGCAGGCTAAAGAAAACACCTGTGCCATTTAACTTTAATCAGGACTGACGGAGTGGATAAGAGACCGTCTTGTCCCCGTCTGTGTGCATATATATAGCTATATGGAAGAGTAGCATTTTTCCATAATTGTTTTTCTTATATTCTTAGCAGACCTGATCAAGAGCTTCTAGCGGTCTTTTCTTTTGTTTGTTTTGGTCTGGGACATTTTACTGTTAGTTACTTGTGCCTCAAATTGGTTTGAGCGGTACCGATCTTCATTATAAGCGTACGCGCCAAAGATACATGAGAACAGTTCTGACACTAAAAGTAATTTAACTGGACTTACCAAACCCAGCAATTTTGTTTCAATTTTATCAGCCCACTTGGGTGTACAAAAGATAACATTTATTCCCGACTTCTGACAGTCGTATTCAAGCGAAACATCAAGAAATTTATGCTGTTTCAGAATCGCCACTCTAACATAGAGTCAGCCGATAGGATTATCATCATTTATTATTGTAAAATTTTTTGCAACCAAACGTATTCCGATACTGGAAGTATTTGTCTTTTTTTTTTTTAATTGTGAACTACAAGAGCACTTTCCTACACCGACTATTCACAGTAACATTTGTTAGCTAGAAAACTACCAGATTTGGCGTTTCCCTCAAAAGTTGTTGTTATAGGATGAACTGGGGTCAATGTGGGAATTGAACAGGATAGTTGTACGCCGAAGAATATCTCCTAGGAGGTAAGAGTGAGAGAGTGGCCACTGTTTGCAAGAGAGTGTGAATATTTTTCATTGTTACAGAGATTTTACCAACTCTGGATGTGCCTAATTTGTTTACTTTCCTGTACTTATAGAGTCAGACTGTGTTTACTCTACTGTCTACTCTGTATCATAGTGCTAACCTTCGACCTTTGGGTTATTAACTTTGGGTTCTTTTCTCCATAGGGGGAGGGCGCATCTATTTTTTGTTATTTCATATGTATGTAAATCTGATTTGTTTGATCCTTTCTTTAGATAATTGGTGTTGTCAAGTTTAATGATAATAAACAACAAAGAAATTTAACTTTGTGTGTTGGTCAGACCCATACCCAAGTAACCGTAGTTTTTCACGTTTGTGTGTCTTGTTGTCACATAGCTGTGGGTGTGTGTAGTTAAACTTATATTTATATGTATGAGGAGAACAAGGTTGTCTTGTACTAATTATAGTCGTATAGATAGGCTGGAATAGAGAAACTTACTAATTCCAGAGACATTTCCTTAAGCTATCACCCGTGAAATCTATTTCTCACACCTTTCTCACGTACCTATCACCATCCACTCTACTCAGACGGGCCAAAAAAAATTACTCACAACCTATCTGCACGACATTGAGTACAAGATAAACACTAGTGAAACAAGTTGTGAGGAGAACACTTTGGTTTTGAATCGGAAACACATTGAGAAAATCAGGTGATAGTATTACAGGACAGTCTTTATTCTGGACTCCATAGGCTAAGAGGAAAAAAAGAAGACCAAAATCCGTAGGAAGAAAATGAATTAAACATAGACATGAATATAAAGAAGATATTGAAAGACCTTGAACAGATGGCACAGGCCAGGAAGGTTAGGCGTGTATGTTTTGAAGGCCCGTGATCTTCGTGGATCTGTAAGGTAATGACGTATTGCTGACCACACATTTCTATTGGCGGATGTCTCTTTCAACTCTGATCGTGAGCTCTTGGTAATGGTACATTTTCTGGCAAGAGGTGGCTCTGTCTAACAGGCTGAGAACAATAATTTTATCTCATCATCAATTATGCTCGTCTTTTAAGCCACGTAAGAAGGCTTCTTTGCAGATACTGTTAAGGGACCGATGACGCATCAAGAGAGATGAATGCAGTCAGCGACTCACAGCTTGACTGCTTGCGTCAGGGTCAGCGAACTCAGAGCTGACCAATACCGTACTCCACCTCCAAGTGGTGGTCCTGGAAACAGCTGCATCACTGCAGTCTGGCTGAAAGAGTAAGGATCGAAGAGGGAAGGCAAACCAGGTCCCGAAAAATGCCCTGCTGAAGTCGGATGTGTCGGTCTAAAGGCGCAAATATCGCAGCTTCGCTGCTGTAAACAGACACGACTCAAACCAACGTCCTTTTTCTGGACGAACGAGGAAGAAGAAGAAGATACTGTTAATGGTATGCGGAAGTAATTTAACACACAAGGATGCCCAGGGTTTAAGTAAACAAGGAAGTAACTACAACGATTGAAGCTTTAGCCCTTGGCGGAAAATCTAATCAATAATGTAGAAAAACAAATTTCGTGTCTGAGACCCAAGGCGCACGATGAAAGACAAATACGAGTAAAACCAAAGTAAAAACTCTTTTAGACGAATGTCTGAAAAATTATCTAGCGTAGAAAATAAATTGAAGACTCATGTTTTAATGGAAAAAAACATTGTCATCCTGCAATCATACGACTAGGTGTGGTGTTACGTCACTTGATCTGCCGCAGTGGTATATGAAGTGTGGCCAGAGATATTAGAGTAAAGGATTTAGTAAAGGTAGTGAACCTTTGCTCAAGAATAACTTTTGACCAGTAGACTGAATAGAACGATTGTAGTCCTGTATAGGAAGGCATGAAGTATTGAAGGCTGTCAACTACAAGAAGCTGAGATACCTCGGCTTCTGATAGGTTATTATCCTCGCTTCTCGTCTGCAAGATTATTATATGTTAATAATGCCAATAGACTGGTACACGATTTTCTCCCACCTGAAGAGAGTTCAGCAAGATTATATATATATATATATATATATATATATATATATATATATATATATATATATATATATATATATATTATATTATATATATATATATATATATATATATATATATATATATATATATATATATATATATATATATAATATATTATATATATATATATATATATATATATATATACGAATGCCATATTAAAAACGCACCACTGTTATCCTCAGGAATGCAGAGTGTGATAAAAACCGTGTAATATAATGATGTTTACATATTTATATTTGGAGCTTTACATTAAATCCACGCACCACCAACTGTATAATCCAGGAACAGAGTGTGAAATGTAAATATTTTCTTTGTGTTTACAAGTTTACATATTTGGGCAATCTTTATTTGCATTTTTCCGTATGAAGTGACTCCATGCTGGTCATGAATCCATGCTGGCCATTAATTTGTACATTTGATTGTAATGAAATTCATTGCATTCTGTGCAGGCAAGGGAGAAAACCAAAAATGCAACCAACAAAAAAATTCATTCACACTATCCTCAGTATCTGGTATGTCCACCGTGTGCTTGCAAACAAGCTTGGCAGCGGCTCCGCATGGAACGCACAAGTCTCTGAAGGAAATTCCGGGGAATCAAGTCCCATTCATGTGTAAGAGCGGCTTCGAGCTGTTGCAGATTAGCTGGAGAACCTTGCCTGTAGACTCTGCGTCCAAGCTCGTCTCACAGATGTTCTATAGGGGACATGTCTGGTGATAGGGCAGGCTAATCAATCGTCACAATGTTCTGCTGCTGTAGATATTGCTGCGTAATGCATGCGGTGTGCGCACGTGCGTTATCCTGCTGGAGAAGCTGCAAGTCTGGATAATTTGTGAACGGAGGAACAACCACTGCATCCAGAACCTCATCTCGATATGTCACAGCATTAACATTTCCACGGAAGACGTGAAGAGACAAGCGATGGTGAAAACTGAATCCTCCCCAAATGTGAATACTGCCACCTCCAAATCGGTTGTGCTGACGAACACAGCAATCTGCAAAGCGCTCTCCACACCGTCGCCAAATCCGCATACGTCCATCAGCAAAGGATATGTTGAATCTGCTCTCGTCTGTGAATAGGTCAGCATTCCACTGCAGTCTAATCCATCTGACATGTTGCTCTGCCCATTGCAGGCGCTGCTGACGATGTCTGTGAGTCAAGTTTGGCCCAACATAACGTCGTCTTGCAGTAAGGCCTGTATATCTAAGTCGTCGTATGACTGTCATTCGAGAGACTTGCCCACGTCTACACACTATTGCTCTTGCTGTTTGACTTGCCGGGAGAGAACGATTCCTTAGGTGACTCAGCACAATATGACGATTTGCGCAGGGGTAGTAACTCGTGGTTGGCCACTCCGAAGTCTATCCCGGGCACTGCCAGTGGTTCCGTAACGTTCATTGAGACGTACAATAGTGCTGTGGTGGCAATTCATCCTTCTGGCAATGGCCTGCGAGCTCATTCCGGTCTCCAACATACCAATAGTTTTCAGATAGTCGTGACATCTCAAGCACATGTACTGGGTGTTTTGTCTCAACGGCCTTTTTATACCGAGTATACTGCCACAACGCGTACACATTTTCAGGGTCATAGCTGTTGGGAATCGTGTTTCACGTGTAACTTTCATTGTTTTCATGTAGTCTGAACACAAACCCGTGGGTTGAATCGTGCACTTTCCATTCCAGCAGCCATTCGCTCTCTACCTCATGGCAAAGACGAGGAAAATCCGTTCCCACACTTTTTTTTCCAGCTTCTCGGCATCAGTAGATATAATAGTGGTGCGTTTTTAATGTGCTTCAGTGTATATATATATATATATATATATATATATATATATATATATATATATATATATATATATATATATATATATATATATATATATATATATATATATATATATATATATATATATATATATATATATATATATATATATATATATATATATATACTGTTCAAAATAAGAAACGCATAGCTATCCGAGGGCGCGTTTTTATGAGTTTGTAAGTAAAATTTGGTGCTAGGGTATATAAAAACCAGCCTCAAATGTTCTTTACAGTGTCAAATGCACGTGTTGACCTGAATTGCGTTCGTTTTTGTAATCGTTACAACGCAGTTGTCAATAGTGTTTATGACGCAGTTTTTGACCACAGCTCATGTTACGCGCACGTGAAAGCACAAAATTTGGGGTGAACACTATTCACTGACTACGCAACTGAAACCCTATAAAAGGATAACGCTACACACAAAAACATCAGTTCATTTCCAAGCAGACATTTATGGCGTCTCTATCGATAAATTGCTATTGGCCGACTGCATGCAGGCGAAAGTCAAAGTCAGGTTGCCAGGCATCTAACCGTGCATCAGAGTACCATCAGTCGACTTTGGCACCGGTTCCAAGCCACTGGCTCAGTTGAAGACCGGCATCGCAGTGGACGACCCAGAGTGACAACAGCAGCGGAGGATCGCTTTATTCGGCTTCGTCACCTCAGAGATAGGTTTACAACAGCTTCCTCAACTGCCCAGTCCTTGCCTGCAGGACGTCATGTGTCTGATCAAACTGTCCGGAATAGACTGCATGACGCTGGACTTTGGGCACAACGACCTCACCGAGGACCTGTCCTTACGCGCCGCCATCGCCAAAATCTACTTCTTTGGACCAACCAGCATCGTCCCTGGGCAGCTGACAATCAATGGAGACGTGTCTGGTTTAGTGACGAATTTTTCTTTTTGTTGCAGCGTCATGATAGACGGCGTACGGTCTACCGTAGGCGAATGAACGTTTTGCCCAAAATTGCGTTGATGAAGCTCCGCCGCACGGTGGTGGGGGTGCAATGGTGTGGGGAATGATCAGTTACAACGGAAGGCGTCAATTTGTGCACATTGAAGGAGGCTTGAATGCGCAACGATACGTCATTGAAATTCTTCGACCCCATGTCCTTCCACTTTTGGCTGCCCAAAGGTCTGTGTTTCAACAGGACAACGCCAGACCCCATTGTGCACGGTTGACCACGCAGTTCCTGACTGCCAACAACATTCTTACTCTTCCCTGGCCATCCCTCCCTCCAGACATGAGTCCGATTGAGCACCTGTGGGATGAGCTGCATAGACGTGTTTGTCGCTGTTAACTCCCTCGTTCTGGAGCGTCATTGTTAAAGGTTGTTTTGTAGAAGATGTGTAGTGGCATAGAAGGAGTAATGTTAATGTATATATTCCGCTGATATAGGCAATCAGCTTATGTCGGGCTTACAGGTGGCCGACTGGTGTGTGAGTAAATGACTGTCAACAGACGCGAATGCCATGTAGTACTAGAGTAAGTTAATAACAATCACACACACCGATGCACATATAGGAGTCAGGAACGTTGTAACTCCAGAAACGTTCTACACTGTTTATTACGCCACAACAAACGTTGACATCATCAATAATACACTATCAATGGGTTACAGTTCACGGCAAAAATATGACACATCAAGTAAGCACCAATCTGTAGATCATCAGTAAGCAAATGCTTAGAAAATACAGTTATTGATACAAAAATCTCCATCACAAAGGATGCGGAGCATAGAAGCTCATAATCATAAATCTCGTGGCAAAAACCTCCGTTCAGGGAAGCGAACTGCACATGTCGCAGTTTACAATAATATATATTATGGGAGAAAGAACATTCCCCTTTAACGATCCGTCGAACTTCAAAAATATCCCTCATCAGAGATATGAGCACACAATGGCCTACCATCCATGGCCTGAAAAACATCTTTAATATCTCAAAACTATCCCTTCACATGAAATAATGGCCTATACAACTCCTGGCCTCAAAATCTCCAATAACGTACGTTCTGCAGTATATAATCAAGTCTCATATCCATGGCTTTATGAAATACATAAGCAAGTATCAAAAATCCCTTTCACACCAACAATATCTTACTCCGGGACACACTGACGAAAAATGGTCAAACATCCATCTTCGGAGCTCTGCCCGTATCAACTGCCACGAAAATTTTCACCGCCTAAAAAACCGCTGAGTCAAAAAATTCATCCCCGCGCAAACCCGCCTTAGAGACGTGAGCTGAACTCATCTAGAACATTCGAGCGGATTCTCTATCATATTTTTTAAAACAAACTAGCAGCTACACAAGGGTGTTAACAAAAATCCGGCCTGTACCTACAAGTATTTTAATGTTTAACTTCCCTTCATAAAATATGACTTTAACAGTCGCCAAGACGTTGCTCCAGCCAATCGTCGTGATCTGTTCCAGGCCCTCCAGGAAGAGTGGGCAGCCATCCCACAGGCCCACATCAGACGTCTGATCGCATCCATGCCCAGGAGATGCCAGTCGCTGATCGATGCAAGAGGAGGCCACACACCATACTAACGGGAAAGCCCGTACGCCAAAAAACTCTCGTGACCCAGATGCAAAACAACTGTCAATTGATTGGTTGAACCCTAAGGTATTCTTGTGTGCAATTTGAACAATTAACTCATTAAATTAAAAAAGTTATTGAATGTCAAAATTATGGCTATGTGTGTGCCTTCAGTAGCTATGCGTTTTTTTTTTTTGAACAGTATATATATATATGACATTATTTTTACGTCATCCGTCTCCATCGTTACCTTTTCATACTCTCCATCAACTCACTAGGTGTAAGCCTCGAGAATGCAATCCTTATTCAACTTCCCATACTTTCGATTTTGCGTCATCGCCAATATTAGGTCACATATGCTGTGACATATTCTCCCCTGGGCTCTTCAGAGAAAATGTGGCTTATAGCAACATTTTCAATAGTCTTCCTCCCAAAAAAAAAACAGAATCTAAACAACAACATAATTATACAGTATATATATATATATATATATATATATATATATATATATATATATTATATATATATATATATGTGTGTGTGTGTGTGTGTGTGTGTGTGTGTGTGTTTGGATCGTTAACGACTAATTAATCGATTAATAAGTAAAAAATGTATCCATTAATTGATGAAAATACATTTTAAACGATTATTGTATTTTAACAATGTTTATGTATGTTGCTTAAATGCGAGAGCGTTTGCTATGTTAGAGGTTTGTGATATAGAATTTGGCAAGGGTGGTTAAATTGTTTGGTTGCAACTTTTCAGTATTTTCATTATATTTTCAGGACGATGTTTCCTTATAACAAGCAAAAGATATAAAATCCTTAGAGATTTTTAAACAAAAATTGTATTTATGATTTTTAAAAAATTGTTTTTCTTCAAATTGTTCGAATTAATCGAATAATGTTTGATTAAAGAAATTATATTAACCTATTAAGATTTTGTAAATCAAGCCCAGTAGTTATATAAATATGTATATATATTTATATATATATATATATATATATATATATATATATATATATATATATATATATATATATATATATATATATATATATATATATGTATGTGTATATATATATGTATATATATATATACACATACATATATATACATATACATATATATACATATATATATATATATATATATACATATATATATATACATATATATATATACATATATATATATACATATATATATATACATATATATATATACATATATATATATACATATATATATATACATATATATATATACATATATATATACATATATATATATATACATATATATATATACATATATATATATACATATACATATATATATATACATATACATACACATATATATATATATATACATATACATACACATATATATATATATATATATATATATATATATATATATATATATATATATATATATATATATATATATATATATATATATATATATATATATATATATAGTTGTAAGGAAAACGGAGTGCGCCCACTCCCTAATCTTAAGCGGGTTGGATTTTATATAAGTGTGATCGTAACCAGCTCTCGACTTGAAGAACGAGTTAAAAAAAATTATAGGTAAATAACGAGAAAAGGGAAGATTGAAAATGGATATATGGCGTGTATGATTTTTGATAGGTAATACATGTTTATAACCCTGTCTGAGCAGAGGTGATAGTGATGACAATGTGAAAGTAAGGGGTAAGGAATAGTTTTATCACGAGGTGATCGTGTAAGAGAACGGACAGTCTCTGGATAGAATAATTTATCTAATTCAACCTGTCTGGACGACCAACTTTTAAATCAGACGCACTTTCTCTCCTTGTACGAAAATACAAGTTACACTGCACTCACATGCACACAATTCTGTGACAAAAACGCACGAACGTGAAAACAAACTATGAATAACATATAGTGGATAAGGGTTGACCGACACGATAACTAAAGGTTTAATAAAGTTTATTATGAGTAAAAGATCGCAACAATAAGCATACACATCACTAGATTATGGTTTACAGACAAAATGAAAATTAATCAAATAGGTTCTCCCCTCTGGTAAAGGAAAGGAAAGGACGATCCCAACAGAGGTTAATTAACCCAAAAGATCAAAGGTTAACAATAAGTTATGAAATAGTTAGTATGGGAAAAGAAAAGGTTCCTAATGTAAACTATCCCGTGACTAATCAGATTATTGAAATAAAAACAGAAAGAAGAAACCATATAAGTCTATGATGTTAACAAAAGACATAAGTTTCTTTCTCTGTTTCTTCAATTCACATACACGCAGTGGCCACTTTCAGATGCACTTACCCCAGAAGTTGTCGCAGGCATTCCAAGGAAACACACTAATAAGTTATATATAGAGTGTCAAACTTAAGTTTGCCAAATCCAGCCCCAGAATCTTCGTAGCTGCTGACTGCAAATTTCACAGGAGTCGCTAGAGTCGGTGTTAAATTTGTACTGGATACAATAAGTTATCTATGCCTTCAGTTGGTTGGAGTAAGATTCATACGTGGTGATCGCCGATGTAGAATAAACATAACATATACAGTTCCTAGGTTGTTTAGCCTCAAGTGGCTGCAACGCTAGGTTTAAGTTACACAAATGTTGCTGACAATATATTGCCACAGTTGGCTGATGATATATATATATATATATATATATATATATATATATATATATATATATATATATATATATATATATATATATATATATATATATATATATATATATATATATATATATATATATATATATATATATATATATATATATATATATATATATATATATATATATATATATATATAAGTAAATCTGGTAATAGTTCTGGCCCAGTTAATATTATAATTCAATGGTTCTATTCTGGTTTCTCTCAGGAAAATGAGGAAAATTGGACCGTACAGGTCACAGCAAGAAGCTCATCAATATTAAATATTCTTGGATGCTTATAATATTATAAGTTCGTATGATCATAAGTTCATATGGCCATAAGAAAATAAGCCGCTAGTACTCAGGTTTGATCAGCCTATGTTTTAGGAAAAGAACATATAAACATTTAACCAAATTATCAATATCATATCTAACACGTGTTAAAAAATAGGACCTCTACACCACTCTGTTATAAAATAGATTTAAAACACACGTGTCTAGCTTATCCTATCATTCTGTTAACGCGTGATATGAACACTAGTCATTAAAAAAAATTACATAAAATGGATAAAAGTAAATAATATATGCCGTCAGTGGACAGTTATTTAATGTATGTACAAGTCAATTTAAAACATCTTTTACTGGAAAAATAGCGAGTAATTAAATTTACTTTACGGCTGGAAAGTTATCTATAAGTTATTTAATTAGCACATAAAATCTCAGCGAAATATATATTGAAAACTATAAACACCTTAAATCACTTCAAATCTAGAATATAAATTACCGCAATCAGAAAAATTAAACACTCCACGGAATCTATTAATTTTCATTCTGTACGAGAAATCTTAAGATAACGAGCTAGTGATATCGGATAGATTTCTGGCAACTGATCATGGCTATCGGAGAGACATGGTGTACATTGATATGTTCCGTACTATCGTTCTTTAATGCGAAAGTCACACCACTGCCAGACCCGAGCCAATTTGCCGTTCGATTTCTTGAATCAAAGGTAATTTTACCACCTCTTGACTTTCACCATCTCCGCCTTGCCGAAAATCAGCTAGCAATTTTCACCTGAAAGTTTTACAATCCAAGGTCCGTATGATGAAATGGATCTGTGTACCCCACGCTCAATTAATTTCCCTATTCAAACATCTAGTAACGAAAATTTTCCGCCTATAACCACTCCTACTATATGTGAAAATCGTTAAGGACAAAGGTCAAACTTTCAGCTTAGAATTGGACACTCCTTGATTTTTTTTTACCATAAGTTGGAAGAGGGTACCTATCCCCCAGATACCGCATAGACACCCGCCCTATTATTTAGAGACAGGTTGTAACTATAAATAACTACAACATGTTTGAAATTTTTTTTTGCCCAAGGCCATCGCTTGTCCAAGATTTGAATTAACTATGCCAAGCGTATGATACCCACCCCCAAAAACCACAAGCTTTTTTCGTTACCCGTCCTAATATTTAAAACGACCATTAGACAGTTTGGCAGCCGGCCAACGCGTTGGTTCGTTTTCAAAGAACGGAAATGTGTGCAGGGCAGAGAAGGGGGCAAGAAAAACGTAGGTAATGTCTTGTATTCTAGTAGAAGTATAAATAAAAGGAAAGGACAGAAACGATAATATTGTTTATTGGAATACCATATTAATCCTTATAATATGTTATCTTGCCTTAGAGTCAAAGTATGTTGTTCTGAATAGAGAAAGAAAGAAAAAGTACGAAGATGAAAACTAAGGTAAAGAAGTAAATGAAAACATACTGGCTAGATAAAGGACAATTGTCCGGTTAATAATCACTTTCAATTTTTAAAATCGCTTCAATAACAACAGTGATATCGTAGAAAAAACACTTTTATTTTGAAAATCTTTGGATGTATATAAACGCGTTTTTTTGAAAGAAAGTTTGGTTTGATTATTATTAGGTTATTATTCCTTTGACCGCCGACCGACCAAGCAGTCCTCGGCCTTGTGCCACAAACACCTTGCGGCGTCATTAGGGCAACAAGAAATCAGTCCGTCGGTTGCCGTCATTAGGGCAACAAGAAATCGTCCGTTGTTCCGTCACACCTAGCGGCGTATATTGGTACAACAGACTTTTAATTGTTGTTTCTGTGATCAATGTGACAACCAAGCGGTAGATCAATTCGCTGTGCCCCGAACCTGCCCTCATGTGTACTCTACTCCTGTCGCTATAAAACCATTTCGCCATGTCTCCCAGACGCCCGTCCAGCCAAAATCCTTTCGGGACCGAAGGTCCTCGAAAAAGGGCAGTCTGGCACAGACACAGTTCCCACTCACTGCCTCTACTGCGCTGGGAGGACCCGGCAACCGGGACCACACACAGCCTTGAGAGGACAAAGATCGCCTTAAATATGGTGTATATATATATTATTATTATTAATATGTAGAAGCCAACCCAGATAGGGCGCCTACAAATTTAAAAAAAATATTTCCTCCAAGAAGGGTTAAGAGCAGACGCAGAGAAATTTGTGATCAAATGCCTTTGCGGTCTGGAAGTCGGCGATCTGAACTTGTGCCATTGATCGCTAGTTAACCTTATACTTGTGAAATATTTCATTGATTGCGGTAAGATAAACACTCTCTCAAATTTATAAAGGACAAGCAAGGCAAATTGCTTACTGCCCCGAAGGAAGTAATGGGAAGATGGAAAGAATATTTCTCAGAACTCTTGGATGGTGAGCATGGTGAAGCATCAGAAATGATAAACACTAGCACAGAAGAGAAAACCAATGATGGTGAAGATGACATAAAGATGGAAGAACTGAAGGCAGCACTGGAGAAAATCAAGATGGGCAAAGCAGCAGGGCATGATGGTATAACACCAGAAATGGTTAAGTTCATGGGAGCATCAGGCGACCTATTACTCTTAAGGGTTTTACAGGCATCGTGGTACAACAAGACAATACCAAAGGATTGGGAGATTGCCATCATAACACCAATTTTCAAAAAGGGTGACAATCGACAGTGTGGAAACCATAGAGGCATATCCCTTCTCAGTGTCCCTGGTAAAATCTACTCTAGAATCCTAGAGCAGAGACTCCGACGCCTAGCTGAGCCACAATTGGATGAGGTCCAGTGCGGATTCCGAGCAAACCGAAGTACTCAAGACCTAATCTTCACACTCAGACAGCTGAGTGAAAAGGCCCTTGAGTATAAGAGTGAGATGCATCTATGTTTCATAGATCTGGAAAAGGCGTTTGACAGGGTCCCCTGGAGCAAACTTTGGGACTGTTTGGCAAGGAAGAATATTCCAGCACCTCTGATTCATGCTATACAGAGCTTCTACAAGTCTTGCAGAAATTATGTGAGGACAGCAAACCATAAGTCGGAAGAGTTCAGGACCACCACTGGTGTAAGACAAGGTGATATCCTATCACCTTACCTCTTCATACTCCTTATGGACGATGTCATCAAGGCATGTAAGGAGAGAACAAGAAAGTATTCAGTGGGGTACTGGAAGATGAGACAGGTCTATATTTCGGAGCTGGCATTTGCTGATGATGTTGCCCTGATTGCTAAATCAGAGGCACATCTCCAATCCAACATGCAAGTCTGGAAGGAAGAGCTGGAGAAGAGAGGGATGGTCATAAGCAGCTCTAAAACAAAATCCATGGTGATATCACGATAAGAAAGAAAACATCAGATTAAGCTGGGAGAGCAGGTCCTGGAGCAGGTCGACCACTTTAAATACCTCGGAGCTATTATAGACCGAAAGGGAGGCATCAAAGAAGAGTTGGCCACTCGAAAAGCAGCAGCTGGGAGACTTTTTCAGGCCATAAATCGAGGATTCCTCAGCAAGAGAGAGGTTGGTAAGAAAACGAAGATTGCTGTATACCGCTCCACCTATGTCCCAGTCTTGACATACGGATGCGAGTCATGGGCAATGACTACAACCCATAAAAGCCAGATCCAAACCTCAGAAATGAGGTATCTGAGGAAGGTGGTTGAAGTAACAAGAAGAGACATGGTACGCAACCAGACGATACGTCAAGGCCTTAAATCCTACCCCCTGCAGACCCAAGTAGAACAGTCCCAATTAAGATGGTTTGGTCATGTCTGCAGAATGGGAGAAGATCGGATACCACGACAAGCATGGGAAACAAAAAGCCAAGGATCCAGACCCCGAGGACGACCCAGAGTCCGCTGGGAGGACAACATTAGACAATCTTTGAAGGATCGAGGACTAGAATGGACCCAGGCCAGGAGGAAGACAGCCGATAGGATAGTCTGGCGCTCTCTCTTCCAAACCTCTACACCTCACGGTAGAAGGGGAACGACTAAGTAAGTAAGTAAGATAAACACTTTTATTGATGTATATATATATTATTATTAATATGTAGAGGCCAACCCAGATAGGGCGCCCACACATTTTGTGTTGTACGACATTTGCCTTTGTGGAAGCTTGCGACATACTAGGAGCACAGGCATGCCTAAATAGACTTATGAAGCAAATGAAAGTACATTGTGTTTGAAAATGGTTATATAAAATATTACGACTGCAAGACCAGGAAGCCACTGGCAGTCTTCAGCAAACCTCAGGTTCTAATAACTTTAAAAATAAATAAGATTTCATATGAAAAGAATTAACAGATCACTAGAAAGAGAAAAAGAAAAGAGTGTATCCCAGATGAAGATAACGAAGATTTAAAGTGACAGGGGCGTTGAAACCATGTGGGAAGAAGAAGATACCCCCTGATTATGAAGCAGTCACAATTAAAATTAGGGACTGTAGCTATTTTGGTTAGCTCTTTTATCTGATCACAACGCATGTTTAATGATGTTTAATTGATAGTTGTG
This sequence comes from Oreohelix idahoensis, assembly GCA_024509875.1. Taxonomy (NCBI): domain Eukaryota; kingdom Metazoa; phylum Mollusca; class Gastropoda; order Stylommatophora; family Oreohelicidae; genus Oreohelix; species Oreohelix idahoensis. The sequence continues at coordinate 106,493 of JAMPIV010002124.1, read as the reverse complement.
GAGATACACATATGTATATAGAGTACTTAGGGAGGCCTGTTCCTCTTGTTGCAGGGTTGAGTCATATATTACCAAGTGAGCCATAACCTGGAGCTGCAGAGTTTCGAGGCAACATGCTGGTTGATTGAATGTTGAAGTCTTATCTGCCTCCAGAGAACACTGTAGTGAACGAGTGTGTAATTTCCAGCAAGTCATATATCTTCAAAGGAACCACAAGGTAAGCCATAAGATTGCGGGCTTATGTCAATTCATCACGTTGTACTCTCCACACGCTACTATAAACTGTTTTGTGAAATGATGAGACACTCAGTCCTTCCAAGTAGTGACACTTCATAAGACAGTATTGTTTCAGCAGGGAATAAAATTCTATAAACATTGTAGTAGTGACATTTATGGACAAGATGTCCTTCATATTTATTTAATGCTGTATATAAACACACTTCATTTTAAGTTTTAAACATTCCTGTCCCAAAAGATTTGCGGTACAGGAAATGAAAAATTGTAATATAATATTATAACTTTAACCCCAGTCTTGTTGATTTAATTTTCATTGAGTTAAAGTTGTGTTTATTTTCGGGCATTTATCACTACATTTGCATTACCCTAGACACGTAGCCATATAACAAACATCACACAATAGAGAAACAAATATTGCACAGCGTGAGATCTGAGGGAGGTAGCGTTAGGTCCCCTGAGAACTCATCAACACCATTTTCAATTATTAGACTCAGGGTCTTACATAGCTTGACCTCACGCTGTTGACACTTAGTTTTTCTTTTATATACCATCAATAACCTCCCCGGTGTTAATCCACCACATATATTGGGATCCTGTCCGGGATTTAAATTTATTGTAACATCATAGATCCAGGGTACCCCCATTGTAATAAAACTTATAACATTAATCAGTGTGGAGAATTAAATGAATTGTCATAGCCCATAGTTAATTAGAAATATTTGTTAGCTATTACAGTTGGATTAATTAAATTTGGTGCAAGATAAAAGATGGCAGACTTGGCCAAATTCAGATCTGCTGCTGTGAAGACTGCAAAGGAAATGGGAATGGAGGGGCAAATTCTGATTCAGTATGTGACTTCAGAATGTGATAAGTTTATTGAAAGCGAAGATAGGAGGTTAGCAGAAGAGAAAAGGTTACAATTAGAAGATGCTAAGGAGGCTAGGGCATAAGAGGCTGATAGGGAGGCTGAGATTAAAAGATTACAACTAGAAGAAAAGAAATTAGAGGCTGAGAAAGAAGAAAAAACGATTGCAGAGGGAAGCAGAGGACAACCGATTGCAGAGGGAAGCAGAGGACAAACGATTGCAAAGGGAGCACGAACTAAGGCTAAAAGAATTGGAATTGCAAGGCCATGCTCCAGAGAATGGTAACAGCCCATCTATCTCTGATGCTAGTGCAACTCAGGGAGCCTCTAACTTGGCAATGAACTTCCATTTAGACCCCTTTGTAGCAAAAGAGGATGACATTGAGTCCTTCCTCTCTAGATTTGAAAGACTAGCTACAAATTATGGTTTAGAGAGGGAAAAATGGAGTTTGAAATTATCCCAAGCGCTTAGGGGAACATCTTACGAAGTTTTCTCAAAGTTGAGCAGAGACGATCAGGAAAACTATGACATATTAAAACAGGCTCTTCTAGTTAGGTACGAGAAGAATGGGGAATTTTACAGGAAGAGATTTAGAAATGCAAAGCTAATGTCTGGGGAGACCTACCACCAATTCACTGCCAGGTTGGAAACCTATTTGGAGAAATGGACTGCTCTGTGGAAAACCCAAGATGTTAAGGAAATGATCATGATTGAGCAATTGAGAGAGTCCATGGCTCCAGACCTGAGAAAGTTTCTCATGGAACAAGGTGCAGAGAGGTTGGGTAAGGTGCTCAATGTTGCTGAGAGGTATCATGCAGCCCAGTCAGAAGTAGCTGGTATAAAAAAGAAACAGTTAGCAAGTAAGAGAACCCCTCAAGACCAAGATGAACATTATAGTAATACTAGGGATCAAAGTAACTATAATAGGCCAAGATTTGACCCTAGAGATTGAAACCCGCAATCAAATGATAGGAAACCCTACAGACCAGAAAATAAATGGTTTAAAATATGTAGGATGAACAAGCATAATACAATTGAATGTGGTAGGAAAGTTCCTCCATATCACGCTGCATGCATGATAACAGTGGGAAACAAGGGAAAGAAGGAACTGTCTAAAGGGCAGCATGAACTTCCTCACCCCCTCATCTGTGAAGAAGTAAAGTGTAACGGCAATAAGGTGATGTGCCTTTACGATTCTAGATTAGAATATGACTCAGTTGTGAGTGCAACCCTGGTGCACCCTGACCAGTACACCACAGAAAAAGTGGAAATACAAGGTGCACTAAAGGATACAGCCACCATGACACTTCCCGTAGCCAAAATCAATGTCAGGACTAGGTACGTGGAAAGAGTGATTAAAGCTGCAGTGTGCGACGACCCTAATTACCCGCTGGTGTTAGGAAGGAAATATGTTTTTCTAGGGAGCCCTATAAAACCTGTGATCATGGCCACGCTCCAGGTTAGGTCGACCCCTAGTAAGGAGGAGGAACCACCACTAAATATTCATCCTAAACAAATGAAAAAGGCCCAGGCGAAGGATAAATCATTAAAGCCTTGCTTTGGCAATTTGCTAGAAAAGGACAATTTTATTTGAAGAATGGACTGCTTTATAGGAAGGCTGGAGCAGGACCTAATGGATATGAACAGTTAGTACTGCCATTGAGTTATAGGGAGAAAGTTATGAAGCAAGCACATGTTGTACCAGACGGTGGACACCAGAAGATGGGTACCACCCGTCAAAGGACATCTGTGAAATATTTCTGGCCAAATGTAGCGGGGGACATTGCCCATTATGTACAAAGTTGTGACCAGTGCAGCAAGGTTCATTCCACACGATGGAAAGAAAATAATACTCAGATGCAAGCCAAGCATTCTGAAGAACATGGGCCTAAAAATAACAAGGAAACAAAAATTAATAAAGTAGATAACGTGAATAGGCATGCACCTTCTCACACCCAGTCTTCCAAAAATACATGTAAAATGGCAACTCTGCGTTCGGCAGTGTAGCGGGAGGTTAATTAAAATTATTAGTATGGCAGTAAAGAGTTCTGACCTTACAAGTAATATCCCAGTCTTAGAAATAAGCACTGGTGTATTGTTATCATAAAAATAGTCAGACTGTGAAAACCCTGGCCCAGTTGGTAAGAAGTAGTACCAGGATTTAAGGTGTCTCCTCCCTGTGACTATCTTATGATTACTTATATTCTAGGGGATAATTAAAATGAACATTCACTTTAACCACACTGTAAGAAGTGAATAATTCCTCAGGTACAGTTAAAATATTTTAATATTTACACTAATATTCTATTACTGCTAGTTGGAACAGAGCATTGAAATATATATATATAAAATTAAGTCACATAATTCCTATTATTGTCTATTTAGACTGCAAGATCTTGGATAATAAAGTTACTGAAAACTGCATTCATTTTAAATATATCACTGTTCTTAGTCCTCTGATAAATGTCATCACTTGACTATTTGCTGTGTTTCATATATTGTGGTGGTTAGCGTCCTAAGTAACACTTATCTGACTCTTGATCCTGCTGACACGGACTGTCCGTTGTATATATTAGTAATGGTAGACCCAGCACTAGGGATGCCAATGACCAGTTGAAGTTCACTCTTTGGGGTCCTGCACGTTTGTGGGATTGCCTCTGATGAACAACACAGGTTTCTGATACTGGACAGTCTGGTTTGAGTTATTTCATGGAACCTGCAACATATCAGCCTTGGCTAGTATCTGGCTAGACTTGTAGCTGACTAGCACAGATGTCAGACCAGTCAGTCATCAGATGTCACCGTTATACAATCATAGAAAGTAAGGACATCATTTCAGTGATACAGAAGTATTAACATTTTGATTAATTGTAACTGACTAGCACATAAGTCAGACTAGTCAGTCATCAGATGTCAAAGTTATACACTCATAGCAAGTAACATCATTTCAATGATACAGAATTAATATTAACATATCAGTAATAACCATCATCTGGTTTATTCCGCTCCTGTACATCCTTACTATTTATAACTTGATCTTTCCAAACCATATCAGGTACAAATTTAAATACTGATGCCATTCCTAGCATCTACTCAAAATTAATACACAAATAGATAAAGTGAGTGCCCGACTGACCAAACGATCAGGTTGCTTTCTTTAGTAGGACAACTACATAGTTTTGGAATAGAAACCTGGCTGTGGAACACTCCAGTTTACCAGCTGTAAATGGGCACTCAGTTGTGCGCTCGAACTAGGGAAGGAAAAGGCAGCAAGGAAGGGAACTAGTCACCTAACCTCGTAAAAGCGGTATCTTCCATTATGAAGCTTCTAACACTTCATTTGCCTATGACAATCTCTGCCATGGGACTGCCTTTATCTCCGTACGATATACAGCATTAAATGGTAAATATTATCTACATTTGGCTGTGGGGCTAGTTTTGATACGTTTTTGTACAAACAACAATCATCCACAAAGCACATGTTTAAATCATATTCAAAATAACAATACATTATATTAATGAATATTATACAGGCATATATTGAGAAGTTTCTATGAACCTGAATAAAAAAAAATATTATACACGGTAGTTATCATAATTTCGCTTACCCTCAGACTTCAGATACTGGACTGAAAAATGTTTCTGGCGATCCGCTCACAATTCATATGGTATATGGGTAGTGGCGAAACTCTGCCTCCAGTCTGTCTCAAACCTCTTTCGTTGTGTGTCTCTTGAGTTTACCGCTCCGCTACTTATAAGTCTCGCGCGGGCGTATAGGAAGGTACTGACGTCACAGCTTAAGCTTCGGCTGAAAAACTTTCCCGAAACAACAATTTCAGCCGATCTGTGCGTTGACTGAAATTTCTCCTTTCTCATCCTCGGCTTATATAGTATCCATATTGTTCCATCTTATCTTGTTTTATACAGCCGATAAATCTCTATATTCCTATCCATGTAATTTCCCAAACTGTTATTTGTTGATTTAAATATTTAGAAGTGGGTTTACAGGCTTTCAGCATAACTATGGGCAGCCAAAATACGCATATATCTCCGTAAAGGATAACTTCCTACCGTTTCTACTTATACACAGTTGTACACAATCCTTTCCTGGATTAAAATGTGAAATCCTTTTCACAATGATTCCATTATGCTTTTATTTATAATTGCCGATTTCGATGTATCGTCTACAGTTTGCCGATATACCGCCATTTTGATAGCGGCCGCTTTGTTGACAATCGATCGGTGCCTTTAACTGTAAACTCCTCGACCACGTTTGCAATGTATTGAAACCAATTTTGCGACAGGCAGAAAGAAAAAACATAAACATAAAGACCAGTCCTCCTCGGCTCAATTTGAAGCAGTATTCCGGGAACTGGCAAAAATTAGCATTGAGGATAGCAATAAGGATAATCGGACAACAATGAAACCGAAACTAAGTGATCACGAGAAAAAAGGGGGAGCGGGCGTTTGAGCACCGGGAAAATGTGCAGCTCGCTTCAGAATGCGGCTATTAACTTAGCATTTTAAGGGCACCGGTGACAGTGGTAGTGACCGAACCCTATGTACAGTCCATTTGGAAGTATTGGACGGACATTGAATTGAGATCACACATAGTATAGCAATGCTTCGGGCGAATTGATTCTGGATGCCGGAAATCATATCCCCACATTATATATTATATCACCAATTGACGCAAGGCTAAGAATACAGCCGGTGAATATGGCCCCCATGTGAGTGGCAAATTATAGAATCATTTGAATATTAGTAGAGGGTTTTTCCAAATTCCAATCAACCTTGAGCTCAGGCCAAGGGATGTCTGTGAGCACATCGGAGGGTCACATTGAATTCATGTGTTGCTTTTGGATTGGAATTACTCCGAGTGTTTTATCTAGGCTGATGAGGAAATTATTGGACCCCCTACATACTCTGCTATAACCATTTTATAGATTCCATCCTCATAAATATTGCAACCCTAAGGGGCATCTAAGAAACCTCTGGACATGTCATGGGACAGACTAAGAGAAGATTAAAGGTGAATATTGATTGATAATCAGCATTTGTCAGGCAGTAGCACCTGCAGCTGTTTTATTAACACACACTGCAATAGTATTGGATTGCATAGGTCTGAGGCAGATTTCTTGAGTCGTGCTTACTTTGAATGACCCACCTGCAATAATCCATGATAACATTAAAGCTGAGTAAAGTCGTTTGACATCACTTGAGCGAGATTGTAACACAGATCATAAAGCTGCACTAGTGGTGCAGGCTTTTTAACCGGGGAGATATGTAATGAAATAGATCTGTGTACCCCACGCTCAATTCATTTCCCTATTCAAACATCTAGTAACGTAAATTTTCCGCCTATAACCACTCCTACTATATGTGAAAATCGTTAAGGACAAAGGTCAAACTTTCAGCTTAGAATTGGACACTCCTTGATTTTTTTTTTACCATAAGTTGGAAGAGGGTACCTATCCCCCAGAAACCGCATAGACACCCGCCCTATTATTTAGAGACAGGTTGTAACTATAAATAACTATAACATGTTTGAAATTTTTTTTTGCCCAAGGCCATCGCTTGTCCAAGATTTGAATTAACTATGCCAAGCGTATGATACCCACCCCCAAAAACCACAAGCTTTTTTCGTTACCCGTCCTAATATTTAAAACGACCATTAGACAGTTTGGCAGCCGGCCAACGCGTTGGTTCGTTTTCAAAGAACGAGCGAGAGAGAGAAAAAGGGGGGATTAACATGGTAAAAATCTAACCTAACTTGTGCATTGTGAAACTGAAATTAGCAAACCAAATGTGTGCAGGGCAGAGAAGGGGGCAAAAAAAAACGTAGGTAATGTATTTTATTCTAATAGAAGGATAAATAAAAGGAAAGGACAGAAACGATAATATTGTTTATTGGAATACCATATTAATCCTTATAATATGTTATCTTAGAGTCAAAGTATGTTGTTCTGAATAGAGAAAGGAAGAAAAAGTACGAAGATGAAAACTAGGATAAAGAAGTAAATGAAAATACTTGTGAAATATTTCATTGATTGCGGTAAGATAAACACTTTTATTGGTGTATATATATATTATTATTAATATGTAGAAGCCAACCCAGATAGGGCGCCCACAAATTTAAAAAAAATATTTCCTCCAAGAAGGGTTAAGAGCAGACGCAGAAAAATTTGTGACCAAATGCCTTTGCGGTCTGGAAGTCGGCGATCTGAACTTATGCCATTGATCGCTAGTTAACCTTATACTTGTGAAATATTTCATTGATTGCGGTAAGATAAACACTTTTATTGATGTATATATATATATTATTATTAATATGTAGAGGCCAACCCAGATAGGGCGCCCACAAATTTTGTGTTGTACGACATTTGCCTTTGTGGAAGCTTGCGACATACTAGGAGCACAGGCATGCCTAAGTAGACTTATGAAGCAAATGAAAGTACATTGTGTTGGAAAATGGTTATATAAAATATTATGACTGTAAGACCAGGAAGCCACTGGCAGTCTTCGGCAGACCTTAGGTTCTAATAACTTTAAAAATAAATAAGATTTCATATGAAAAGAATTAACAGATCACTAGAAAGAGAAAAAGAAAAGACTGTATCCCAGCTGAAGATAACGAAGATTTAAAGTGACAGGGGCGTTGAAACCATGTGGGAAGAAGAAGATACCCCCTGATTATGAAGCAGTCACAATTAAAATTAGGGACTGTAGCTATTTTGGTTAGCTCTTTTATCTGATCACAACGCATGTTTAATGATGTTTAATTGATAGTTGTGGAGATACACATATGTATATAGAGTACTTAGGGAGGCCTGTTCCTCTTGTTGCAGGGTTGAGTCATATATTACCAAGTGAGCCATAACCTGGAGCTGCAGAGTTTCGAGGCAACATGCTGGTTGATTGAATGTTGAAGTCTTATCTGCCTCCAGAGAACACTGTAGTGAACGAGTGTGTAATTTCCAGCAAGTCATATATCTTCAAAGGAACCACAAGATAAGCCATAAGATTGCGGGCTTATGTCAATTCATCACGTTGTACTCTCCACACGCTACTATAAACTGTTTTGTGAAATGATGAGACACTCAGTCCTTCCAAGTAGTGACACTTCATAAGACAGTATTGTTTCGGCAGGGAATAAAATTCTATAAACATTGTAGTAGTGACATTTATGGACAAGATGTCCTTCATATTTATTTAATGCTGTATATAAACACACTTCATTTTAAGTTTTAAACATTCCTGTCCCAAAAGATTTGCGGTACAGGAAATGAAAAATTTTAATATAATATTATAACTTTAACCCCAGTCTTGTTGATTTAATTTTCATTGAGTTAAAGTTGTGTTTATTTTCGGGCATTTATCACTACATTTGTATTACCCTAGACACGTAGCCATATAACAAACATCACACAATAGAGATACAAATATTGCACAGCGTGAGATCTGAGGGAGGTAGCGTTAGGTCCCCTGAGAACTCATCAACAGAACACAAAGTTCTGGGGATCACGATTGACCAGCACTTAACGTGGAACTCCCATGTACGGAATTTAACCAAACACATAGCACAAAAGACGTACCAGCTAGCCAAAATAAAACACTTCTTAGACGCAGACACTAGACTATTGTTCTACACCTCACATATACAGACACATCTAGATTACTGCTCTACACTATGGGATTGTTGCCCTGCTTCCATCTGAATGACTGCACTCCCTGATCAAGAGAGCATGCGTCTGATTACGCGCACGACTCCACACACAAGCGCCCAAAATTGTCGCTCTCTTTCTCAACAAAGCCAAGCTTCACATTCTATCTAACAGATGGCCCCGTCGTTAATTAAACCAGTGGGGAGGGATCCGATCATCATGTAGCGTCTGCCCAAACCTAGATCGGGACCTGTTCAAAAAGAGTCTAGATTACTCTGGTGCCTACTATGGAACAGCCTTCCACACCACCTAAAAAGGACCATACACAATATTCTTTTAACAAAGCACTTTTCAAACACTTCCTCAACACTGATTATCTACCCCCATAGAAACAGTATTTGCCTGTCAACATCTCATCCATAGGTCAACATTTCTTTTCCTCTTCCGCTCAAGGTGTGTGAATAATTTGTTTTCCATGTAATATCATTATTATATTCACTTTAAAATATTATTATATAATGTAATGTATGTGTGAATGTACCCACATAATACTGTACTTTAGAAATGTGAGTCGTGAGAATGTACCCGCATACCAAAAATAGAGATTAATTGTAGACGGATTGACCGCATGAGTGAGTGTCGGTATACAGAATTTATTTTTATCCCATTTATTTTATTTTATTATTACTTTTTCCCCCATTTACTAGCTTGTTTGTTTCAAAAAAAAAAAAAAAACAAACAACCCTACTCATTTTTTTATATATTATGCTTGCATACTGTAAATGAATGCTGTTATGGTAACTTTATAATGTTATATAGCTTGACCTCACGCTGTTGACACTTAGTTTTTCTTTTATATACTATCAATAACCTCCCCGGTGTTAATCCACCACAGTCCGTCTCACTGAATGTCGTGTGTTCCCCTGATCAAAGAATCTATTACGCCATGCTCCGCGCTTTGCTCTCTGTTTCACAAAGGGCTTAATTGCCAGATGGCCCCGTGTTAATTAAACTGGTGAATCCTTCGTTCATGTAGCAAAAGTATACTCTAGATTGGGAGGGGCTAAAGTGGATGATTACTGCTGCACTATGTTCATCTGTGACAATATAGAAGGAAACATTCATTCATTCATTCATAACCCTCCACTCCCAAAGGAGCATAGGCCTTCAACAAACACATGCCAAGTCCTCCTGTCACGTGCCATCATCTCAAGTTCTTTCCACGTTCTCCTCATCATTTTCACCTCAGTTTCCAGCTCTCTTCTCCATGTGCTTCTTGGTCTACCTCTGCCTCTCTTGCCCTGGGGGTTCCAGAACAAGGACTGCCTTGTAATGCTATCAACAGGTTTCCTCAGTGTGTGTCCTATCCATCGCCAGCTTCTTCTTCTCATCTCTTGTTCCACTCGCACTTGTCTAGTTCTTGTCATCAGTTCCACGTTGGTAACCTTGTCATACCATTTTAATCCCTCTATTCTACGCAAGCACCTATTTATAAAAGTCTGTAGCTTTTTGGTGAAGGAAACATTGAACGAAAGAATGTCATAAAGTGAAATACAGTACACGAAAAAATTGTCATACGTCTTACTAGGACGAAGTACAAAGAACATTGCTGTTGAGAGCTGCGCACGATAATTGAAGATTTCGGGTTTTCCCACTAGATGGTTCCTTCAATTATCGTTGCGCATGCTTTATGAACAAAGTAAAATGCGTTGTGAAGGATGACGTCAGAGTGTAATAGTGATACCAAAGGATCATTGAACGTTGCTCGTGCCAGTGGAAGGACAAGTGTATTATTAACATTGTTCAAGTTATGTGGAATTCAGAGGCAGGTTGGCCTCTCAGGTATGCGTGGGGAGAAATCGTTTAGTCACCGGCAGTTATATTGTATCTGCAGTTTAAATTAATCCATGCCCGACAGTATAAATATGTGCACAACTAATGATATGGACCTTGACATAAGATACCGTACGTGTGATGTCAGAAAGGGAAGCCTGAAATGCTCTGACAAAATTTGTATTCTGTTGCATTTATTATGTGAATTAAAGCTTGGATCGTCCTGGCCTGGTTTATTCCTTCAATCCATGTTGTGTGAATCTGTTCGCCGGTCCATCTTGAAAGAACCCTACAACATAAACTGTCAGGGTTATACAACAAATCAAAGAAAGAATTATAGGTATATGAAGAGAAAAGGGAAGATTGAACACGTATATAGAAAGAATAAGTGAACGAAAGAATGCCATCTTGTGACATTAGGTACACGAAAAAGGGTCATGCGCCTTACTAGGACACATGATAAAGAATATTGCCACGTTATGGGCAAAAGGCCTTTTTCAGGGACAAATTAATGAAAACGTAAAAGAAAAATGAGAGAACTGTGTTTCAAAAAAATATATATAACAGTAATACCACCCGTAAATGAAAATCTCATGTTGGTACGTAGATGGACAAAAGGACGAATTGAATAGATCCGGATTAGAACTGGTACGTGTTACAAATGAAAACTAGAAAATAATTTTGTTATAAAGGTATGAAGTAAAAAAGAAGGAGACGCACCGGAAGAGAGACGAGTAGCGAATTAACAAAGTGGATATAGAAATCCAGTTGCCTCAAGCCTGACGGGCTAAACACCAAACACTCCTTTGTCTGATGCAACCTTGAGGTAGGTATGTTTTATTTCTTTTTCTCTATTCTTTTTATTTCTGTTTCACGCATATTTTTGACAATGCCAGTCACTATGTCGTCAGGCTGATTGATTTAAACCTTGCTGTTATAATTTGGGGTCCCATTGCTTCCCATTCTATAAGTGCCTTCTGTGCTTCCTTGGACAGTATTAGAGCCACCCCTTCACTGTGGTGGGTGTAGTAAAATCTGCGAGAATAATCGCTCATTTCAGTGAGATTTTAGTCATAAAATGATAATAAATAAACCCGCCCTATTGTGTCTGACGGTGATACTCTCACACGCCAGCATAGCGCTGAATTTTGTGCCGTGGACAGGCTTAGAACCGACCCCGCCGTTTAAACCTACTCGCTTTCCTTGTGACGTACATTTTTGGCATTTTGCCCGATCTGATAGAGACTGCGGCAAGACTTACAATTAACGATTTTGCGGAAGTGTGCCGCCAAACTACTGTCTGAATTAACGAAATATTTTGACTTTAACGCTGGTAATCAGTAGTAATCCTTACAAATTTGGTAGTGTAACACGAGACAATCCAAATATTTAACGCCTATTCAAATACCCGCCGCTCAAAACCCCGCTTCGCTTGACACGTTTGCCATGCATATATACACGCTGCGGCAAAGCCAACAGAGGCAAACACGCAGACAATTTTATTTCCTCCTCGCGGTAGTATTACTGACGTCACTAAAACAAGTAGTTATTTGAAAATACATGCTAGCGAGAGATGAGAAAGGGGGGAAAGATGGCCGTCTTGTGTAAAATTTTTATTTGACGATTGACCGTGACAAAATTGAAAATCTAAACCATAATGAAACTGACCATAAAAATTATATGATAGTATAGCTTAGAGTCCACTGAGCAAGAATGTGTTTTAAATAATATGGTAGTCCCAGTATTAGCCAAGTTATTGAGAAAATACAAAATGTCTACGGACGCGCGACCAGACAGACTGTCGTTCCTGCTTGTTTTTTTCATAACGTTAGTGGGGACGCTAGCTTAGAAAAGAGGCATTGAGCTAATTCAAATTCGCTTGGGTAACAAAAGTATAGGAGGAAAGGGGAGCGGTAGGAAAATTGTTACCAAAAACTAACATCTTTTGTATTGGAATAATTAAAGCAGGCTGGCCAATCGACTACCAGACGCAGATTTTGTTTGGAATTATTTTTGTTTTTCAAAAACTGCATTTGAATTCTGGTAGTCGCAAGCTTTCGATTGGCCAGTGCTAGTAAATATTAGCAAAAGGCTTTCACTATTCATTGCCAGTTGAACAAAACTTTTCATTCAAATACGCTGAAATCAGCTGTGTTAATTTTAAAATTAAATAAAGAAGTATTCACAGTCTGGACAGTGCAGAAGAAACTGAAGCCACTTCTTTGCAAGTCAGCGTCATTTGTTTATATTTCTTGAAATTTGTGGTAAGAATGCTTTATGAATTATTATGTTTAATCCCACTGCCAAAGTTAGATACTGCTATTGGGAAAAGTGAAGGACGTGCCGGGAGAAGACATTGTTGAGTCTTCACATTCTAACTGATGTATGTTGTCATGATTGTGTTTTAATAATTATTGCATTAGAATATGTTAGTAAGCCTCTGTGTTCCATGAACACTGTTTAACATGCCTGAAGCATTTATTTTTTAAAAAAAGAAAAGAAGAGAAAATCGTACCAAGGGAAATGTGGTTACTCCACATTATTTTATTGAGGAAAACTGTGTAAACGTACAGTGGCGTATCTGCCATGGGGGCCTGAAGTGTGGTCACAGCAAGGTGTGAGTCATTTAAAATTAGGGGCGAGTGCACCTGTAATGCACGCGAGGCTGACCACATATCTTCGTAGGAAAATAATAAGTAGAATAAGTGATCAGATATAAAATTCCAGGGTGTCCTTTTGTTGCAGAGGTTTTATTTCCTGTTGCCAGCTGGTAACAGGAAACCTGCTGAGTGAGAATAAAGCCATCAAGTCTCCGACCATTCGTTTATGCTGTCAAAAGATAACGGGAGAAGCTTGGGCATTTTGAGAGATCGAGATTTTCTGCAACTTCATACTGTATTATCATTCCACAAGGAATACCAGGTGATGAGTTAAGCATCTGGGTATATCTGACATTTTCGTTTAATAAACACTGGTATTTCAAATCATACTCAGGAAGTTTATGGGGTATGATGAAACTACAGCCCCTCATACACAGTGACTCTCCCTCTTAGATGAATAAAGTGTAAGCTGTGAACATTCCCACAGGAAAGATATATATTGACGTTATAGTTATTGGGCAAATTGTCCACACATTTTTTAGTTGATCTTTTCTGTAAACTATCTTGTCCTCATTTTCAAAGACCTGTCCAAAAGATATGGCTGGACAGGCAGATTAAATTGTACAGAAAAAACATTCATTTTAAAGAAAAACTTAACCACTAGTTTTATTCACTTCCTCGTAGAAAATTAAAGTGTTTTGTGTTGTGTACCATCATTTCATTTCTCCCCTAGACACTAGGTACATCATACACCATACACTAGAGCCAAAATAGTGACCGTGTGAGATCTAGGGAGGTAGCATTAGGTTCCCTGCACATAATTCATCATCATCATTTATAGAGTCAGGGGCCTACATGTGCTTGACCTCGCACGGTTAATACATACACGGATTTCATTCTTTTAGGATACCATCATAACCTCCCCAGCAAATCAAACCTTGCTACATAAATTGGTAGGCTTGTTCCGGGATTTGAATTTCTCCTAGTACTACATACATTGGGGTCTGGGTTAGCATTAACAACATTCTATTTTTCTCAGGGAATCCCCATATGTTATTACCAAAGATTTGGGAAGTGAAGAAAGTGTCAGAACCCAGAATTAATTAAATAAATTTGTACTTAGTTAGAAACTTAGTTAGTACATTTTGTATTTATCAGGATGGCAGATCTGACCAAGTTTCGCTCTGCGGCTGTGCAGACTGCCAGGGAAATGAATATGGAGGGACAAATCTTGATTGACTATGTCACCTCAGAATGTGATAAATTTATTGCTAGGGAAGAACATAGGTTAGCTGAAGAAAGGAGAATGCAGGTAGAAGATGCTAGGGAGATGAAGAAATTAGAGTTAGATAGAGAGGCGCAGAAAGAAATTAAAAGGTTACAGATTGAGGCTGAGAAGGAGGCCAGGGCCTTAGAGGCTGATAGAGAGGTTGAGATAAAGAGGCTCCAATTTGAGGAGAGAAAATTGGAGGCAGAAGAAAAACGACTGCAGAGGGAAGCAGAAGCAGAAGAAAAAAATTACAGAGGGAGCATGAGTTGCGACTAAGGGAGTTAGAGTTGCAAGGCCCTGCTCCGGACAATGGTCACAGCCCCTCTACCTCTGATGCTACTGCTAGTCAGGGGCCTCCAACTCTGCCATGGGGTTCTATTTAGACTATTTTGTAGAAAAGGATGATGACATTGAGTCACATTTGAGCAGAGATGAAGTATTAGCCACTACTTATGGGTTAGAAAGAGAAAGATGGGGGGTAAAGTTGTCTCAGGGTCTTCGGGGAACAGCTTATGAAGTGTTTTCCAAAATGAGCAGGGATGAGCAAGACAACTATGACATGTTGAAGCAGGCTCTTCTGTTAAGATACGAAAAGAACGGAGAGTTTTATAGAAAGAAATTTCGGAATGCCAGGCTACTGTCGGGTGAGACCTATCACCAGTTCTCCGCCCGGTTAGAAACGTATATGGAGAAATGGGCTTCTTTGGGGAAAACCCAAGATCTCAAAGAGATGATACTCATAGAACAGATGAGAGAGTCCATGGCTCCAGACATGAGAAAGTTTCTCATGGAACAGAGCGCGGAGAGGCTGGGTGAGATAATTAATGTCGCTGAGAGGTATCAGGCAGCCCAGGCAGAGGTAGCTGGCATCAAGAAAAAACCCGTAGATCAGTATAAGGCTCCTCAAAACCATAATAAATTTGATAACAGAGGTAAGCAGAACTTTGATAGGCCTCGAAATGATTTTAAAAATAAAGCCTCACATTTCAATGACAGAACGAATGATGAAAGAAAACCTTTTCATCAAGGTAGATGGTATTGTAAACATTGTAGGAAGGAGGGACATGACACTAAGTTTTGTAAAAGTAAACCTGCTGGATTTGCTGCTATGAAAAAGGGGAACCAGGAAGTAAAGGACAAACCTGCTGGACAGCAGGAACCTTATCACCCCCCAGTTTGCGAGGATGTTGTATGCAATGATGTCACCATAAGGTGCCTCTATGATACAGGTTTAGATTTTTTGATGCTGTCGTGAGCTCGCACTTGGTGAACCCAGATCAGTATACCACAGAAACAGTGGAGATACAAGGAGCGACCAAGGACCTACCACTCATGAAACTTCCCATTGCAAGGATAACAGTGAAAACTCGCTATGTGGAAGGGATAATCAGAGCAGCAGTGATAGACGCACCCATCTACCCTCTGGTATTGGGGTGTCGTTATGTCTACTTGGGGAATCCCAAGAGACCTGTGGTTTGGCAGCAGTCCAGACCCGATCACAATCCAGAAAGGAAGAAGATGAACCTATAAATACTCAACCAGAGAAGATGAGGAAGGCACAGGCTCAAGATAGGTCACTGAAGCCGTGCTTTCAAAAATTGCGTAACTGCCATACACCTCCAAGAAAAGGAGAATTTTACATGAAGAATAAATTGTTATATAGGAAGGCCGGCACTGGTTCAGCTGGTCATGGACAGCTGGTTCTTCCTAAAATGTATAGGGCAGACGTAATACGGAGTTTACATGTTGGAAAAGATGGGGACCACGAGAAAGTAGGTACCATCTGCCAAAAAGTAGCTCAAAAATATTGTTGGCCAGATATGATGGTCATCGTTGAGAATTTTGTAGAAGCAGTTGGCGTATTTCATGAGGGAACACCCACAAGTGGGAAAATTGATCAGGATCAAGACATGCCACGGGGCAAACTTAGGCCTTGAAATAAAAATAATTGTAATAAAGTAGACAAAGTGGAATGGGAGCCCCCTTTTCACACACGGTCTTCACTCGAAGGTATTAGAATAGCCACTATGCGACGAGTAGTTTTACCCCAGACTAAGCTGACAATCCCTCGGTCAGACGTATATAAACTGGAGGAAACGAAAAGAGAGCGAAGATCTCTCACAATGAACTTAAAGTGGGGAGAAACACCCAAGAAAAGAATTGGTAGTGGACGATTCTTGTGTGATGATACAAGGAAGAAACCTCCTAAACACAAAGCTTCTAGAGTAAAGGACCTGACAGGTGCCAAGAAAAAAAAGTATGAAACATTAAAAGTCCATACGTAATTTGTTAAGGACCTGTACAGATGAGAAGACAGAGGAGACTGTTACCTCATCCTATTAATATGTGAACGAACTGACCACTCGTTTAAAAACTAGTTGGAAACTGGCAAATGATAATTTGAGACAAGCCAGGAAAAAGCATGCTGCTTATTATAATAAGAAAGCTAAGGATAGGGAGCTTGCTGTAGGGGAGAAGGTACTTCTTCTATTGCCCGGCAGCAACAATAAACTTCAGATCGGATGGCAAGGGCCATATACAGTTTTGGAAAAGGTATCCAGAACAAATTATAAGATAGACAAAAAGGGAAAGGAAAAAGTCTATCATGTGAACCTTTTGAAGAAATATCTGGACAGACAAATCCAGGAAGGAACACACCTATTGGCCTTGTCTATTGCAACTGAAATGAAAAATGACCCTCTCTCCTCATTTGAATATCCACTGAAAACCAGTGAAACGTTTGCACAGGTGAAGATCAGTAATCACCTGACAAAAGGACAGAAGGAGAAGGTTCAACAGGTCCTTGAGAAACATACAGATGTGTTAACGGATAAACCGGGGCACACGAATTTGTTGGAATATGATATGAAACTACTAGACCAAGCATCTATCTGTATGAGGCCCTATTCTTTTACTTTCGCTAAGGAAAAAGCTTTGAAAGAGGAGATAGATTATTTGTTACAAGAAGGGATTTTTTCTCACAGTGAGTCTCCTTATAGTTCCTGTGTGGTTTTGTTGCGGAAACCATCGGGAGAACATAGACTGTGCATAGATTACAGGAAACTGAAGGCTGTCACAGAAGGTCAGGTGGATCCATTACCTGATACTACTCAACTATTTGCCAGGCTGAACAAGGCAAAATATTTTTCTAAGGTGGATCTTAGCAAAGGCTATTATTAAATTCCAGTAAAGCCTGAGGTTCAACCTTATTTAGCCTTTAGCACCTCGGAAGGTCATTATGAGTTCAACATGTTACCGTTTGGGTTGAAAAATGCCCCGAGTGTGTTTTCTAGGATGATGCGAAAATTGCTGGATCCCCTGAAAAATCCATGTATTTCGAATTTTACGGATGATATCCTCATTCCTACGGAAACATTTTAGGAACACGCTACCTCTTTGAATATGCTGTTTGATAGACTCAGAGAAGCTAACTTAACCGCTAGGCCAACAAAATGTTGTATTGGTTGTAAAGAGTTGGAATTCTTGGGACATACGGTACATCAAGGCAGCATGACCCCTGATCCCAAGAATCTGGAAAAATTGAAAAGAGCACCTAGGCCACAAACAAAGAAAGATGTGCGATCTTTCGTGTCGTTGTGTGGTTTCTACCAAAAGTACATTAAACATTTTAACTCTATATGTGCTCCTCTGACGGATTTAACTCGCAAGGGTCAACCTGATACAATAAATTGGTCCGCACAGTGTGAATTGGCTTATCAGGAGTTAAAAGAAAAACTCACAAGCAGGCCAGTATTGCAATTGCCTGACTTGAATCAAGAATTTATCGTGAGAAGTGACGCAAGCAATGTGGGCCTAGGTGCTACATTGTTGCAAAGGACCTTCTCACAAGATGGAGAATTGAACCCAGTCGCTTATGCAAGCCGCAAGTTGAACAAGGCGGAAAAAAATTATTCAACAAGTGAAAAGGAATGTCTAGCTTTGATATGGGCTATAAAAAAATTCCAGATTTATTTATATGGCAGGACATTTGTGGTCCAAACGGATCATTCACCACTCGTATTCCTGTCACAGGCCAAGCATGAAAATTCCAGATTATTGAGATGGCCATTATTATTGCAGCCATACTCATTTCTGTTTGAATATATTCCCGGCCCTCAGAACGTGGGTGCAGACTTTTTGAGTAGACATCCTTATGATGAAGATCAGAAAAACGCGTAAGACTTCATTGAGCTAAGTTATCTCGCAGATTATAACCTGCAAATGAATGCTTGTTTTAGGATGGGAGGTGTGTAGTAAAATCTGCGAGAATAATCGCTCATTTCAGTAAGATTTTAGTCATAAAATGATAATAAATAAACCCGCCCTATTGTGTCTGACGGTGATACTCTCACACGCCAGCATAGCGCTGAATTTTGTGCCGTGGACAGGCTTAGAACCGACCCCGCCGTTTAAACCTACTCGCTTTCCTTGTGACGTACATTTTTGGCATTTTGCCCGATCTGATAGAGACTGCGACAAGACTTACAATTAACGATTTCGCGGATATGTGCCGCCAAACTACTGTCTGAATTAACGAAATATTTTGACTTTAACGCTGGTAATCAGTAGTAATCCATACAAATTTGGTAGTGTAACACGAGACAATCCAAATATTTAACGCCTATTCAAATACCCGCTGCTCAAAACCCCGCTTCGCTTGACACGTTTGCCATGCATATATACACGCTGCGGCAAAGCCAACAGAGGCAAACATGCAGACAATTTTATTTCCTCCTCGCGGTAGTATTACTGACGTCACTAAAACAAGTAGTTATTTGAAAATACATGCTAGCGAGAGATGAGAAAGGGGGGAAAGATGGCCGTCTTGTGTAAAATTTTTATTTGACGATTGACCGTGACAAAATTGAAAATCTAAACCATAATGAAACTGACCATAAAAATTATATGATAGTATAGCTTAGAGTCCACTGAGCAAGAATGTGTTTTAAATAATATGGTAGTCCCAGTATTAGCCAAGTTATTGATAAAATACAAAATGTCTACGGACGCGCGACCAGACAGACTGTCGTTCCTGCTTGTTTTTTTCATAACGTTAGTAGGGACGCCAGCTTAGAAAAGAGGCATTGAGGTAATTCAAATTCGCTTGGGTAACAAAAGTATAGGAGGAGAGGGGAGCGGTAGGAAAATTGTTACCAAAAACTAACATCTTTTGTTTTGGAATAATTAAAGCAGGCTGGCCAATCGACTACCAGACGCAGATTTTGTTTGGAATTATTTTTGTTTTTCAAAAACTGCATTTGAATTCTGGTAGTCGCAAGCTTTTGATTGGCCAGTGCTAGTAAATATTAGCAAAAGGCTTTCACTATTCATTGCCAGTTGAACAAAACTTTTCATTCAAATACGCTGAGATCAGCTGTGTTAAATAAAAATTAAATAAAGAGGTATTCACAGTCTGGACAGTGCAGAAGAAACTGAGGCCACTTCTTTGCAAGTCAGCGTCATTTGTTTATATTTCTTGAAATTTGTGGTAAGAATGTTTTATGAATTATTATGTTTAATCCCACTGCCAAAGTTAGATACTGCTATTGGGAAAAGTGAAGGACGTGCCGGGAGCAGACATTGTTGAGTCCTCACATTGAACTGTATCTAACTGATGTATGTAGTCATGATTGTGTTTTAATAATTATTGCATTAGAATATGTTAGTAAGCCTCTGTGTTCCATGAACACTGTTTAACATGCCTGAAGCATTTATTTTTTAAAAAAGAAAAGAAGAGAAGAGAAAATCATACCAAAAGAAATGTGGTTACTCCACATTATTTTATTGAGGAAAACTATGTAAACGTACAGTGGCGTATCTGCCATAGGGGCCTGAGGTGTGGTCACAGCAAGGTGTGAGTCATTTAAAATTAGGGGCGAGTGCACCTGTAATGCACGCGAGGCTGACCCCATATCACCGTAGGAAAATAATAAGTAGAATAAGTGATCAGATATAAAAGGCCAGGGTGTCCTTTTGTTGCAGAGGTTTTATTTCCTGTTGCCAGCTGGTAACAGGAAACCTGCTGAGTGAGAATAAAGCCATCAAGTCTCCGACCATTCGTTTATGCTGTCAAAAGATAACGGGAGGAGCTTGGGCATTTTGAGAGATCGAGATTTTCTGCAACTTCATACTGTATTATCATTCCACAAGGAATCCCAGGTGATGAGTTAAGCATCTGGGTATATCTGACATTTTCGTTTAATAAACACTGGTATTTCAAATCATACTCAGGAAGTTTATGGGGTATGATGAAACTACAGCCCCTCATACACAGTGACTCTCCCTCTTAGATGAATAAAGTGTAAGCTGTGAACATTCCCACAGGAAAGATATATATTTATGTTATAGTTATTGGGCAAATTGTCCACACATTTTTTAGTTGATCTTTTCTGTAAACTATCTTGTCCTCATTTTCACAGACCTGTCCAAAAGATATGGCTGGACAGGCAAATTAAATTGTACAGAAAAAAATTCATTTTAAAGAAAAACTTAACCACTGGTTTTATTCACTTCCTCATAGAAAATTAAAGTGTTTTGTGTTGTGTACCATCATTTCATTTCTCCCCTAGACACTAGGTACATGTTACACCATACACTAGAGCCAAAATAGTGACCGTGTGAGATCTAGGGAGGTAGCGTTAGGTTCCCTGCACATAATTCATCATTATCATTTATAGAGTCAGAAGCCTACATGTGCTTGACCTCACACGGTTAATACATACACGGATTTCATTCTTTTAGGATACCATCATAACCTCCCCAGCAAATCAAGCCTTGCTACAGTTGGCTCTTTCCTCCTCATGTCCTGAGGACAACACCATTTCTCCTGTGATCAATCTCCTCTTCTCTATGCCTTTCCACCGTGTCTCGCAGAGACCCAGGATATCAATCCTGTAATATACATTTCTGCTGCTACCTGTGCAGTTTTCCCTTGCTGACACAGAGTGCGAACATTCCAGGTGCCAATCCTGGAGATTTTCTTAGACGAAAAAAGGTTATTCGGCAACCCAGACTCCTTTCGGCTTTCTCTAGGATGCTTCATGCGCCTCCTGTCCAGAGGACCTTCTTCTGTCTCGGGCGGCTGAGTTGATTTATATTCTTTTTTTGACTTGTCCATGTTTGTTGAAGTTTTTGTGGTAAAAAGTTTTTTACGAAATGGGGTAACCAGCCCCATGCCCAACCCTCCTTAGTCGATTTTTACGATGTGCCTGGTAGGGTACAGTGTTACTATTCTTTGCTCCTTTCGGGCCCCTGTAACACACTGAATCTGACTAAACAGCTTGATGATCTGGATTTTGCAGATGACTTGGCTCTTCTGTCCCATAACCATAATCAGATGCAAGAGAAAATGAAAATTTCTCGATGAGAGGTCACATCAAGTGGGCCTGAAAATACACAGGGAAAAGACAAAGATTATGAGAATAAATGCAAGAAATGATAACAAAGTTGAACTTGAAGAAACACCACTAAACGATGTAGAATCGTACACATATCTTGGAAGTAATATAGACAAAGTTGGAGGGACAGACAGTGATATCAAAATAAGAATACAAAAAGCAAGAGGAGCTTTCATTGCATTGGGAAACATATGGAGAACAAGAGAGATCAAGTCCAACACAAAAATAAGAATCTTCAACTCAAATGTGAAGTCAGTTCTATTGTATGGCTCTGAGACATGGAGAACAACAAAAACAACAACCAAAAAGCTACAGACTTTTATAAACGGATGCTTGCGTAGAATAGAAGGACTGAAATGGTATGACAAAGTCACAAATGTGGAATTGATGACAAGAACCAGACAAGTGCCAGTGGAACAAGAGTTGAGAAGAAGACGCAGGCGATGGATAGGACACACCTTGAGGAAACCTGTTGATAGCATTACAAGGCAGTCCTTGTTCTGGAATCCACAAGGAAATAGACGCAGAGGTAGACCAAAAAACACATGGAGAAGAGAATTGAAACAGAGGTGAAAATAATGAGGAAAACATTGGAAAGAACTTGAGCGGATGGCACAGGAAAGGAAGACTTGGCATGTGTTTGTTGAAGGCCTTTGCTCCATGGGGGGCTAAAGGGTATTGAATAGAATGTCGTCAGGGTGAAAGGTTTTTCTAAACTAAAGTTGATAAAAAAATTATTCCAGGCCTAGGATTCTCCAAGATATACTGAACAGCCTTGCATTTATTATCCGCAGACTTTGATGAAGCACGAGAACTTAACTTCAACAATATTTTGACAGAGTTTGCAGAACAAACCGCGAGACATTTTTATTTATAAGGATGGTTTTGTTTAAACTCGTGTTTATCAAAATATAACGGATACATAGAAATATTATTTAATTGTTATGCCTTGTACAAGCACAATATTTTGATACCTAATTTGGAATAATCAGAAGTCCAGGGACTCCTTTCAAAATAGGAATTACCGGGCCGCTTTTGACGTCTTGATTCAATCTTCGTTCAACTCTTCCATTTTCTACTACAGAATAAGTACAATTTAGATCAAATAGTTCGACTTTAGGAGGCGTCCAATGAACTTTGTGATAAAAATGGAGATGATAATTATGGTACTAATGATGCTGATGTAATCACGAGTACTAACGCACTTTTGGGCCCACTTTCAGATAGCAGCCAAAGAGCTCAGATTTTTGCTGACACTTAAGACAAGGTACTTTCTATTTACAGGTTCATTAGAACTGTTCTGCAAGCGACAACGAGATATTTTTGTTGTTGTTGGAAAATACGAATACATTTTATATGTTCTAAAACAGTAACAAGTTAGGCAAAGAACATTTGCACTTTAAACTCTATCTATCTATCTATCTATCTATCTATCTATCTATCTATCTATCTATCTATCTATCTATCTATCTATCTATCTATCTATCTATCTATCTATCTATCTATCTATCTATCTATCTGTCTATCTGTCTATCTATCTATCTGTCTATCTATCTATCTATCTATCTATCTATCTATCTATCTATCTATCTATCTATCTATCTATCTGTCTGTCTGTCTGTCTGTCTGTCTGTCTGTCTGTCTGTCTGTCTGTCTGTCTATCTATCTTTCTGTCTGTCTGTCTGTCTGCCTGCCTGCCTGCCTACCTACCTACCTACCTACCTACCTATCTATCTATCTATCTATCTATCTATCTATCTATCTATCTATCTATCTATCTATCTATCTATCAAATCCTGCAACAGGTACTGCCTTAGAGAATTAAAGTGTCAGAGACCAGAATTTAATAAATCTCAGTTTGTGGCCTAATGGATATGAACGCAGTTTCATAATCCAGATATACCAGATTCGAAACCTGCTGCAACCGGTTTGGTAGCAGGTCGCTTTGTGTGGATTTTTAACAATGGTATAAGCGCCGTACCGTTCAGAAAGCAATGGCAAACTACTGAATGAAAAAATTGCCTAGAAAAATCACAAACAGCCAATAAAAGCTGGGGTTGATTGCCACGTCCTGTAAAGGATAAGCAACTAACTAACCAGTGCACTACTTTCTTTTTTTTTAAATGTTGCCTCGTTTTGGCGAGGCGCGTCTCGTTCAACCTAGTCGGTTATATTAGGGCGCATGTCCAAATATGAAAGACCTTTAGGAGTGGTGAGTTCACTACCTCGCTTTCCTTTCCTTCTTGAACCCATAATTGAGTCCGGCACTACTTTTCAAGTGCTCGACTGCAGGACAAAGGTACCTGTTATTTTATTTTTTTTTTTTAAACCATGTCACTTTGCCTCGAAAATCGAGAGCTTTATCAGCGTTACCACCGGGGAGCTAAAATATTTTGCTAAGCACAACAAACATACATTTTCTAACTACGTATTAAAGAAATAAGAAAATATTACTTCTCAAGTAACTATGTAATTAATGAAACAGATAATTAAATAAAAAAAATTAAATAGCTAATAATGAATGTAATAATGATCACATCAGTTTTTCTTGTAGTTACCTAAGATGTTCACATTAAATAAATATGTTCTTCTGGCATAACAGAAGTATCTCAAACGTTTTTCAGAAAATTTCAAAATAACTTTTAGTACTCAATGTCTAGCGTGGAATATTTTGCTTCTTGAGGAGGGATTTCAAATATAGTTGGAAACTTTATTAAAGAAAACAAATAATAAACTACAAAATGTTATACAAACATTCGATCGTTTGTTATCTTAACATAACTGCTTAGCTAGATTGTCAAGATCAAAATGAGGTAGTTTATTGTTTTAGCAACCTTAATTGGCTAGATTGCCTGCCGTGGTTAGCCAGAGTTGGTAATGAAATTCGGAAAAGTACAAGCAAATTAAGTTTTGTTGTATTTTGTTTTTTAATCTTGTAAAGATTTATGATTACGTAGATACAATAATTGCTTGTCATTTTGCTAGGGGGGTCGGAATGGCTAGAGGTATGGCGTCTACCTCGATCTCTAAAGGTACCTGGTTCGATTTCTAGTAGAAGGAATATAATTTATGGAAATTATTTTTTTCAGAACCAGTGATCCTAATGATGTCATATCCCTCCCCCCAAATTTTCCCAACGGTCTCCTTGGTAGTGAGATCGGATGACTAGCCTTCTCGGATAAGGGTTAAAAAACAGGAGGTTCCGTGGGCAAGTTGAGCACTTCAAAACGGCAGTTGGAAATCGTAAAGAGTAGGCCATATGGCTGCTGCCATGGCAAAATTTTAAAAAATTAGAAATCTACCCACTACAAAAACTATTTACAGAATGTGTTTACACATGCTGGGATTCTCGCCGGTGGTATGGAGTTCGTGCACTGTGCTGAGATCCTCCTTGTGTGATCTAAGGGAGGAGATCGTAGCACTAATTGAGTTGTCCGTGTGCAATGAAGATAGTCCTTAAAAACGGAATCAAACCATTTTGATAGGAAAACAAATAAATTTACAGGTCTGTTTTCTCTTTGGTACTTGGGCGTTGACTGGCGAAGGAGTCTGTGACCATCATGTCTGGTAGCTAAACGTAGGGCAGCTACAAATTTGCTCGGTCGTCAGCCATCCTCCGTGGGGTGCCCCAGCTCTGGTTCATAGTGCTCCAGCTCTCGTTCATAGGCTCCAGCTCATATTCATGCATTACATCTCGGCTTTTGCCGGTGTTCCCGCCACGTAGCGTTGGCCGGCCTTTCTTTCGCCTTCCTTCTGAAGTCAATAGCGCAGCAGTTCTGGAGATGTCGTCAGGGTCTCTTCTGAAGATGTGGCCAACCCAATTCAAGCATCTACCCGCTATGATGGTTGATGGTGGGAGTTAGCAGTTCTTGGTTGGTGATGGTATTAGGCAGGTAAACAATTAATAATTTGTAAAATGTACATGTACCACTGTGACGTGGAATGTAAATATTGATACAGTAATCTGACAGCCTTTCCTTTCCCATTTAGTGTCTACCATTTGCTAAGCCGAACCACGCAATTTTCTGACTGCATTACTCATACCTAATCCACGCCCTTTTTTCTTGACATGTAAACAAACAGACATTTACCAATTTCCGTGACCTGCCAGTATAACAGGCAGCGAGCCCTGATTTGTTTGCCTGAGTTCTCACGCGAGCTGATTTGACAATTATCGGTCATTAGGCAGAAGCGCGTAGAATTAACATATTGTTTGAAGAGAGACAAGGGGAGATAATATTTTCCCGACCACCTTTGATGTTAGCACGTTCCAGGGGGAGATAATGTTTTATCTGCACAATGGGACGTAATCTAGAGAGGCTCGTGTACGGCAAAGTTGTCTGATGTCGATCAGCATCGCTGAGTAGAATGAACGAACAAACCTTTGATCTGTGAAAACGCAGTTTCCTGAATTCCCTACTATACAGAGGTGCGAATTATAACATCTTCTAGTGATAATAACACCATAAGCTGTATATATACCGCGATCTCTCAAATTCAGTTATTAGAGTCGCTCAGAAATTCTTGGATAATCTAAGCACGACGGACTAGAACCATTTCTTTGCTAAATGTGTTAAATTGTCCCGTGGGGATTATATTTCTGATTTGTGGTAATAGAAATTGTGCTTAAGTGTTAAAATGTGTTAGGTTTACCATTTTATTCAACATAATTCCCTAGCGTTTAAAACTAGTGAAATAACATAACGCATAGATATTTCTTGCCAGTCGTTCAGAGTAATGTAATTTCACATACCCCATTTTTCTTACACAAGAAGATACGGCTTAGCTGACTGAGATTATTAAGTGTGACGGATCAGTGACCGAATAGAATTCGCATTATATTTCATTGTGTGAAATTAAATAAGTGACTAGAGTTAATGTTATGGGACTAAACAACAGACTAGTAGTGACAGGCGATTTTGGTTAAAGTGCGCGTACGGACAGATTGAATAATAATTGACTTTATGCGCTGTTCATTTTCACGCAGGCAATAACGGGGGATGGCACATACCCTTTTTTCCCGACATGCCATAGCGGAAAAATTACGGGTGGATAGGATAGTAGCAATTTTGTTTTAATGTTTTCTTCTTCCTTATCTAGCACTTGATCAAAACCAGCGGCCAGCGGTCTAATAGTACCAGTAACATTATTATTATTTTGGGTCTTTGATTTTGGACCTGTTCGGTCCTCCTTCATTCAGAGAGAGACCAATAGAAACAGTAATATTAATTGTAACTGGACGGTACATTACCCAGAATTATTTACCAAAATTTTCCAGCCCACTGGGCATACGAAAGAACATATATTCCTGACGTTTGACAGCCGTAGCAGCGGGGTGATCCAGAAAACTACGCTGTTTCAAAATCGACATTCACCATAAGAGTCAGCCGATAGGATTTACCATCATTATCAGTTTTTACTTATCGTGACAGTTGTCTTGGCACCCAGAGGCTAGACAATACAGGAACTACTTTTCTCCTTTTATAACTGTGAACGTCCCGAGAACGTCTTGCTTCAATAACTATAGGCGGTGACACGGGACTCATCCAGGGAAAATTAAACCACCAACTTTGGCGTCCACCTTGTAATTATTATTAGATACAAAGGCTGGGCTGGGGCCAGATTTGGGCAACCCACCTGACAATATAGGTTCATACTATTGTAATTTTTTCAAGGGATACCTACACCATTATTAGGTAAGCAAGAGTGTTTGTGGCCACAGATGACAGAGTGAGAGACAGTAAGAGAGTAAATATTTTCCTTTGTTACAATCATTATACTAACTTCTTTTTTTTATTACGTTAACCTGAGTAATTTACTGAGTAGTAATTTAGTGGGAACTTGTTCTTCACAGTCTACTCTGTAATCTAGTGTTTATCTTTGACCTTTGGGGTTACTAACTTCTTTTGGAATCTTTTCTCAACAAGGGGATGACACTTATTCGGTTAATTTCATATATCTGTAAACTTGATTTATTTGATTTCTCTATATGTTTGATGTTGTAAAAAGTTTAATGATAATAAACAACAAAAAGAACTTAATGTGCGCGTTGGTCAGACCCATACCCAATTAACAATAGTTTTTTTCACTGCATTTCACTTGTATTGTTGTCACATAATTGTGTGTGTGTGAGTGGGGTTAGTGTAACTTATATTTCATATAGGGAGAGAAAGGTTGTCATATTAAAATATAGTCGAATAGATAGGCTGGACTAGAGAAACTACACATTCCAGAGACAGATCTTCCTCTTACACTAGTCCCTCGTGAAAATCTATTTCTTACACCTTTATTATCACATATTTATCACTATCACCTCTGCTCAGAAGGGACCATAAATATCTTCTGACCTATCTTTAAAAATTTATGAAAAGGTAGTAATACCTTGTATCTTTCCCTGAGCAGAAACTAAACAAATATGATGAGTCTAAAGCTATAAAGAGCAGAGAATAAACAATATTTTAAAATAGACAATAACAATTAACGGATATTAACTCGGACTAGTTTCCACTAGCGGTACCATATTTTTCGATATGCAAAAGGAGAAAAGAGAAGAAAGACAGAGAAAAAACAGGAAATAATGATAAAGGCAAAGTGAATGCCTGCATTCTGGAATATTTGTCAATTAAAGTTAATTAAGTCCAACATCAACATTATAATTTCCAGATTAATTTTCAAAGCAATCCCACAATGGTCCTGGATCAAGGGGAGCAACAAATATTACCACCAATAAGTTACAACATTATCTCCTCTTGGGCTCATTATTGAGATGAAGCCACCATTGCAGATTGCCCGCGATGAAGATTGCATCACAGCATGAATCTCTTGCAGTAGTGGCTTATGCATCAGTTTGACACACAACTTCATAATACTCAGCTTTTATGAGATGACTAAAGAAGCAGGTGTATTTTATCTTTGCCTTCACAAATTGGTACGTAAAACGGTGTAACGAGATCCGCAGACCAGGGAATAGATGGAATGAACTAGACAAATTCCAGTTTTAAAATAGGTCAAGTAAAAAAGATCGCGGATGTAGGGTATACAGTATCATCATCATAATCACCACGATCTTTCTTCTGTTTATGGAGCATTGGCCATCAATGTGTCCTTCGGAATCCGTTGAAGTTTTTCATGTTTTCGCAATCCTTCTCACTCCACTTTCCATCTCCTCGTATGCATGGGTCTCTCTCTCTCTCTCTCTCTCTCTCTCTCTCTCTCTCTCTCCTTTATTTAATTTAATCTCTCTCTTCTCTCCACTCTCTCTCGCTCTCTCTCTAGAGAGCTGGAGGACTCTGTCTCTCTCTGCTTCCTCTCATCTCACCCCTCTCTCGACCCATGAACGGGTTACGGGCTTTATTTAATTTGGTGATTTCAGAACGAAGACTGCTTTGTAACTGTAAAGTTGGTTTCAGTAATGCGTGTCCTATTGTAGACCAAAGACTATTCCTCACCATTTGTTCCATTGGTATATTTTTCCTGGTTCTTTCCATCAGAGAATAAGCAGGTAAAGGTAATCCTATAGAAGATCCAGCCGTAGTTGAATGAAGTATTAAAGACTTCACTACACTAGTTCTTAGCAGTATGTGGTAGGATGACTAGATCTCTTACCTGCTGCCTTTGCCTTCCCTTTACACAACAGCAGTCAGGTACACATTAACAGATGTGTAAATTGCAGTGAGCTAGGACCAGGTATTGAACCTGGTACTTGTAACTTTGTCTCCAGGAGCTGGCGCACTACCCTCTCTACCAATGGACGTACCTCAGAAAATAACATTGACACGAATCGAATCAGTAATCACATAATTACAGCAAAAACTGTAATGCCAGTTATCAAAACTGCCAGTTGTCAATAACGAATATCTATAAAGATAAACTTTATCTGGAGTGTTCCGAACATTTTTACCTGTTACTTAACGTCGACATATTAAATTGCGTTAGCATAATCAGAAATGGCTGTCATTATAGAACAATCATCTAAGCATCGACCGTTGTACATTACTTTTTTTTCTTTAAACGCATTTTCGAAGTCTCCGATTAACAGCTTGAAATAAATATTAAAAAATTGTTTTAAATTAGATTTCTAAGCTTAATATTTTTTTCCTTGCTCATCACCAGAGTGGTCTGCACATTAGGCTGCAGTTCAATAAATAAATAAAAATATTTTGGTTTTTTTTTAGGCAACGTCAATTTATTACGTTGATGAGTCACATTTTGATAACTAATTTAAAAAGAATAAACAATTTACACATAAATTACAGCTGGTAATACGAGGGTAAAAATTATGGGGATAAAACATTATCATTTGTCTTTGCGCTCCATATAGAGCGTGGCCCCTGTCACGGGATTTACTCCTCTAGCTCTGCAGTGATGGTCCAACAGTGGCCAAAATTCAGAGTATCTACTGAAGGTCTTCAGATTTGTCTGCCTTTTGCTCAAGGTTACTCTTGACAGAGATGTGAATTGAAGAATGGTGCTTGAATTTTAGGGAGAGTCTGTTGCGCACATATTCTTTTGTGTGGCGCACAGATTACGCATACAAATGAAAAATGTATTTATTTGTCTGATAAAAATATATTTATCTTTGAATTCACGATTTCCAGTCTAGAGGGACAGAACTCAGATTTGGCGATGTGTATTCATTTTGTGAGTTATCCGTTCTTGTATCTTTGCTGAATATGGAATAGCGTAGAAATCTAGGTTTGCAGCGATCTATTCTTTGTTTGGTTAGAAATAGATTGTTCTTGCTTCAGAATATCTATGACCCGAATCTATGTGTAGTTCTTGTCTAGGTAGGACGAGTATGTCTTTTATCTTAATATCTTTGTATGTCTAAGTCGAACTATATCTTTGGTGTCGAACTTGGGGTCATAGGTTGTTCGGCGGATGTGTCGCTAAGAAGGGAGGTGAGAAGGTTCCGCCCTGTTGGACCTAGATGAAGGCGGTCTGAAGATTTGTCTTGAGCTCTGTGGTTCATTTTGGGGAAAGGAGATTGTTTATCTCTATGATTGAATTATCAGAGATTCTTCCCCAGTGTTGATTCTTGACGCCAAGGACTGGCGTGCGTTATTAGCGTTATTCGCTGTTGTGTTTTTCCTGAGAAATAAGGTAAAACAGACATATTGAACCTTTCGTCATATTCAGCTAGGTCGACATGCTATCGTCTGCACAGGGGTTTGATTAGCGATGTTAAGACGACATTTTTGCTTGCAGTTATATATATATATATTTTATGTCGCAACATGATTGAACAGGATATGCAGAGTCTAATTTACATATATTTATGAAAGGAACAGAGCCTATGATCATGCTTCGTCATTATCTTTGTTGTGAGCGAAAGTCAAAGATGGAGCCATCTTTGGACTCCAAGTTTCAATCTTATAAAATCATCGATCGAGAACAGGAATGTCCTTAATATCAGACGATGCTATCGAGATCTGCATACTATTATATGAAAACCCACTACTGGTGGTTTGACATTGTATTCATAAATTCATTTACTGAATTTTCGGCCTGAAAGACTTAGACGAGGTTCTTACAGGGAACTATGGTATTAACGCCGTCTGCTAAAGGTTACCAGACGTGCAATTGTAAAGGTTAAGACATTTAATATATTGCGATAGATGTTTCAATTACTGAACGCTTCATACACGATCGATTATGACGTGTATAGCGTTGTTTAGGACACAGTCGGTAACTAAGAAACGCTACCCTTTGTTACTTGACCGCCAAGCTGAATAGCTGCGTTTTTCTAACCTTCCAGTTCAATGGCATGATATAGCCATTTATATGTGTATTTTTGATGGACCAGGGTCAGTCCTAGAACTCAATATGAGAGGGAAATATATGGAGGTTAGTATTTAACTAGAATCCTCAGAAGGATGAGAATAATCGTCAAATTCGTATGAATATATTCAGACTCGCAGTCTCACTGTCGGCAGGTAGCCATGTCTATCTGCTCGTGCATATAGCTGTGATGTTCTGACGACAATACTGCATTGTATCCTCATAACGGACATTGACACATAACCAGCAGTCTACGTTGTTGATTAATTTATGCATGACTTATATGGACTTAGGTTCTACCCCTATTGGAATTGATCATCATGTATGTATCACTGTGAATAAATGTATGGACTCAATGAACCGACTTATCACGTCAATGGAATTACAAGTTCAATATAATTGCAACTTTCAAATGTTTGCTCACACGTTTTTTCTACCCCACCCCGCATTCGCGTAAAGCAACACCAATTGACACGATGAAAATCTTGAATGAAACCATATAAGAACTCAACTAACATGGCCAGAATTTATAACCACTTTATTGACATTATATGGAACATTGTTGTCAAATTGAATGTTCCAGAACAACAGAGAAGATCGCCTTCAACAATGATATAGATCGGGAACTTCCGATTGGCAGTTGGGTAAAGGATGATGATATAGATCTGGAGATTCCGATTGGCAGTTGGGTAAAGGATGATGATATAGATCTGGAGATTCCGATTGGCAGTTGGGTAAAGGATGATGATGATGATATAGATCTGGAACTTCCCATTGGCAGTTGGGTAAAGATACCTTGTTCCAGGATCAAAATCGGATAGAACCACGTTACAGTCTATCTATATGTAAACGTGTACCTGCCTCTGCTCTTGAGTTAAGGCAGATAAAGACAGCTAGGAAGGGAATCGGTCACCCCATCTCGTAAAGCTGAGTCCTAGTATTCTTCTTCCTCTTCTTCCTCGTTCGCCCTGAAAAGGACGGTGGTTGCGTTGTGTCTGTTTACGCCTAAGCTGTGATATCTGCACCTTTCGGTCGACACATCCGACTTCTGCACGGCATTTTTTAGGGACCGGGTTTGCCTTCCCATTTCGATCCGTACTCGCTCAGCCAGACTGCACTGCTGCAGACTGTTTCCAGGACCACCACGTGGAGGTGGAGTACGGTCTTGATCAGCTCTGGTTCGCTGATCCTGATGCAAGCAGTCAAGCTATGGGTCGCTGACTGCATTCACTATTGCTGCATCTTGGGGTCCCGAGTCCTAGTATAAAGGGAGTCTCTAACATTTCACACCTCCTACGACAGTATTTGCTTTGGGACAACTTGACCTGTAATGTTAGGAAACAATAATCGTCCTTTTAAATACAGGGAAATTGGCTTGGTTTGATTTGGTTTCTATGCTCTGATTTCCTAAATTACATCACACAAGGACCGGCGAGAATCCCAGTGTATGTAGACAGGAATCATACATTCTATAAATATTGTTGCGGTGGGTAGGTTTTTAATTTTTTAATCTCGCTAGGGCAGCGGCCGTATGGCCTACACTTTACGATTTCCAACTACCGAGCTATTTTTAACGTGCACAACTTGCACACGGGACCTCCTATTTTTTTCGCCCTAATCCGAGAATGCTAGGCATCCGATTTCCCTACCAAGGAGACCGGGGGGGAGGGAGGGGGGGGGGGTTATGACATCATTAGGATAGGACGACTGGTTCTGAAAAATGTCCATCAATTATATTCCAAGTACTGGGAATCGAACCCGTAATTTTAATTGAAAAGTAACTACCTATTTTTTAATTTGTATATCTTGACTTTATCTATTGGATGATATATGTACATATATTATAATTAATACTTTTCTATACTAAGAGATGACAGTACATTGAAAATATTGGATTACAATAGGAATTATTGGATGATAACATTATTGGATATGAGATTATATTGTACATTATTAAATCTACTATTTATGATATAGTATTATTTAGATACAATATTGTTACAAAATATTGTCTATTAGTTGAACTTAGACATTAAGTTCAGTACTATTGTGATTACTTATATTGAATATTTCTAAGTTGAGTAAGTATAATAACTACTCTGAAGCTACTATTGACTATTTTAATCAGTAATTATCAATAATTACTTACAGATAAAAGTCAAAATGCTTACTATAGACCATTTCGTTAAAATTGGTCGGGAAGATGGTTATAAATCTCAAGAACTTCGTCAGTTTGCTGAATCAGAACTGGAAAAATATGAAAGAAAAGAAGAAGAGAAAAAAAGCTGCATTAAAGAAAGAGGAAGAGGAACAAAAGGCCGCATTAAAGAAAGAGGAAGCAGAACGTGAGATGAAGCAAATTGACAAGGAAAATAGACTGAGAGAGATTGCTCAACGTGAAAGAGAGAAGAGCAAAGAAACAATCGCCAAACAGGAAGAAGAGAATATATTGAAACGAGAGGAAATTATTTTACAACAAGAAATGGAATTGGCGCGTATTAAATTGGAGACAGCAAGATTACAAGCACAAAATGCTGATGCAAACCAGAATAATAACGCACAAAATGGATCATCATCCAGCCAACCTAAACATTTCTACAACTTTAAATTACCCACTCTCAACTTGAACGTGGACGACCTTTCATCGTTCCTGTCACGTTTTGAACAGACTTGCAAAACAAACCATTTGCCTGAAGAGTCATGGGTACTCAAGTTAAATGAATTCTTGGTTGGAGAACCATTGACAGCTTCTCAAAATGCTGACCCATCAATAGCAAATAACTACGGTGCTATTAAGTCCTTGCTTTTACGAAGGTTTCACCTGGACGAGGAACACTGTAGGTTGAAATTTAAGGGAATTTTACCTGAATCTCCAAAAGATTTTGCGGGATTCATTGCGAATATACGCAATACATTTAATAGATGGGTTGAACTGGCAGAAGTCAACAAATCATACGACAAATTAGTTGATTTACTACTGCGGGATAAGGTATTATCTTCGGTTAGCCAGCCATTTTTTGCATATTTGCAGGAGCGTAAACCAGGTACTATGGATGAGTTAGAAAAAATTTCTTAAAACTACTGTTCGGCACATCCGAATGCAACCATTTCTAACTCCTCATTAAGAGAACCTCTACCTGTGGCGTCTAATATGGCCTACAATCACAATAACAAACAAAGACATCACAGTGTAGACAGAAGCAGGTTCCAAAGAAATCACAATGTTAACTTTCAGAAGGACATAATAATGATTTCAACAATAAAAATGAGTTCAACAGAGGTAGATCACGAGATAGAAATTATTCACCTCAAACAAACTACCACAATGGTCAACATAACACTCATTATAATCGATCACATACTCCCAATAATAATAATAACTGGAATGGTAATAATCATGGCTCGAGACATCGAGATAATAGTTACTATAGAGGGCGACGAGATAATTTTAACAATTATACTCGGAATCGATCTCATTCTCGGGGATCATCTCATTACAACCATAATACAGGGGCGGCAGTTACAAATAATACTACCCCTATAGCTCAGGTCCCACTTGACAATAATACAACACAGTCTTCTGCTGCATGTTTTGCTATTAATTATAATGTGGCAAATAGTTGCCAACAATGCAATCTTATTTTTCAGAAGGCGAAAGAAACAGTGCTTAACTGCGGACATATTATACCACAGGTAGGTCTTGCAGTCAACGATGGAACAGGCCTATTAATTTTTAACAGAGGATTAGTTAATGGATCCGTCGTCTCAGTGTTGAGGGATTCGGGATCCACAACGATTGGTGTACGACAGTCGCTGGTACATCCTAGCTGTGCAACGGGGGAATATGTCCGTTGCATGACTTTTGGTGGAACAATAGAGTTTTACCCCACAGCTATTATTCATGTTAACACTCCTTTTTTCACAGGGAACGTAAAAGTATGTATGCTAAAAAAGCCTATAGCTGATTTGATGGTCGGTCGTATACACGGCAGTAAAGATTGTACTCCAGATGAGATTATAGAATGGGAGAAACATAACCTATGCACTGGAAACGCCGTGACGACTAGAGCGCAGACTCAACTCATGGAGAAAGTTGATGATAATAAAATGGATGCAGACAACCAAGAGGAATTTGTAGTCAATTCACCTATTGACAGGGAAACATTTGCAACCAAACAAAAAGAGGATAAATCTTTAAAAAAAATTTTTAAGTTGGTTGATAAAGTTGACAATCTATCCTCAGGTAATAATAACAAACATTGTTTTGTTATTAAAAATGACATATTGATTAGATGTTTTAATGACAAATCACAAATGAAACAACAAGTTATGGTCCCATATACTTTTAGACGGTACATTCTTCAACATGCACATGACTCACATTGTGCTGGACATATGGGATATACTCGAACACGATCTCGAGTACTGTCTTCATTCTTTTGGCCAGGGGTGTCAAGAGATATTTCGCAGTATGTACGTTCCTGTACTACATGCCAAGAAGTGAAAGCACGTGGAGCTTTTCACACGGCGCCTATTCAGGCTTGCGATATCTCAGTGAGACCTTTTGACAAGATGGCAATAGACATTATTGGTCCATTGCTACCATCGGCCAGAGGACATAGATTCGTCCTTACGTGCATTGATTTGTGCACACGATGGCCAGAAGCTATCCCATTAAAGACCACCACTACCACAGATGTAGCTGATGCACTACATCTCATCTTTTCTAGAATAGGGTTTCCTAGAAAACTTTTATCAGACCATGGGTCACAGTTTATATCTGACACCATGAAGGAAGTCATGAAAACTTGGGACATTGATAGGAATTTAAGTAGTATTTATCATCCGATGAGTAATGGTGCGGTTGAAAGACTTAACCGTACACTTAAACAAATACTACATAAGGTTACTGCTAAGCACCCTCATGACTGGGACAGAGCACTCCCAGCTGTTCTATTTGCTTATCGGGAGGTACCGCATGAACAAACTGGCTTCTCTCCCTTTGAATTAGTTTTTGGTGCTCCCCCAAGAGGTCCTATGGGACTAATAAAAAACTTATTAATTGACGAGGAGATGACTCAGGACACTCAGTCATCTTACGAGTACGTAATTAATCTTCGGAAGAACATTATTGAGTCTTGCCAGTTGGCAACAGCTTCTTCTGAGGCTGCAAAAGCTAAGGCTCGATCTCTACAAAATAGGTCTCGACGATTACGCCAATTATTCCCAGGCGACGAAGCTTATGTGTTACTTCCTCACAATAACAATAAATTATTGATATCTTGGAATGGTCCTTACAAAGTCATTGATAAAATTTCCGACGTTGATTACGTCTTAGATATCAGGGGACACAAAAAGATATTTCATATTAACATGCTCAAGCAATTTCATACACGTCCTGAACACTTACAGTCAATTTTTCATGAACTAGATGACAACACAGTATCCACTTGTCATTATTCTAACTTATTGTCATCCAGGAAGAAGAATCTTCTTTTCCTGAGGTACAGTTTACCGTTACCTGTACCAGTAGTTCAACCTACTGAATCTTGGCGGGATGTAACCATCTCTTCAACGGTTACACCGCAACAGCGTCTACAGATTGCTAATCTATTACAATCTTATCCAGATGTGTTGACCGACGTCCCGGGTCGCACATCGGCTATCAGTCATGACATTACTCTCAATGATGATACACCTATTCGTGTACATCCCTATTCTGTTCCTTTACATTTCCTTGCTAAAACTACTAAGGAACTTGAACAGATGTTGTCTCTGGGAATCATTGAGACTAGTAATTCGCCATTCTCTTCTCCATTAGTGATTGTCCGGAAGAAGGACAATAACATCAGACTATGTGTTGATTATAGAAAATTAAATGCTAAGACTATAGTTGACAGCGAACCACATCCACTTATCGACGACTTACTGCCACGTCTATCCAACGCAACTATATTTAGTAAGATAGACTTAACTAAAGGTTATTGGCAGATACCACTGACCGAAAAGGCTAAGTACTACACCGCATTTTCCACTCCACAAGGTCTATACCAGTGGAATGTGATGCCTTTTGGGCTTGTTAATGCGCCAGCTACCTTCATTCGCCTGATGCGACAAATTTTATCAGGTAGACCAGACGTTATTACATATATTGACGACATATGCTTGTTTAGTTCGTCGTTTGAGGAACATGTTTCGGGACTTAGATATGTTTTTGACACTCTAAGGAATTATCATCTAACTGCTAAACCTACAAAGGTGCAAATCGCGTGTAATGAGATAACCTTTTTGGGACATATCATTGGATCGGGATATATCCGAACGTTACCTAGTACAGTCTCCAAAATCTAAACATAGCAGTTCCTCAGACGAAGAAACAGGTCAGGAGTTTGTTAGGACTTGTTCAATATTACAGTAGATTCATACCAAACTTGTCATCCATCACGGCTGTATTGTCTTCATTGTTAAAAAAAGATATGCCGGTGAAGGTGACATGGACTGGTACATGCAATGAAACTTTCAACAAAATTATAAATTTGTTCTCGCATGAACCAATTTTAAGACTTCCCGATGCTTCCAAAAGATTTTTCTTACGAACAGATGCTAGTAACTACGGCATTGGTGCATGCCTGCTCCAGAACCATGATGGCATTCTACATCCTACGTTATACATTTCAAGAAAGCTGAAGCCGGCAGAAACAAAGTATTCAACAGTCGACAAGGAACTTTTATCTGTGATCTGGGCAATAACCAAACTTGAAAAGTTCTTGCTTGGTGCTCCCTTCACCATACAGACGGACCAACGTGCTGTAGCATCCTTGCGTCGATCGAATCATACAAGCCAGAAACTTGCCAGATATTCAATCATCCTACAGCCATTCGAGTTCTCCATTGAACACATACCTGGCACTGAAAATATTGTGGCAGATGCATTGTCACGTAATCCTATTGACGACGAATAATCAACATTGACACTCTTAAACTATTTCAATCAGCACTACATTGGATGGAACGAAGTATCAACTATAAAGGAACTAACCTTGCCTTCAATTTAAACTTTATATACACTATATGCATCACAGAATTGAACTACAAGACAATCAAGGTATATATACTGACATTCGAACTTCGTCTAATGTCCATACACGATATACTAATATCATTGATCAATCATGGAACAATATCTGACGACAAGTCGAACTTATTATCCTAGGTGCACTTAATTCTTGGATGCTGGGATAAATGACATTTCTTTCCAACGTAAACGTTTGAACATTTTTGCCTAAAAGAATTCATCAGGATCAAGACTACGGATGGATCATCATATCCTATACTAATTAATTAGTTAACTTAACTTCTTAATTGAATTATTATCAATAAAATGAAATGTGAGAAAAAAATGAAATGAAAGAACAAAAAAAGAGAACGAAATACTAAAAGAAGAAATTATGAAAAGAGAAAATAAATCTCACACAAGTATTAGATTAATAATTTTTTTCAATGTACCTATACATTATTTAGTTAGTTAAATTAGATAGTTATTATTCACTAACACTTAACACACACAATTAAGTTAAAACTTATATTCGAATTTCTTTCTATTTCTTCTCACTTATTTTGTCTTTTTCTTCTCTCATAACATCGCGTTACATTAGAACCTTAATAATTTATCTCTTAATTTAATTAATTAATTTAATTTTAATTAGTCAAATTAATTCCTATATGACATACTAATACGACAGACCTTACTTTAATTTAATTTTATCATTCACTATTAACATTGGACATTTATTTAGTTGATATAATAATATGTATAATATTGATATATAATGTGATTTATGTTAGATGACTATGACAAATAGTTAGTTGACATGACCGCAACACGGTTCTACTCAGAACATCGTCGGCCATATGTCACAATTGTGTTAAATTTTTTTGAAAAATTGTTAAGTCGGATAGATATTGAAAAAAAATCTATCGATTTTTTTCCCCCCGGTGTACAGGGAATTGTTACGGTATATGATATTAACGCCGTCTGCTAAAGGTTACCAGACGTGCAATTGTAAAGGTTAAGACATTTAATATATTGCGATAGATGTTTCAATTACTGAACGCTTCATACACGATCGATTATGACGTGTATAGCGTTGTTTAGGACACAGTCGGTAACTAAGAAACGTGACCCTTTGTTACTTGACCGCCAAGCTGAATAGCTGCGTTTTTCTAACCTTCCAGTTCAATGGCATGATATAGCCATTTATATGTGTATTTTTGATGGACCAGGGTCAGTCCTAGAACTCTATATGAGAGGGAAATATATGGAGGTTAGTATTTAACTAGAATTCTCAGAAGGAGAAGAATAATCGTCAAATTCGTATGAATATATTCAGACTCGCAGTCTCACTGTCGGCAGGTAGCCATGTCTATCTGCTCGTGCATATAGCTGTGACGTTCTGACGACAATACTGCATTGTATCCTCATAACGGACATTGACACATAACCAGCAGTCTACGTTGTTGATTAATTTATGCATTACTTATATGGACTTACGCTCTACCCCTATTGGAATTGATCATCATGTATGTATCACTGTGAATAAATGTATGGACTCAATGAACCGACTTATCACGTCAATGGAATTACAAGTTCAATATAATTGCAACTTTCAAATGTTTGCCCACACGTTTTTCTACCCCACCCTGCATTCGCGTAAGCAACACCAATTGACACGATGAAAATCTTGAATGAAACCATATAAGAACTCAACTAACATGGCCAGAATTTATAACCACTTTATTGACATTATATGGAACATTGCTGTCAAATTGAATGTTCCAGAACAACAGAGAAGATCGCCTTCAACAAGGTGATAGTGCATTGCATTGATCAATATTATGATGATTTATGCCAACCTGTCTGATGTTTCCTGTTCCTGTGTCGTCGAAGTGTGTGTCCATTAAATGCAAGAAAACGTAAACAGTAGTTCGTCTTACACTTCATGCCACGAGTGAGTGAGATTGCCCTATTGTCAACTCTCAGAACATTTTCCAGCATTCGCGTACTGTCTGTATCCTCACTCCAAAACAATACACCACTGCTTAGGTCGAGTTGACCTGTGTTTGTCTTCACTGTGACAACACCCCTTCGAACACGATTGTAACCATACAACCAACACTGGTGACCGAAGGTTAGACTTTATCAACACTGATCTTTATCAAGTGGAAAAGAGAGTTTATCAACTGGTGGGCCAGCTTTCTGGGTTTGACCTAGCAGAGATTGAGAAGTCAGCTACTGAGACCAGACCAGCGCTTGTTGACATTTTTCTTTGGACAACAGACTACCGTTGGACATTACACAGCATTACAAATCAGGTTGCAAGCATACATTTAACTTTTTTGTAACAAGTACAGTACAGGTGAAGGCAGAAGTCCTACTTTCATCGATGAACCTTCTTATGTTCTGCTATTGTGTTGAACTTTAATATTTAAGGCCAGAATTTGTAATTCAATAAAGTGGCAGTTTATTTATTTTGATTAGAATAATTGTGCCATTACTGTAAAACTGTGCCTTCTTTACAACACATCCTATTATACACATAATTTATATATTTATGTTCACATTACATGTATTTGTTTCTCGTTGTGTTTATGTAGTGGGTGGTTGGTGAGGTGACTAGTATTGGATATACCGAGTCATATTGGTCCTATATAAGTGTTCTATAGGGAGCAATTTTCTTGGTTGGAAATTTGCTGCAACATCTGTTGCAATATCTGTTAGCTGTGACGATCTGTACCCATTGTTGTTTTCGTAATATTTTTTCTGTTCTTCAGTTTTGTTTTGATTTGTTCGTATTTGTAGATCTACCCTGTCCTATAATTTAGTTCTATACTCATTTATATTTATACACTGTGGCGTTATTTGTTTTGTTTATTCCTTTGCAGTTATCATCACAGGTTCTGTGATTAGTTTCTTTAGTTTTCTACTTAATTTAGTTGATTTCTGTAAATGTTTTCGTATTGTTTTTCTTGATTGTCTTTTGTTTATGTATGTTATTGGTTGACATGTACTATAAAATATACTTGATCATACACTACTAGCTGTGTAGTGAACTTATGAGAAATAATCAACTGATGACTAATTGCTGTTACTAAAGGTACACAGTTGATTATACAAGACCTTATTTAAAGGCTTGTTTCCAACAGATATTGGGATTGTGAGCTAATTAATCAAGTTCATTTAGAATTTAATAGATTACATTATTGTTTCAAGTGATTGCTATCATTATTAGACATCATGTCTACATTGGAATACTTTATTGCACAAGGGAAATCCCTTGATAAGTCTGGTAAGGAATTAGAGGAGTTTGCAACTGCTCAATTTGCCATGGTATTAAAGTCAGAAGAAAAGAAGCAAAAAGAGGAAAATAAATGGAAAGCAGAAGTTGAACAAAAGAAGATAGAAGCTGAGGCTGAGCAGAAAAGATTAGACAGAGAAGCTGAGGAGAGAAAAGCTGCTGCTGAGGAGAGAAAAGCTGCTGCTGAAGAGAGAAAGCTTCAAATGGAAGAAAAAAAATTAGAAGCTGAAGAAAAGATATTAGAAAGAGAGGCTGAACAAAAGAGATTAGAAAGAGAGGCTGATCAATAAAGATTAGACAGAGAAGCTGAGGAGAGAAAAGCAATAAGAGAACATGAACATCAAAAAGAACTTTTAGCATTTGAATTAGAAAAATTGAAATTGACAAATATGAGTAATGTTAATCAGTCAAATGGTAATAGTGGTAAATCCTTTACTTATAAGGTCAAGGTACCAGCATTCAATCCTTCCAGTGACGATATTACATTCTGGCTGGATCGTTTTGAACGTTCTTATCGAGCT
The DNA here is from genome assembly GCA_024509875.1 of Oreohelix idahoensis. Classification (NCBI taxonomy): domain Eukaryota; kingdom Metazoa; phylum Mollusca; class Gastropoda; order Stylommatophora; family Oreohelicidae; genus Oreohelix; species Oreohelix idahoensis. Next base: position 63,970 of record JAMPIV010002124.1, on the reverse strand, counting down.
CATAATCTGGATAAATCACAGTATGCTAATCAGTTGTCAGAAAATTTGAAAGGTAATTCTCTAACTAGTTTAAGTTTGATTGAAGAGGCTGACAAGGATAATTATGATGTTATTAGAGCAGCTTTATTGAAAAAATACCAGTTAACTGAGGAAGGTTACCGTATTTTGTTTAAGAAAATGATACCTGAATCAGGGGTAGAATTCTCAGAATTCATTGCAAGGACACGTCTTACATTTAATCGTTGGATTGAATTGTCCAAAACAGAAAAGACATATGAAGCCCTTATGGACTTGTTGCTCAGGGACACAATTATGTCAAGTGTTAATAAACCATTCCTTGAATTCCTACATGAGCGTAAACCCAAGACACTAAAAGAAATGCAAGAATATTGTGACCAATACGTCACTGCACACCCTGACATAACTCTTAGCAACACTAAGATTAAAGAGAGTATGCCAGTTGCATCAGCAACACCATACAACCCTAATTATTCACACAAATTTCAGTGACCACAAAACAAGTTTGGGAAAAAAGGTAACCATAATAGTTATCAAAACCAAGGAAACCAATCATTTCAAAGTTCTTCTGCGAAGAACTGGAGACGAGCTGACAGCCCTCGATACAGAGGTGGTCATAATTATAGAAATTTCCGCAGAGGAAGTCATTATAGGAACTATCCAAGTCATCCATCATGGAGACAACAAGACCATAATTATAGAGATACTCATTATAATGAATAAGATAATGGTAACCATGAGAATTATGACTCAAACCCAAATAGGGGTTACAATAGAGGAAATAATAATGATTACAGAGGCAATAATAATCGAGGTAGATCACAATACAAAAAACATAAATCATATTATCATGGAAACTCTGCACAGCAAGAGTCACATGAAGACTATAAACAGACCAAAGATAATAATGATGCTAATAATATGGCGAGTCCGATTTTGATTTTGGGAGAGCATCTCAGTGCCCCCAATGCAAAACATTATTTGAACCAACTACGGTGTCCACTTTAAGTTGTGGACATCCTCTTCCCGCTCTTCCTGCGTCAGTCGCGCATGATGGAAGAGGTTCTCTTGTCTTACATAAAGGTTTAGTAAATGACAATCCAGTGTCAGTTCTTTTTGATTCTGGATGCACCACAATTGGTGTTAGGCAGTCGCTTGTAGATCCTTCTCGTGCCACTGGAAAAGTAGTCAAATGTGTAACATTTGGCGGTACCTTAAAGAAATACTCTACTGCTATCATTAGGATTGCTACTCCTTTCTTTACAGGAGATGTACACGCATGTCTTCTGCCGAATCCGATCGCTGATTTTATCATCGGTCGTATTCACGGAGTCAATGAATGCACTCCGCAACAACTTTCCGTTTGGGAAAAACAAAATATGCAAACTGCTAATGCTGTAGTCACTAGAGCTCAGGCTCTTAATATGCCTCACACTTCATCTACTGAAGATAATGAAGTGCATAACCAAGACGATCCCTTGGTAATTTCTCGTGACTGATTTATTAAACAGCAAGAAGATGATCCGACTCTAAAGAAATTCTTCACTCTTGCAACAAAAGGTGATCCGAATAAAGATACAAAGCGTAAATCTTGGATTACAATGAAGAATGGCGTACTTTTACGTATGGTGCAAGACTCCGCTAAGTCAAGTCATTCTCAGATTCTTGTTCCCAAGAATTTGAGAGTTAAAATTTTGCAGCACGCTCACGACTCTCAGTGTGCTGGACATATGGGTTTTTCCCGTACAAAGTCAAGAGTTCTTGCGGCTTTCTTTTGGCCTTTTGTGAACAAAGACATGCGGATTTATTTTCGATCTTGTATAGTATGTCAAGAAGTCAAATCCAAAGGTCCACGCCATGCTGCACCTATTCAGGCTGCAGACATTCCTATTCGACCATTTCAGAAAATGGCGATAGACATCATTGGTCCATTTAAGATCAAATCTGCTAGAGGACATCAGTTTATTTTAACGTGTGTGGACATGTGCACACGTTGGCCAGAGGCTATTCCTCTGAAGAGTATTACTACTGCTGACATTGCAGATGCTCTTTGGCTTAAATTTTCTCGTCTGGGATTCCCCGGAGAAATATTGTCAGACCATGGTACCCTACTAATATCGGATACCATGTCTCAAGTGATGTCGACTCTGCAGATAGAGAGATCTTTGAGTAGTATCTATTATCGTATGTACTATGGGATGGTCGAACGGCTAAATAGAACACTCAAAAACTTACTAGGGAAGATAACTGAGGATCATCCTCAAGATTGGGACAGGGTTTTACCCGCGGCCCTCTTCGCTTACAGAGAGGTCCCCAATGAACATACAGGATTTTCTCCCTTTGAACTTGTCTTTGGCGCGCGACTGCGCGGCCCTATGTCTTTACTTCATGATCTCATAACCGCTGATAATATTACCGATGACACAAAATCCTCTTACGAATATGTCATCGCGCTGAGACAAAAGATTATTGAAGCATGCAAATTGGCAACTTCTTCTTCTGAATTTGCTAAGCAGAAGGCAAGACAATTTGCCAATAAGAAAAGAACCTTACGACAACTTTGTCCTGGTGACAAAGCATTTGTTTTACTACCTTGTAGGGAAAACAGACTTCTTATTTCTTGGAAAGGTCCGTACGATATAATCTCGAAAATTTCCGATGTTGACTACATTGTCGATATTGATAGAAAGCATAAAACCTTCCACATCAATATGCTTACGGAATTCCATGAACGTCCGGATTTTTTACAGCCTATTTTCCAGGCAACGGACGATTCACCAGTCCAACATGGTCATTACTCATCACTGTCCGTAATACAGGATGAGGAAAAATGTTTTTCGGATGTTAATCTTCCGCTTCCGATGATTCCACTTCATTCTAGTGAATCATGGAAAAACGTTACTGTTTCTCCGGATTTGTCTTTAGGAGAACAGCGACAAGTTTCGGCTATCTTACAAACATTTCAGGATGTCCTTACTGACATCCCTCGACAAACTCATGTCATTGAACATGACATTATTCTAACTGACCATAATCCTATTAGGGTCAGACCTTTTCCTATCCCTATACATTTTCAAGCACAGGTTGAGAAGGAGTTGGATGAGATGATAGATTTAAAAATAATTGAACCATCCACTTCTGCATATTCTTCGCCGATGGTTATTGTTCGGAAAAAAAGACAATAACATACGTCTTTGCGTTGACTATCGCAAATTGAATCAAGTTACGAAGTTCGATGCTGAACCTATGCCTTTACTAGAAGAGCTACTTACTAGGCTTTCTAAATCTCATTTTTTCACTAAACTAGATTTGTCCAAAGGATATTGGCAAGTTCCTTTATCTGAACGCGCCAAACCTTTTACGGCTTTTTCTACACCTAGAGGCCTTTTTCAATGGAATTTCATGCCTTTCGGCCTTATGAACGCACCAGCTACATTCGTACGCATGATGCGTCGAATTCTATCTTATCGGTCAGTTGTCATCGCGTATCTAGACGACATCTGTCTTTTCAGCGATACTTGGGAAGATCACTATTCAGGGTTAGTTGAATTACTATCTACTCTACGCGAGTATAACCTGACAGCGAAACCCTCTAAAGCCTGCATTGGTTTTAGCGAAATTTCTTTGCTAGGCCATCGAGTGGGTCATGGTTTCCTAAAGACAGAGGACCATAATATCACTAAGATACTTAACATCTCTATTCCTAAGACTAAAAAGCAAGTGCGAAGTCTCTTAGGTCTTATTCAATTTTATGGAAGATTCATTCCGAATCTATCCTCTATCATGGCACCTCTTTCTACACTACTAAAGAAAGGGTCGCCTAATATAGTCCACTGGTCACAAGAATGCAAATCCTCTTTGGATAAGATCAAAACTTGTTATCATCACCACCTATTTTAGTGTTACCTACTACAGATAAGACGCTTGTTCTTCGTAGTGACGCTTCATCCACTGGGATTGGAGCGGCACTAATGCAAGAGGACTCTGGAACTCTGCATCCTGTAATGTATATCTCCAGAAAACGTAATGCTGCAGAAAGGAATTATTCGGTTTTAGACCGTGAACTATTGGCTATGGTTTGGTCAATACTCAAACTACAAAGATTCCTTCTAGGCGCACATTTCATAGTAGAAACCGATCAGAAAGCTCTTACGGCTATACAGAGTAAAAATTTGAAGAGCTCGAGGTCTACTCGATATGCAATTGCTCTTCAACCTTTTCATTTTTCGGTACGAGCTATCCGTGGATCAGATAATGTGATGGCAGACATTCTGTCTAGATGCCCACATGATTCCACTTAACTGTTGAGTCTTGGACTTCTTAACACTTCCAACTCGACAACAGATTTTTCTTTTCGATATCAAGATAGATACACATTGTGATTTGTAATATAGTGATTGTATCACTACTATCACTACGTTCATTGATATATATATTCACCGGTACTCGTTGATGATTTTTTTTTTTTTGTAAATCATGTACTTATAATGCTTAAATATGAAATTGTTATATGCATTGTGTCATTGCAAGTATAGTAGTATGCGTTGGTGACACCTCCCTGGAAACATTTATGCTTAAGAGAAATGCTTTCTCTGAGAGGTTGAGATGTATTCTCACCAGTCGATCTATATTTCGACTTTGCCTTAATTTGGTTTATAAATTCCAGATATTTCTCATCTGCGCAGTATTTGTGCGTTGTGAGCCTATTGTATGTTGCTCTCAGATGAAAAAAAAAATGATTTTCATTTTTTTTTTCCCGGGGGGTGTGGTAGTCTGTTGCGCACATATTCTTTTGTGTGGCGCACAGATTACGCATACAAATGAAAAATGTATTTATTTGTCTGATAAAAATATATTTATCTTTGAATTCACGATTTCCAGTCTAGAGGGACAGAACTCAGATTTGGCGATGTGTATTCATTTTGTGAGTTATCCGTTCTTGTATCTTTGCTGAATATGGAATAGCGTAGAAATCTAGGTTTGCAGCGATCTATTCTTTGTTTGGTTAGAAATAGATTGTTCTTGCTTCAGAATATCTATGACCCGAATCTATGTGTAGTTCTTGTCTAGGTAGGACGAGTATGTCTTTTATCTTAATATCTTTGTATGTCTAAGTCGAACTATATCTTTGGTGTCGAACTTGGGGTCATAGGTTGTTCGGCGGATGTGTCGCTAAGAAGGGAGGTGAGAAGGTTCCGCCCTGTTGGACCTAGATGAAGGCGGTCTGAAGATTTGTCTTGAGCTCTGTGGTTCATTTTGGGGAAAGGAGATTGTTTATCTCTATGATTGAATTATCAGAGATTCTTCCCCAGTGTTGATTCTTGACGCCAAGGAATGGCGTGCGTTATTCGCGTTATTCGCTGTTGTGTTTTTCCTGAGAAATAAGGTAAAACAGACATATTGAACCTTTCGTCATATTCAGCTAGGTCGACATGCTATCGTCTGCACAGGGATTTGATTAGCGATGTTAAGACGACATATTTGCTTGCAGTCATATATATATATATACATTTTATGTCGCAACATGATTGAACAGGATATGCAGAGTCTAATTTACATATATTTATGAAAGGAACAGAGCCTATGATCATGCTTCGTCATTATCTTTGTTGTGAGCGAAAGTCAAAGATGGAGCCATCTTTGGACTCCAAGTTTCAATCTTATAAAATCATCGATCGAGAACAGGAATGTCCTTAATATCAGACGATGATATCGAGATCTGCATACTATTATATGAAAACCCACTACTGGTGGTTTGACATTGTATTCATAAATTCATTTACTGAATTTTCGGCCTGAAAGACTTAGACGAGGTTCTTACAGGGAACCATGAGTAAACATTGGTTCTTAACTGACGCGATTTGTCAGTAAGGCCTGAGATTATACATATGTGCTGAAATACTGAGTGCTTGTCTACTGACATTACATTGAACTGTTATACAACATGAATGCCCAGGTGATAGTGCATTGCATTGATCAATATTATGATGATTTATGCCAACCTGTCTGATGTTTCCTGTTCCTGTGTCGTCGAAGTGTGTGTCCATTAAATGCAAGAAAACGTAAACAGTAGTTCGTCTTACACTTCATGCCACGAGTGAGTGAGATTGCCCTATTGTCAACTCTCAGAACATTTTCTAGCATTCGCGTACTGTCTGTATCCTCACTCCAAAACAATACACCACTGCTTAGGTCGAGTTGACCTGTGTTTGTCTTCACTGTGACAACACCCCTTCGAACACGATTGTAACCATACAACCAACACTGGTGACCGAAGGTTAGACTTTAGCAACACTGATCTTTATCAAGTGGAAAAGAGAGTTTATCAGCCTCATAGGAATTTAAAGAAATCAAGGACTACGACTGATAGGATCCAGGTCGTGTACACTTTTTATCTTTCCTGATCTTTTATGAGTTAGGATTTTGCTCGTTGTGATGAGCCGCCAGCTGATTTAACTCAATAAAATATTACTTAAATAGCTCTGTTATAAGTATTTAAAATGACTCTGACATTCGGGTGCAGTTCACTCAAAATGACTAAATCAACTATAAATTTGTATATTTACAGATAACAAAATGTGATTGTCAGTTATCGTTAACAGTTGTAAAATAAATAAGGGCGGGGTGACTTTAAATAGAGTATTAAAATGTTCGAGGTTATTCTGTCACAGACCCCCCAACTTTGAGAATATTGATCAGATATTCAAAGACTCGGGCGTCCATTGCTCCTGCGTCTGTGTTTTTTCTCTAGTACTGTTGCTAGAAAGAATTTTCCTCTTCCCCTTCGACTGATTTTTTTTATTTGGCCAGCAGTGGGTACAATTTTGGACATACTTCCTTATGTTCACTCCTCGACCTGGCCAAAAGTGATACGCGCTTACATTACGCATCGCCTTTCCTACTGACATGTGTATCCCTGATGGCGATATATGTCCAGCTCTCAGAATATGAGATTTTAATGGGAGAGGCACCACGAGTTGCTTCCCCAGTCTCGTTCGTCAAAATAATAATCCATTTTCCATGTTGAATGTTCCAGCTGAAGTATGGGTCTGTGTTCTATGGCGTTGTTTAGAGCACGGCTCTCTCCTTTTCTCTGTCTGCTCTCTCCTTTTCTCTGTCTGCTCTCTCCTTTTCTCTGTCTGCTCTTTCCTTTTCTCTGTCTGCTCTCTCCTTTTCTCTGTCTGCTCTCTCCTTTTCTCTGTCTGCTCTCTCCTTTTCTCGCTCCTCGGCTTCATGTTTTCGTTGTTTCTCCTTTTCTTCAGCTTATACATTTTGGTTGTCTCTCTCCAGCTTTCTTTCCTCCCGGAGCGGCTTTTTCTGCCCTGTCCCGGTCTTTTTCTACAGACTTATCAACATACTGAACTAAATCTTGGCCACACAATCCTAAATCTCTGCCCAAATTTAGGTAAAAGGGGTGAACATTTTGGGACTCGGCCATTCTGAGCAAGAAGTCTGTTTACAAAGCTGCAAAAAAATGCAATTACTACTTACTAGTATAACTTCAAATCATATCAACAAATTTGCCACACCAAATAAACGCTTATTTCACCTTAAACTTTTCAACATCAAATGTTTGTTTTTTTTCAATTATTCAGTTATTCTCTGCAAAATTATTTATTGTTATTTATGAATGCACCGTATGCTTAGGTTTATAGAAAAAATGCACTCTGACAATATTCTTTCAGTAAGTCTGAAATTTATGTCAGCCAAGTCTAGGGAATTAACTAGACAGGTTCATGTATCCAGGACGAGGTCCGCCTATTGTTACGGGATTTACTCCCTTTGCTCTGCCCTGATGGTCCGACAGTGGCCAAAATTTTCGGGGTCTTTAAATGTTTCTACCTTTCGCTCAAGATTACTCTTAACAGAGATGTGAACTGAAGAATGGTACTTCAGTTCTAGGGAGCCTCGTACGAATTTAAAGAAATCAAGTACTATGGCTGATAGGATCCAGGCCATGTAAACTTTTTATCTTTCCTGACCTTCTATGAGTTAGGATATTGCTCCTTCTGATGAATCTCCAACTGATTTAACTCAGTAAAATATTACTTAAATAGCTCTGTTACTAGTATTTAAATTGACTCAGATATACGGGTGCCGTTCACTCAAAATAACTAAATCAACTATAATTTTTTTTATAATTACAGATAACAAAACGTAATTTTCAAATATTGTTAACAATTGTAAAATAAATAAGGGTGGGGTAACTTTAGGCAGAGTATTTAACATTTTCTCACAGGTGATGATGTGATTTGAAAATAGAGAGTTCTCTTGGCAGCTTTGAATGCGTACTTAGCTGTCAGTAAAATGTCGGTTGGTTTCTGCTCCAGCCAATGCTTGTTCTTAGCAGGTTATGGACTGGTTCACTCTCGTCACTGGTCAAGTCTGGTGGCCGCAACACGTCCCTCGTAGTATCGTGGGGTAATTGCAAAGATGCTCCAGAATCTGTTAAGACCCGTCTCTGTTACACACGTGGTCTGGGGTGTTACTTTACAAAAGAATCACACTATGACTTAGATTTCACGTTCCTGAGATTCCAGGCTTTCCGTATTAATGAATGTAGAGTTTTCATGGGGTATAAGTCCACAATATACTCAAACACGTTGTCTGGCCCTTTAAAGTGGAATCCTGATCCTATTCCTTATTCTGGCTTGTCTGGCAGTCTTCTTGACGAATTGAAATTAAGAGTGCGGTAAACTCACAAGGCGCTAAATTATAAAGCAACATTCGGCCCACATCCAAATTGCTACTATATGACAAGGCTCCAATCAGAAATGTTGCATTTTTACATTTCAAATGCCAAGCCAAAAGCATGCAAGATGAGTATATTTTCCTTTCTATTAAGAAAAAATTCCTGCGTAACAAACGCACAAATAAATGTGTTGTTCATAGTCACCATATATGGTATACCAGCTTCCGTCCATTTTCGGTCATGTTTACACTCACGACTTCAAAATTTATCATAGGTAATCTCTTTCAGCATGAAATATTATTCTTCCGCCAAGTCTTGTTCTGTCATATACCCGGTCTTGGCCAACAATTATCAAACTTGTCAGACAGAACTATTATCAGAGATAATCAACTATGGTCATCCCAGGGTTGTTTACTACTTAATGCATTTGCTCCCCTGCACTGTCTGGTCTGGTAGGAAAATGTGTTGCACATTAGTAAACCACACCTTTCTCTACCGATCCCAGGTGCCAATATGGATTACACCGAAAGAAATTGATTACCCTAATCAGCAAAAGATGGTCGCTGAAGTCCCGACATAACACGAATTGAGGGAATGGAGTGTAAACATTGAATCGAAAATACCAAATACTGTCAAAGGTGGGAAAAACTAAAATGAAGAGCACAGAATGAATTATAGAATAGGCCAAGTAAATGTGACTTTCGAGGTTATTCAGTCACAGGCCCACAGGAAGCCTGCACAAAGCAGTTACATGCTCTTGCAGAGTGGTTTCTGTGGCAATGTGTTTTATCTGATGAGGTTGAGTCGCATGCAAAACTTTATATTTGTTGCCTTGAACGACATGACTGAGAATGAAGTAGTTCTATTCATTATCGCTTGAGAGACCCCCATGGACGAGCTGGGGCAAAAGGAGAAACCCCAAGACAAAGGAAAGAGAGCAAGACCAAAAAGCGCCCGGAATAAAGAAGGTTTGTAAAGGGTAGTCTTTGCTATCAATTTTAATCACGGTCCTTGACCACAGCGCAGGAGAGGACAATCCCATCCTCTGAGATGAAATGTTTAAGAAAGCCCATTAATGTTAACAGGCGAGACAGAATGAACAATGATGGTATCAGGAAAAGTGTAGGAATTACTACCTGCATCCAGTATCCTATATATAAAATCCTAGCTTTGTCAGTGCGTAACGCTAAGGGATGCAACTTTGGTTGAAAGTTAGACATTAATTGTATTGTTTCCCTTATATGTAATAGTAACAGCAAAGAAGAATACGCAAATGACGGTGTGCATGAACAGTTTGATTTATACTGTATGGAAAGAAGTCAACAACACAACTGATAAACAGTACATGAACCACAATATTTTACTTGCCCACAATATTTTACTTGCCCACAATATTTTACTTGCCCACAATATTTTACTTGTCCACAATATTTTACTTGCCCACAATATTTTACTTGCCCACAATATTTTACTTGTCCACAATATTTTACTTGTCCACAATATTTTACTTGTCCACAATATTTTACTTGTCCACAATATTTTACTTGCCCACAATATTTTACTTGTCCACAATATTTTACTTGTCCACAATATTTTACTCGCCCACAATATTTTACTTGTCCACAATATTTTACTTGTCCACAATATTTTACTTGTCCACAATATTTTACTTGTCCACAATATTTTACTTGTCCACAATATTTTACTTGGGCACAATATTTTACTTGTCCACAATATTTTACTTGTCCACAATATTTTACTTGGGCACAATATTTTACTTGTCCACAATATTTTACTTGTCCACAATATTTTACTTGTCCACAATATTTTACTTGGGCACAATATTTTACTTGTCCACAATATTTTACTTGCCCACAATATTTTACTTGTCCACAATATTTTACTTGTCCACAATATTTTACTTGGGCACAATATTTTACTTGTCACAATATTTTACTTGTCCACAATATTTTACTTGTCCACAATATTTTACTTGCCCACAATATTTTACTTGCGCACAATATTTTACTTGGGTACAATATTTTACTTGTCCACAATATTTTACTTGCCCACAATATTTTATTTGCCCACAATATTTTACTTGCCCACAATATTTTACTTGCCCACAATATTTTACTTGTCCACAATATTTTATTTGTCCACAATATTTTAATTGCCCACAATATTTTACTTGTCCACAATATTTTACTTGCCCACAATATTTTACTTGTCCACACTATTTTACTTGCCCACAATATTTTACTTGTCTACAATATTTTACTTGTCCACAATATTTTACTTGCCCACAATATTTTACTTGTCCACAATATTTTACTTGCCCACAATATTTTACTTGCCCACAATATTTTACTTGCCCACAATATTTTACTTGTCCACAATATTTTACTTGTCCACAATATTTTACTTGTCCACAATATTTTACTTGTCCACAATATTTTACTTGCCCACAATATTTTACTTGTCCACAATATTTTACTTGCCCACAATATTTTACTTGTCCACAATATTTTACTTGCCCACAATATTTTACTTGTCCACAATATTTTACTTGTCCACAATATTTTACTTGCCCACAATATTTTACTTGCCCACAATATCTTACTTGTCCACAATATTTTACTTGTCCACAATATTTTACTTGTCCACAACATTTTACTTGTCCACAATATTTTACTTGTCCACAAAATTTTACTTGCCCACAATATTTTACTTGCCCACAATATTTTACTTGTCCACAATATTTTACTTGCCCACAATATTTTACTTGCCCACAATATTTTACTTGCCCACAATATTTTACTTGCCCACAATATTTTACTTGCCCACAATATTTTACTTGCCCACAATATTTTACTTGTCCACAATATTTTATTTGCCCACAATATTTTACTTGCCCACAATATTTTACTTGTCCACAATAATTTACTTGCCCACAATATTTTACTTGTCCACAATATTTTACTTGCCCACAATATTTTACTTGTCCACAATATTTTACTTGCCCACAATATTTTACTTGCCTCAACTATTTTACTTGTCCACAATATTTTACTTGCCCACAATATTTTACTTGTCCACAATATTTTACTTGTCCACAATATTTTACTTGTCCACAATATTTTACTTGCCCACAATATTTTACTTGCCCACAATATTTTACTTGCCCACAATATTTTACTTGCCCACAATATTTTACTTGTCCACAATATTTTACTTGTCCACAATATTTTACTTGTCCACAATATTTTACTTGCCCACAATATTTTACTTGTCCACAATATTTTACTTGTCCACAATATTTTACTTGCCCACAATATTTTACTTGTCCACAATATTTTACTTGTCCACAATATTTTACTTGCCCACAATATTTTACTTGTCCACAATATTTTACTTGTCCACAATATTTTACTTGCCCACAATATTTTACTTGTCCACAATATTTTACTTGCCCACAATATTTTACTTGCCCACAATATTTTACTTGTCCACAATATTTTACTTGTCCACAATATTTTACTTGTCCACAATATTTTACTTGCCCACAATATTTTACTTGTCCACAAAATTTTACTTGCCCACAATATTTTACTTGCCCACAATATTTTACTTGCCCACAATATTTTACTTGCCCACAATATTTTACTTGCCCACAATATTTTACTTGCCCACAATATTTTACTTGCCCACAATATTTTACTTGTCCACAATATTTTACTTGCCCACAATATTTTACTTGCCCACAATATTTTACTTGTCCACAATATTTACTTGCCCACAATATTTTACTTGTCCACAATAATTTACTTGCCCACAATATTTTACTTGCCCACAATATTTTACTTGCCCACAATATTTTACTTGTCCACAATATTTTACTTGCCCACAATATTTTACTTGCCCACAATATTTTACTTGCCCACAATATTTTACTTGCCCACAATATTTTACTTGCCCACAATATTTTACTTGCCCACAATATTTTACTTGCCCACAATATTTTACTTGCCCACAATATTTTACTTGTCCACAATATTTTACTTGCCCACAATATTTTACTTGTCCACAATATTTTACTTGCCCACAATATTTTACTTGTCCACAATATTTTACTTGTCCACAATATTTTATTTGCCTACAATATTTTACTTGCCCACAATATTTTACTTGCCCACAATATTTTACTTGCCCACAATATTTTACTTGTCCACAATATTTTACTTGCCCACAATATTTTACTTGTCCACAATATTTTACTTGTCCACAATAATTTACTTGCCCACAATATTCTACTTGTCCACAATATTTTACTTGCCCACAATATTTTACTTGTCCACAATATTTTACTTGCCCACAATATTTTACTTGCCCACAATATTTTACTTGCCCACAATATTTTACTTGCCCACAATATTTTACTTGCCCACAATATTTTACTTGTCCACAATATTTTACTTGTCCACAATATTTTACTTGCCCACAATATTTTACTTGCCCACAATATTTTACTTGCCCACAATATTTTACTTGTCCACAATATTTTACTTGCCCACAATATTTTACTTGTCCACAATATTTTACTTGCCCACAATATTTTACTTGTCCACAATATTTTACTTGCCCACAATATTTTACTTGCCCACAATATTTTACTTGCCCACAATATTTTACTTGTCCACAATATTTTACTTGCCCACAATATTTTACTTGTCCACAATATTTTACTTGTCCACAATATTTTACTTGTCCACAATATTTTACTTGTCCACAATATTTTACTTGCCCACAATATTTTACTTGTCCACAATATTTTACTTGCCCACAATATTTTACTTGTCCACAATATTTTACTTGCCCACAATATTTTACTTGCCCACAATATTTTACTTGCCCACAATATTTTACTTGCCCACAATATTTTACTTGCCCACAATATTTTACTTGCCCACAATATTTTACTTGCCCACAATATTTTACTTGCCCACAATATTTTACTTGCCCACAATATTTTACTTGCCCACAATATTTTACTTGCCCACAATATTTTACTTGTCCACAATATTTTACTTGCCCACAATATTTTACTTGTCCACAATATTTTACTTGCCCACAATATTTTACTTGCCCACAATATTTTACTTGCCCACAATATTTTACTTGCCCACAATATTTTACTTGCCCACAATATTTTACTTGCCCACAATATTTTACTTGTCCACAATATTTTACTTGCCCACAATATTTTACTTGCCCACAATATTTTACTTGTCCACAATATTTTACTTGTCCACAATATTTTACTTGCCCACAATATTTTACTTGCCCACAATATTTTACTTGCCCACAATATTTTACTTGCCCACAATATTTTACTTGCCCACAATATTTTACTTGTCCACAATATTTTACTTGCCCACAATATTTTACTTGCCCACAATATTTTACTTGTCCACAATATTTTACTTGCCCACAATATTTTACTTGCCCACAATATTTTACTTGCCCACAATATTTTACTTGTCCACAATATTTTACTTGCCCACAATATTTTACTTGCCCACAATATTTTACTTGTCCACAATATTTTACTTGCCCACAATATTTTACTTGTCCACAATATTTTACTTGCCCACAATATTTTACTTGTCCACAATATTTTACTTGTCCACAATATTTTACTTGCCCACAATATTTTACTTGTCCACAATATTTTACTTGCCCACAATATTTTACTTGCCCACAATATTTTACTTGCCCACAATATTTTACTTGCCCACAATATTTTACTTGTCCACAATATTTTACTTGTCCACAATATTTTACTTGTCCACAATATTTTACTTGCCCACAATATTTTACTTGTCCACAATATTTTACTTGTCCACAATATTTTACTTGCCCACAATATTTTACTTGTCCACAATATTTTACTTGCCCACAATATTTTACTTGTCCACAATATTTTACTTGCCCACAATATTTTACTTGCCCACAATATTTTACTTGCCCACAATATTTTACTTGCCCACAATATTTTACTTGCCCACAATATTTTACTTGCCCACAATATTTTACTTGTCCACAATATTTTACTTGTCCACAATATTTTACTTGCCCACAATATTTTACTTGCCCACAATATTTTACTTGTCCACAATATTTTACTTGCCCACAATATTTTACTTGCCCACAATATTTTACTTGTCCACAATATTTTACTTGCCCACAATATTTTACTTGTCCACAATATTTTACTTGTCCACAATATTTTACTTGCCCACAATATTTTACTTGCCCACAATATTTTACTTGCCCACAATATTTTACTTGCCCACAATATTTTACTTGTCCACAATATTTTACTTGCCCACAATGTTTGACTTGCCCACAATATTTTACTTGCGCACAATATTGTACTTGCCCACAATGTTTGACTTGCCCACAATATTTTACTTGTCCACAATATTTTACTTGCCCACAATATTTTACTTGTCCACAATATTTTACTTGTCCACAATATTTTACTTGTCCACAATATTTTACTTGCCCACAATATTTTACTTGTCCACAATATTTTACTTGCCCACAATATTTTACTTGCCCACAATATTTTACTTGTCCACAATATTTTACTTGTCCACAATATTTTACTTGCCCACAATATTTTACTTGTCCACAATATTTTACTTGTCCACAATATTTTACTTGCCCACAATATTTTACTTGCCCACAATATTTTACTTGCCCACAATATTTTACTTGTCCACAATATTTTACTTGCCCACAATATTTTACTTGCCCACAATATTTTACTTGCCCACAATATTTTACTTGCCCACAATATTTTACTTGCCCACAATATTTTACTTGTCCACAATATTTTACTTGCCCACAATATTTTACTTGTCCACAATATTTTACTTGCCCACAATATTTTACTTGCCCACAATATTTTACTTGTCCACAATATTTTACTTGTCCACAATATTTTACTTGTCCACAATATTTTACTTGCCCACAATATTTTACTTGTCCACAATATTTTACTTGTCCACAATATTTTACTTGCCCACAATATTTTACTTGCCCACAATATTTTACTTGCCCACAATATTTTACTTGCCCACAATATTTTACTTGCCCACAATATTTTACTTGCCCACAATATTTTACTTGCCCACAATATTTTACTTGCCCACAATATTTTACTTGTCCACAATATTTTACTTGCCCACAATATTTTACTTGTCCACAATATTTTACTTGCCCACAATATTTTACTTGTCCACAATATTTTACTTGCCCACAATATTTTACTTGTCCACAATATTTTACTTGCTAACAATATTTTACTTGCCCACAATATTTTACTTGTCCACAATATTTTACTTGTCCACAATATTTTACTTGCCCACAATATTTTACTTGTCCACAATATTTTACTTGCCCACAATATTTTACTTGCCCACAATATTTTACTTGCCCACAATATTTTACTTGCCCACAATATTTTACTTGTCCACAATATTTTACTTGTCCACAATATTTTACTTGCCCACAATATTTTACTTGTCCACAATATTTTACTTGCCCACAATATTTTACTTGTCCACAATATTTTACTTGCCCACAATATTTTACTTGTCCACAATATTTTACTTGCCCACAATATTTTACTTGCCCACAATATTTTACTTGCCCACAATATTTTACTTGTCCACAATATTTTACTTGTCCACAATATTTTACTTGTCCACAATATTTTACTTGCCCACAATATTTTACTTGCCCACAATATTTTACTTGTCCACAATATTTTACTTGTCCACAATATTTTACTTGCCCACAATATTTTACTTGCCCACAATATTTTACTTGTCCACAATATTTTACTTGCCCACAATATTTTACTTGCCCACAATATTTTACTTGCCCACAATATTTTACTTGCCCACAATATTTTACTTGCCCACAATATTTTACTTGTCCACAATATTTTACTTGCCCACAATATTTTACTTGCCCACAATATTTTACTTGCCCACAATATTTTACTTGCCCACAATATTTTACTTGCCCACAATATTTTACTTGCCCACAATATTTTACTTGCCCACAATATTTTACTTGCCCACAATATTTTACTTGCCCACAATATTTTACTTGCCCCGCAATATTTTACTTGCCCACAATATTTTACTTGCCCACAATATTTTACTTGCCCACAATATTTTACTTGCCCACAATATTTTACTTGTCCACAATATTTTACTTGCCCACAATATTTTACTTGCCCACAATATTTTACTTGTCCACAATATTTTACTTGTCCACAATATTTTACTTGTCCACAATATTTTACTTGCCCACAATATTTTACTTGTCCACAATATTTTACTTGCCCACAATATTTTACTTGCCCACAATATTTTACTTGTCCACAATATTTTACTTGCCCACAATATTTTACTTGCCCACAATATTTTACTTGTCCACAATATTTTACTTGTCCACAATATTTTACTTGTCCACAATATTTTACTTGCCCACAATATTTTACTTGCCCACAATATTTTACTTGCCCACAATATTTTACTTGCCCACAATATTTTACTTGTCCACAATATTTTACTTGTCCACAATATTTTACTTGCCCACAATATTTTACTTGTCCACAATATTTTACTTGCCCACAATATTTTACTTGCCCACAATATTTTACTTGTCCACAATATTTTACTTGCCCACAATATTTTACTTGTCCACAATATTTTACTTGCCCACAATATTTTACTTGCCCACAATATTTTACTTGTCCACAATATTTTACTTGCCCACAATATTTTACTTGCCCACAATATTTTACTTGTCCACAATATTTTACTTGCCCACAATATTTTACTTGTCCACAATATTTTACTTGCCCACAATATTTTACTTGCCCACAATATTTTACTTGTCCACAATATTTTACTTGTCCACAATATTTTACTTGCCCACAATATTTTACTTGTCCACAATATTTTACTTGCCCACAATGTTTGACTTGCCCACAATATTTTACTTGCGCACAATATTTTACTTGCCCACAATATTTTACTTGTCCACAATATTTTACTTGCCCACAATATTTTACTTGTCCACAATATTTTACTTGCCCACAATATTTTACTTGCCCACAATATTTTACTTGTCCACAATATTTTACTTGTCCACAATATTTTACTTGTCCACAATATTTTACTTGCCCACAATATTTTACTTGCCCACAATATTTTACTTGCGCACAATATTTTACTTGCCCACAATATTTTACTTGCCCACAATATTTTACTTGCCCACAATATTTTACTTGTCCACAATATTTTACTTGCCCACAATATTTTACTTGCCCACAATATTTTACTTGTCCACAATATTTTACTTGCCCACAATATTTTACTTGCCCACAATATTTTACTTGTCCACAATATTTTACTTGTCCACAATATTTTACTTGTCCACAATATTTTACTTGCCCACAATATTTTACTTGCCCACAATATTTTACTTGTCCACAATATTTTACTTGTCCACAATATTTTACTTGTCCACAATATTTTACTTGTCCACAATATTTTACTTGCCCACAATATTTTACTTGCCCACAATATTTTACTTGCCCACAATATTTTACTTGTCCACAATATTTTACTTGCCCACAATATTTTACTTGTCCACACTTGTCCACAATATTTTACTTGTCCACAATATTTTACTTGCCCACAATATTTTACTTGTCCACAATATTTTACTTGCCCACAATATTTTACTTGTCCACAATATTTTACTTGTCCACAATATTTTACTTGCCCACAATATTTTACTTGCCCACAATATTTTACTTGTCCACAATATTTTACTTGTCCACAATATTTTACCCATCCACAATATTTTACTTGTCCACAATATTTTACTTGCCCACAATGTCTGACATGCCCACAATATTTTACTTGCGCACAATATTTTACTTGCCCACAATGTTTGACTTGCCCACAATATTTTACTTGTCCACAATATTTTACTTGCCCACAATATTTTACTTGTCCACAATATTTTACTTGTCCACAATATTTTACTTGTCCACAATATTTTACTTGCCCACAATATTTTACTTGTCCACAATATTTTACTTGCCCACAATATTTTACTTGTCCACAATATTTTACTTGTCCACAATATTTTACTTGTCCACAATATTTTACTTGTCCACAGTATTTTACTTGCCCACAATATTTTACTTGCCCACAATATTTTACTTGCCCACAATATTTTACTTGCCCACAATATTTTACTTGTCCACAATATTTTACTTGTCCACAATATTTTACTTGTCCACAATATTTTACTTGCCCACAATATTTTACTTGTCCACAATATTTTACTTGTCCACAATATTTTACTTGCCCACAATATTTTACTTGTCCACAATATTTTACTTGCCCACAATATTTTACTTGCCCACAATATTTTACTTGTCCACAATATTTTACTTGCCCACAATATTTTACTTGCCCACAATATTTTACTTGTCCACAATATTTTACTTGTCCACAATATTTTACTTGCCCACAATATTTTACTTGCCCACAATATTTTACTTGTCCACAATATTTTACTTGTCCACAATATTTTACTTGCCCACAATATTTTACTTGCCCGCAATATTTTACTTCCCCGCAATATTTTACTTGCCCACAATATTTTACTTGTCCACAATATTTTACTTGCCCACAATATTTTACTTGCCCACAATATTTTACTTGCCCACAATATTTTACTTCCCCGCAATATTTTACTTGCCCACAATATTTTACTTGTCCACAATATTTTACTTGCCCACAATATTTTACTTGCCCACAATATTTTACTTGCCCACAATATTTTACTTGCCCACAATATTTTACTTGCCCACAATATTTTACTTGCCCACAATATTTTACTTGCCCACAATATTTTACTTGCCCCGCAATATTTTACTTCCCCGCAATATTTTACTTGCCCACAATATTTTACTTGCCCCGCAATATTTTACTTCCCCACAATATTTTACTTGTCCACAATATTTTACTTGCCCACAATATTTTACTTGCCCACAATATTTTACTTGCCCACAATATTTTACTTGTCCACAATATTTTACTTGTCCACAATATTTTACTTGTCCACAATATTTTACTTGCCCACAATATTTTACTTGCCCACAATATTTTACTTGCCCACAATATTTTACTTGTCCACAATATTTTACTTGTCCACAATATTTTACTTGACCACAATATTTTACTTGTCCACAATATTTTACTTGCCCACAATATTTTACTTGCCCACAATATTTTACTTGTCCACAATATTTTACTTGTCCACAATATTTTACTTGCCCACAATATTTTACTTGTCCACAATATTTTACTTGTCCACAATATTTTACTTGTCCACAATATTTTACTTGCCCACAATATTTTACTTCCCCGCAATATTTTACTTGCCCACAATATTTTACTTGCCCACAATATTTTACTTGTCCACAATATTTTACTTGTCCACAATATTTTACTTGACCACAATATTTTACTTGTCCACAATATTTTACTTGCCCACAATATTTTACTTGCCCACAATATTTTACTTGTCCACAATATTTTACTTGCCCACAATATTTTACTTGCCCACAATATTTTACTTGCCCACAATATTTTACTTGTCCACAATATTTTACTTGCCCACAATATTTTACTTGCCCACAATATTTTACTTGTCCACAATATTTTACTTGCCCACAATATTTTACTTGTCCACAATATTTTACTTGCCCACAATATTTTACTTGCCCACAATATTTTACTTGCCCACAATATTTTACTTGTCCACAATATTTTACTTGTCCACAATATTTTACTTGCCCACAATATTTTACTTGTCCACAATATTTTACTTGCCCACAATGTTTGACTTGCCTACAATATTTTACTTGCGCACAATATTTTACTTGCCCACAATGTTTGACTTGCCCACAATATTTTACTTGTCCACAATATTTTACTTGCCCACAATATTTTACTTGTCCACAATATTTTACTTGCCCACAATATTTTACTTGTCCACAATATTTTACTTGTCCACAATATTTTACTTGTCCACAATATTTTACTTGCCCACAATATTTTACTTGTCCACAATATTTTACTTGTCCACAATATTTTACTTGCCCACAATGTTTGACATGCCCACAATATTTTACTTGCGCACAATATTTTACTTGCCCACAATGTTTGACTTGCCCACAATATTTTACTTGTCCACAATATTTTACTTGCCCACAATATTTTACTTGCCCACAATATTTTACTTGCCCACAATATTTTACTTGTCCACAATATTTTACTTGTCCACAATATTTTACTTGCCCACAATATTTTACTTGTCCACAATATTTTACTTGCCCACAATATTTTACTTGTCCACAATATTTTACTTGTCCACAATATTTTACTTGTCCACAATATTTTACTTGTCCACAGTATTTTACTTGCCCACAATATTTTACTTGCCCACAATATTTTACTTGTCCACAATATTTTACTTGTCCACAATATTTTACTTGTCCACAATATTTTACTTGTCCACAATATTTTACTTGTCCACAATATTTTACTTGCCCACAATATTTTACTTGCCCACAATATTTTACTTGCCCACAATATTTTACTTGTCCACAATATTTTACTTGTCCACAATATTTTACTTGCCCACAATATTTTACTTGTCCACAATATTTTACTTGTCCACAATATTTTACTTGCCCACAATATTTTACTTGCCCACAATATTTTACTTGCCCACAATATTTTACTTCCCCGCAATATTTTACTTGCCCACAATATTTTACTTGCCCACAATATTTTACTTCCCCGCAATATTTTACTTGCCCACAATATTTTACTTGTCCACAATATTTTACTTGCCCACAATATTTTACTTGCCCACAATATTTTACTTCCCCGCAATATTTTACTTGTCCACAATATTTTACTTGTCCACAATATTTTACTTGTCCACAATATTTTACTTCCCCGCAATATTTTACTTGCCCACAATATTTTACTTGCCCACAATATTTTACTTCCCCGCAATATTTTACTTGCCCACAATATTTTACTTGCCCACAATATTTTACTTGCCCACAATATTTTACTTGTCCACAATATTTTACTTGCCCACAATATTTTACTTCCCCGCAATATTTTACTTGCCCCGCAATATTTTACTTGCCCACAATATTTTACTTCCCCGCAATACTTTACTTGCCCACAATATTTTACTTGTCCACAATATTTTACTTGCCCACAATATTTTACTTGCCCACAATATTTTACTTGCCCACAATATTTTACTTCCCCGCAATATTTTACTTGTCCACAATATTTTACTTGTCCACAATATTTTACTTGTCCACAATATTTTACTTCCCCGCAATATTTTACTTGCCCACAATATTTTACTTGCCCACAATATTTTACTTCCCCACAATATTTTACTTGCCCACAATATTTTACTTGCCCACAATATTTTACTTGTCCACAATATTTTACTTGCCCACAATATTTTACTTCCCCGCAATATTTTACTTGCCCACAATATTTTACTTGCCCACAATATTTTACTTCCCCGCAATATTTTACTTGCCCACAATATTTTACTTGTCCACAATATTTTACTTGCCCACAATATTTTACTTGCCCACAATATTTTACTTGCCCACAATATTTTACTTCCCCGCAATATTTTACTTGCCCACAATATTTTACTTGTCCACAATATTTTACTTGCCCACAATATTTTACTTGCCCACAATATTTTACTTGCCCACAATATTTTACTTCCCCGCAATATTTTACTTGCCCACAATATTTTACTTGCCCACAATATTTTACTTGCCCACAATATTTTACTTCCCCGCAATATTTTACTTGCCCACAATATTTTACTTGCCCACAATATTTTACTTGCCCACAATATTTTACTTGCCCACAATATTTTACTTGCCCACAATATTTTACTTGTCCACAATATTTTACTTGTCCACAATATTTTACTTGCCCACAATATTTTACTTCCCCGCAATATTTTACTTGCCCACAATATTTTACTTGCCCACAATATTTTACTTGCCCACAATATTTTACTTGTCCACAATATTTTACTTGTCCACAATATTTGCTTGTCCACAATATTTTACATGTCCACAATATTTTACTTGACCACAATATTTTACTTGTCCACAATATTTTACTTGCCCACAATATTTTACTTGCCCACAATATTTTACTTGTCCACAATATTTTACTTGTCCACAATATTTTACTTCCCCGCAATATTTTACTTGCCCACAATATTTTACTTGTCCACAATATTTTACTTGCCCACAATATTTTACTTGTCCACAATATTTTACTTGCCCACAATATTTTACTTGTCCACAATATTTTACTTGTCCACAATATTTTACTTGTCCACAATATTTTACTTGTCCACAATATTTTACTTCCCCGCAATATTTTACTTGCCCACAATATTTTACTTGTCCACAATATTTTACTTGCCCACAATATTTTACTTGCCCACAATATTTTACTTGCCCACAATATTTTACTTGCCCACAATATTTTACTTGCCCACAATATTTTACTTCCCCGCAATATTTTACTTGCCCACAATATTTTACTTGTCCACAATATTTTACTTGCCCACAATATTTTACTTGCCAACAATATTTTACTTGCCCACAATATTTTACTTCCCCGCAATATTTTACTTGCCCACAATATTTTACTTGCCCACAATATTTTACTTGCCCACAATATTTTACTTGCCCACAATATTTTACTTGCCCACAATATTTTACTTCCCCGCAATATTTTACTTGCCCACAATATTTTACTTCCCCACAATATTTTACTTGTCCACAATATTTTACTTGTCCACAATATTTTACTTGCCCACAATATTTTACTTGCCCACAATATTTTACTTGCCCACAATATTTTACTTGCCCACAATATTTTACTTGCCCACAATATTTTACTTCCCCGCAATATTTTACTTGCCCACAATATTTTACTTGTCCACAATATTTTACTTGTCCACAATATTTTACTTGTCCACAATATTTTACTTGCCCACAATATTTTACTTGCCCACAATATTTTACTTGTCCACAATATTTTACTTGTCCACAATATTTTACTTGCCCACAATATTTTACTTTCCCGCAATATTTTACTTGCCCACAATATTTTACTTGCCCACAATATTTTACTTGCCCACAATATTTTACTTCCCCGCAATATTTTACTTGCCCACAATATTTTACTTGCCCACAATATTTTACTTGTCCACAATATTTTACTTGTCCACAATATTTTACTTGACCACAATATTTTACTTGCCCACAATATTTTACTTGCCCACAATATTTTACTTGTCCACAATATTTTACTTGCCCACAATATTTTACTTGACCACAATATTTTACTTGCCCACAATATTTTACTTGCCCACAATATTTTACTTGCCCACAATATTTTACTTCCCCGCAATATTTTACTTGCCCACAATATTTTACTTGCCCACAATATTTTACTTGTCCACAATATTTTACTTGACCACAATATTTTACTTGACCACAATATTTTACTTGCCCACAATATTTTACTTGACCACAATATTTTACTTGACCACAATATTTTACTTGCCCACAATATTTTACTTGACCACAATATTTTACTTGACCACAATATTTTACTTGACCACAATATTTTACTTGCCCACAATATTTTACTTGTCCACAATATTTTACTTGTCCACAATATTTTACTTGACCACAATATTTTACTTGACCACAATATTTTACTTGCCCACAATATTTTACTTGTCCACAATATTTTACTTGCCCACAATATTTTACTTGACCACAATATTTTACTTGCCCACAATATTTTACTTGCCCACAATATTTTACTTGCCCACAATATTTTACTTCCCCGCAATATTTTACTTGCCCACAATATTTTACTTGCCCACAATATTTTACTTGCCCACAATATTTTACTTGTCCACAATATTTTACTTGTCCACAATATTTTACTTGCCCACAATATTTTACTTGCCCACAATATTTTACTTGTCCACAATATTTTACTTGACCACAATATTTTACTTGCCCACAATATTTTACTTCCCCGCAATATTTTACTTGCCCACAATATTTTACTTGCCCACAATATTTTACTTCCCCGCAATATTTTACTTGCCCACAATATTTTACTTGTCCACAATATTTTACTTGTCCACAATATTTTACTTGCCCACAATATTTTACTTGTCCACAATATTTTACTTGACCACAATATTTTACTTGTCCACAATATTTTACTTGACCACAATATTTTACTTGACCACAATATTTTACTTGACCACAATATTTTACTTGCCCACAATATTTTACTTGACCACAATATTTTACTTGACCACAATATTTTACTTGTCCACAATATTTTACGGCAAGAGTAGACTGGAATAAAAAGGAAAAGTAAGTAAATATTTGGTGGAGGGGCAACGTGACGAATGTGAGGTGCTGTCGCGTGTTGGCCTTCAAAGCATGTACACTCTACTTATACAGCGCAGACTATGCTGGCTTGGCCATGTCAACCGCATGGAACATGGTCATGTGCCCAAAGATATTACGGACAATTAGTGGATGACAAATGAACAGCGGGGCGACCACTGCTGAGGTTGAAAGATTTAAGAGAGACGTGAATGCAATGGGCATAAATCCAGCAACAAAGGAGGATGAAGCTGTCGATCGCCCACAGTGGCGATGCTCCCTATAGCGCCAGCTCAGATTGGGTGAAAAGAAGCTTTTACAACAAAAGAACACGCCGAAAGGAACACCAATAAAAAAAAACCAGCTGAGGGTTATCATCCAAGGGCGCTTCATTCCCATAGTCAGTTAGGACTGAAGAAGGCTACTACATTAATTATGTACGAAGATGTGGAAAGACTTGACAGAATGGCACAGGGCATTAACTCATTAAATCCGTGTTCTCCAAAAGGAGATAAAGGATAACCATGCTGATGAGGATTTTCAGATTTTAGTGAGTTAAAATTTTGTGTCTTGAGTTTTATGAACCGTTAGGTTTTGGCGTGGACATGTTTCTATGTTATTTAAATATATTTATTTGATCTTTAATTTTTCCAATCAATCCCCTTTCCATTTGGGAGGGGACAGAATGTCAACAAAAATTATAAATTATCAATCAATCAGAGCAAGCAGGATTGGATTATCCATTAGGCTAAGTAGGCTAAAGCCGACGGGCCCGGAGAACCTAGTAAATAAGTTACAGACATTTTTTGATTCCTCTGCGAAATTTTTTCCTTGGTTGTGATGAGCTTAAACAATCGGCTGACCAGCTGGTATCTATTGACAAAAATTATCATGGTGACAGTATTCATTTTAAAGCATATATTGGGGAAGTAGTAGATGCGGTTTAAAAAGTTGACAATTGAACCAGTAAGTCTTCACTTACCCTTCACATGTTTAGAAGCCTTGTATACAATGGCCTTCAAGAAGTCTTTCCAAAATGTGTTCATTTGTCTTCGCATCTATCACTTTTGACAACCATCTGCTCTGGAGAAAGGCCATTTTCTGCCCTCAAAAGGATTACAAACTATCTACTATCCACCATGAAGGATGATAAACTGAACAATTTGGAATTGATGCGCATAGAATCTACTACTGTTAGAAAACTAATTTCTTGCCAGTTATTGAAGAAATTGTTTAAAGGAAAAAAAAGGAAATTTGTTGAATTAAATATGTTCATTATGTTCACCTTATTAATATTTAAAAAAATACTGATAAACATTAATAAAAAATAATTACTAATATAAGAGGTAAATAATGCTAACAAACTAACATACCAGTCTATTAATAATACTAGTATTTACCATCACCATGCTAAGACGTCTGAAAAAGATATAATTGTTTGCTATTAAGTGAAGCGTGGGAGGGGGGAGAACGCCACAAAAAAAGCATAGAGGCCCTTCTTGGCTTAATCCGCCCTTGAGTACAAGCATAACTTACAACGATGCCAAGAGTTTTATCAAAAGCTGATACAGAAAGAAGAGGGAAGCAGAGAATCCAGGCTGCCAGAAGAACAATGTCTTTTACCAGCTTCATAGAAGTGACCTGATTGGTTTTAAGGACTATTTTTATTGCACACGGAAAACTCAAGCAGTGTTCCGATATCATCTCTTAGATCACACAAGAAGGATCCTAGCACAGTGCACGAACTCCGTGGCACCAGCGAGGATCCCATCGTGTGTATACAGGAATCACACATTCTATAAATATTTTTTTGGTTGGCAGGCTTCCTAATTTTTTTAAATTTTGCCATGGCAGTCGCCGTATGGCCTACTCTTTACGATTTCCAAATTCCAAGGGATTTTTAACGTGCGCAGTATGCACACAGGACCTCCTATTTGTTCCGCCTTATCCTAGAAGGTTTGGCATCCGATCTCACTATCCAGGAGATGGGGGGAAGGGGGGGGGGAGAAATTTGACATCATAATGAACCACTGGTTCCCACAGAAATGAACAAGTGGTTATCTTCAGACTCCGCATAGACCACAACAGACTGTGATATCATCTTTTTAAGAAGCTAAAGATAGAAACTACCAATGAGTGTAGCTGTGGCGCCGATAAAATGATTGCTGAACATCTGCTGCAAAAGTGCTCAACATGTGAAGAACAGAGATAGCACAAATGGCAGTCACCAGTACTAATGCTGGACATACTCTGTGAAGAAACCAACGACCTCAAGCTGACCACAGCTTTCTATAAACTCATTCAAGTTGACGTTTGAAAGTGGGATGGAGAACAAAGAATAATAACCCACCACTCTTTCGTAAGAGGTGACAAAGGATGGTTTGGAAAGGCACCAGTTCCCCAAACTATAGAAGCTCATAAGGCTTAAAAACTTAACAAATATGGACAAGTCAACGAAAGAAAGTAAACCTCAGCGATTCAAGACAAAAGGAAGTCCTCTGCTAAGTAGGCGATTGGCGCGGCATAGAGAAAGCCGAAAGGAATCTGTATTGCCTTCTATCTATTTTTGACTTCTAGGAAAACCTACACATTTGGCACCTGGAATGTTCATACATTTACATTGAGGAAACCGGTTCATATTATTACAAGATAGTCCTTGTTCTGTAATCCCTATGGTAAGGAAAGTAGAGGCAGACAAAGAACACACGGAGAAGAGAACTGGAAAAGGGAATAAAAATGATGGAGAAAATATGGAAAGACCTTGAGCTGATGGCACAAGATAGGAAGATTTGGTATGTTTTTGATTTTTGATGAACCCGTGCTTCATCTAGAGCCAAAGGTTAATGACTGATTAATTGGTTTCTTACTGTTAATATCTTCAGTCTTCCCATTTAATCCTGGACCTGTTATTTTTCGCTAGTTCAGGGGCAAATGTTCACCACATAGCGCCTATTGATCTCACATATTGTGCATTGGAGCCGAGGAAAAGGACATGTGACAACAACACAACTTTGCCGAACTCATCACTTACACTTCTTCACCCCTACGTTCAAAACATATTTCTCAATATTATCCTTTGATCCGTTGTTTACCTTATCTGCCGTCTCACACAATCATTAATTGTATAGATTAACACAACGCAACTCAGTACACGCATTTATAAAATATTTCTTCTTCATTTTAACGTTTTAAACATACAGTACATGGGGAAAGAACTTTTGCTAAATGCGTTTCTATGGGACGTAATGCATTCAGAATACTTGAAAATAATTGAGACAAAAACCTTTAACTCTTAATGAGTCTGTACTTTAGTCGCCCACTTTAAACAGTTAATGTTATAAAACAAATTGAACAGATCAATTTTAAAAACGTAAGGCCTGTTATGAAAGACACCAGGTACGAAAAACATGTTTTAGTTAATGCACGGTCCATGTCGCGGAGTTTTGTTCTTGAGCTAATTTTAACTCATGTTCTGTTGATTGTTTAAAATGGAAACAAACTGGTTGTCTTCAAATCAGAAAAATATTGTTGTTAATCTTTTTTTATAGTCCAGGCAATGTTTGTGTTAATCTTAAAAAGGAAAAGAATATATTATTTACAAAGCTAATTCATATCTGGGCAGACACTATATATATATTTTTGCTTATGATATGTTACATACATATTTTTATACAAAGGTGCATCCTATACACATATATCTTTATCTGCTACGACTTCCAGTGACGCAACAGTTAACACATACTCTGTCCTTTCCAGCATAGTCCACTAGATATCTGGCTCCAGTCATCCGTTACACTTCGTTTCCTTTCGTAGTGTTTAGAATTTTTGGGTGGACAATTTGTCACACCATCTGGTGTCAGCTGCGCGGTTTCTTTGGACAGATCCTCAATCAAACTTTGTTTTAAAATCTTGAAGTGTGAGCTTCCTTTTTGTCGCACCTTCCTGACACAAACTGAATAGAATGTGGGCATTGACAAGTGTTACTTTAATCATCTCGTGGTAAATCTTCTGTAATAGTGAGGTCTAAATAAAGATATAAGGTCGAGTAGGAAAATCTGGTTTAGAAAATGTGCGTACTGTAGTAACGCACTATTAGATTTGACTATATGGGAGATAAGATTTAAAAGTTTTAATTTTAGGACTAAGGGACGTAAAGATTTGGTGGCGTGTCTTAAGAAAAGATCGTGGGTTTGGCTAGTAGATTGTCAAGATGTCGGTGGTTATGGTTTTATAAATTTGCATACGCTATTAAAAATAATACGAATAGAGTGGGAGAGAGGGTTTTTGACTTAGTAAAGGGAGATAAATTATTATTACGTCCCTTTGGGATTTTTGTGAGTCCGGACAAGGGGAACGAAACACGTGCACGAGACTTTTGTAGTAGTGAGTGAGCGAAGTTAATCGAGAAGCTTCGAAGAAAAGTGTAATAATAAATCGGTGAAAATAATATAGGCAGTCAGATTTTGAACGCGCTTAGCGTAGGGAGCAAGTTTTTGCTTGTGGAATCTGGCCAGTGGTTTTTCTTCCTCAAGATTACTTCTGTTTGTGTGTGTGTGTTTTCTGTTCTGCAATGGAAATTCCAGAAATTACACTCGATGTGAGTGAATCTTTAGAGGGAGGCCAGTTACATAAACCTGGCACCCTACTCATCACGAGAACAGGACCACAAGCCACCAGAGTTTCCTACTCACTAATCGCAAGCATCATCACCGGCCCCCGCCGGAGTCGGGATGAACGGGATAGCATCCCTTTACAAATTTGCAAACCCACAAAAGGGGTACACAACACTCACCAACTCAGCACATGTCAGCCAATACAAAAGCCTACATGGAAAAAGTTTCGAATGGGCCAGCCCCAAATTTTCTATTCTTTTTGAACATTTCGATAAAGAAAGGTCACAAGGCATACTACACTGGCTGCCGGCCACAATGAAACAAGAAGCAGTCCAAAAGATTGTCGCGTTCATCACGGGCGACACCAATACGGAAGTATACCCATTCCAAAACGCGAGAGATAAGTGGACTTTTCTATATCAACCAAAGCGAACGATACCACACTATATAAATATAAAGTGAACGATACCACACTATATAAACATACAGTTGCAGGGGCAAGAAATTAGAACAATGAGAGTATTCGATACTCTCACAGGAAGGAGAACGCCATGTACAATCTGTGGTTTTGACTCTCAAAACAAAAGCAAATGCGCCTGAAAGTAGTCAACAAAGACAACAAGACTCAGACAACAACTACGCCACAGGTTGAACTCATACACTTTCCCTCCTCCACCACCTCGGGCCTTGCCGAAAACAACACCAGCAGCAATATGAACTTATCGGATGAAGATACAACTTCAACAGTCGGGGATGACTTCCAGACAGTCGAGGGTAAGCGAAAAAAAAGCGAAGTAAAAAACAACTTAGTAAGAAAAACTCCAAGGAAATTCCTAGAGTCATAATCAACCCACCAAGTACAGCGACACACAGCGAGATAAGAGACAATAAAGATCTACAGGATGATGGAAGTATCTCTTTCTCATGGGCAGCGAACTTTATAGACCAAATGTTAGGTACAAACTAAACAGAAATATCTCAGCATCAAGTCCCTCTCTCGGAAAGAGAATGAATACACAACCTCTACCTATGGAAATGTGCAAGACGTTTATCAATATACGAAATTATATATCTGTTAATATAGGTGTATATAGAAATATACTTGTTTCAGGTGAGTTAAGTATCTATCTGAGTGCACTTAAAGTTGGATCGTATATGGTAAATATAGGTATATGATTTATACTGTATAATAGGGGAACAACAGACGTGATTGCGTCATTAACAGACTTGACTGCCCATGGTAAATTTCCGGTGTTATGTGTTGCGGGTCGCACTAATGACCCGTCATCGAAGCATCATTTTTTGTGATGCCTAGATGGCAGGGAAGATAGTGTGATTCGCTTGCATAGCTAGGCGAGGTTATCGCACGGAAGGTCCTGGATTCGAGTCCTGGGTAAGCCACTCACGTCTGTTGTTTTTCTGTTGTCTAGTTTTCTACTTCTTTATTTCTTACGAGTGCCTGAAAACATATCTTTATTTTTGTCTAATATTTATTTACTGTTTACATGCATTGGGTTTCCTTTCCTTAGACAATCAAGATACTCTTCTGTCCAGTTTCATTCGGGAAACAGATTTAACTCGTATTTAATAAACATCTTAGGATAGCAGGTGTGTCACGAAATACTTGCGTTCTTTTTTTCTTATCACCTTATCATGCGACAACACGGTTTTGTGTATTTTCTCACTGTGACGATATTCTCGATACAATAGCTAAATTAGATAATATTCTAGTGCATAAAGTCAAAAATAAGATAGAAAACAAAAATTGAGTCCAGCGTAGTATCCTCCTACGCTCGCTCGCATGTCGATTTTGATAAACCTAATAGCCGAATGAAAGATACTGTCTTTTCGAAAAATTCGTCCTTGAGATTAAATGTAACACTTTTGCAAGGTCAAGTCGAATTGCCAAGACGAGAGTGAAAGAATAAAAGAATAAAAGAGGGGAGGGATGGACAGACAGAACCTAGAGAACGCCGTCTCGCGTGGATTTCACAAAAGCCAACTCGAGCAACATAGCCTTGGGCACTTTTCAAATTACGATACAAAACTAAAAAATGTTCGTCAATTGGTCATGTAAACAACCTTAGCTCTTATAAGGAATGACGTAATTCTAACGTACTACGGAAGATTTTCGTATTTAGGTTGAAAATAGTTAGAAAAAGAATGGAACTGGAGGTAGTTTCTAGTTTTGAAGACTAACATGGAAAAAATATGGAATTATGAACCATAATACATAGGGCCATAAAAATTATATATTCGGATGCCTTATGATGTCCTGAGCAATAATATGGTGTCAGTTACCCACTAGTACAAAAAAAACCAAAATAATGGCAATCATATTGTTACGTGCAGTCTTTGATATCTTACAATATAATACATTTGTATGCTTGTTATGTTCGCAAATGTTTTGGAAACAAAATAGATACTTTTAGTGCTTAAGGAAAAGTCATTATTGAGTTACTTCCCTTGAAAGGACTTTCGATCGAACTCCGCGGATGAATCCAGTTTTACTGCGATTTATTCTTTGTTTGGGTAGAAATAGGTTGTTCTTGCTTCAGTGTATCTATGGCCTGAATTTATGTGTATTGTTTGTCTGGGTAGGACGAGTCTGTCTTATATCTGAATATCTTTGCATGTCTAAGTCGAACTATATGGTCTTTTGTCGTTAGAAAAAGGTCAAAGGGCTGTTCGGCGGATGTGTCGCTAGAGAGGTGTGATTTGGCTTCGTCCTGATGGGGACTGTGTTTTTCTATGTCGGCTTGTCGCCGGAAAAAGTGATCTCAGTATTTATGGGGAAATTGATAGTCGTCTAGACCTATCGTGTATGCTTTACCCCAGTGTTTATTCTTATTGCCAAGGAATGGCAGAATCATATTTCTGATACCAAGGTAACAAAAGATTCTCCTTATGAACTCTGGCTAAGCCACCGTTTTTCGGTGGTCACAATTATAGTAATTTCCATAGAGGAAGTAATTATAGAAACTATCCGAGGTATCCGTCTTGGAGTCAACAAGATCGCAATTACAGAGATACTCATTATAATGAATATGATAATGGTAACCAAGAGAACTATGACTCAAACCCAAATAGGGGTTACAATAGAGGTAACAATAACTACAGAGGTAATAATAACCGAGGTAGATCTCAAAACAGAAGACATAAACCACATTTTCAGGCAAACTCTGCACAACAAGAGTCCCATGAAGCCTATAAACAAAGTAAAGACAATAATGACGCTAATAATATGGCATGTGCCGCTTTTGATTTTGGGAGAGCATCTCAGTGCCCCCAATGCAAAACATTATTTGAGCCAACCACAGTGTCTACTTTAAGCTGCGGCCATCCTCTTCCTGCTCTTCCTGCATCAGTCGCGCATGATGGAAGAGGTTCTCTTGTCTTACATAAGGGTTTAGTAAATAACAATCCAGTCTCCGTGCTGTTTGATTCTGGATGCACCACAATTGGTGTTAGGCAGTCACTCGTAGATCCTTCCCGTGCCACTGGACAAGTAGTCAAATGTGTAACATTTGGCGGCACATTAGAGAAATACTCTACTGCTATCATTAGGATTGCTGCTCCTTTCTTTACAGGAGATGTACACGCATGTCTTCTTCCGAATCCGATCGCTGACCTCATCATCGGTCGCATTCATGGAGTCAAAGAATGCACTCCGCAACAAATTTTCGCGTGGGAAAGGCAAAACATGCAGATTGCTTACGCTGTAGTCACTAGAGCTCAGGCTCTTAATATGCCTCAAACTT
Source organism: Oreohelix idahoensis (assembly GCA_024509875.1). Lineage (NCBI taxonomy): Eukaryota > Metazoa > Mollusca > Gastropoda > Stylommatophora > Oreohelicidae > Oreohelix > Oreohelix idahoensis. The sequence goes on along the minus strand of JAMPIV010002124.1, from coordinate 30,220 downwards.
CATCTACTGAAGATAATGAAGTGCATAACCAAGATGATCCCTTGGTAATTTCTCGTGACTCGTTTATAAAACAGCAAGAAGATGATCCCACTCTGAAGAAATTCTTCATTCTTGCAACTAAAGGTGATCCGAATAAAGACACAAGTCGTAAATCGTGGATTACAAAGAAGAATGGCGTACTTGTACGTATGGTTCAAGACTCCATTACGTCAAGTCATTCTCAAATCCTGGTTCCCAAGAATTTGAGAGTTAAAATTTTGCAGCACGCTCACGACTCTCAGTGTGCTGGACACATGGGTTTTTCCCGTACTAAGTCAAGAGTCCTTGCGGCTTTCTTTTGGCCATTGGTAAACAAGGACATACGGATTTATTGTCGATCTTGTAAAGTATGTCAGGAAGTTAAATCCAAAGGTCCACGGCATGCTGCACCCATTCAGGCGGCAGACATTCCTATTCGGCCGTTTCAAAAAATGGCCATAGACATTATTGGTCCATTTAAGATCAAGTCTGCCAGAGGACATCAGTTTATCTTGACGTGTGTTGATATGTGCACACGTTGGCCAGAGGCTATTCCTCTAAAGAGCATTACTACTGCTGATATTGCAGATGCTCTTTGGCTTATATTTTCTCGTCTGGGATTCCCCGGAGAGATATTGTCAGATCATGGCACCCAACTAATATCAGATACCATGTCTCAAGTAATGTCTACTCTGCAGATAGATAGATCTTTAAGTAGTATCTACCATCCAATGTCTAATGGGATGGTCGAACGCCTTAATAGAACACTTAAAAACTTACTAGGGAAGATAACTGAGGATCATCCTCAAGACTGGGACAGAGTTTTACCTGCGGCCCTCTTCGCTTACAGAGAGGTCCCCAATATGTCGTTGCTTCATGATCTCATAACAGCTGACAATATTGACGATGACACAAAGTCATCCTACGAATATGTCATCGCGTTGAGACAAAAGATTATCGAAGCATGCAAATTAGCAACTTCTTCTTCTGAATTTGCGAAACAGAAGGCAAGGCAATTTGCCAATAAGAAGAGATGCTTACGACAACTTTGTCCTGGTGACAAAGCATTTGTATTACTACCTTGTAGGGAAAACAGACTACTTATTTCTTGGAAAGGTCCGTACGATATAATATCGAAAATTTCCGATGTCGACTATATTGTCGATATTGATGGGAAGCATAAAACCTTCCACATCAATATGCTTACTGAATTCCATGAACGTCCGGATTATTTGCAACCCATTTTCCAAGCAACGGACAATTCTCCAGTACAACATGGTCATTACTCATCACTGTCCGTGATACAGGATGAGGAAACAAGTTTTTCAGATGTAAATCTTCCTCTTCCAATGATCCCACTTCATTCTAGTGAATCATGGAGGAACGTTACTGTCTCTCCTGATTTGTCTCTAGGAGAACAGCGACAAGTTTCAACTATGTTGCAAACATTTCAGGATGTACTCACTGACATCCCTGGAAAAACTCATGTCATTGAACATGACATTGTTCTAACTGACCATACTCCTATTAGGGTTAGACCTTATCCTATACCTATACATTTTCAAGCACAAGTCGAGAAAGAGTTGGATGAGATGATAGATTTGAAAATAATCGAACCATCCACCTCTGCATATTCTTCGCCGATGGTTATTGTTCAAAAAAAGACAATAACATACGTCTTTGCGTCGACTATCGCAAATTGAATCAAGTAACGAAGTTCGATGCCGAACCTATGCCTTTACTGGAAGAGCTACTTACTCGACTCTCCAAATCTCATTTTTTCACTAAACTTGATTTGTCTAAAGGATATTGGCAAGTTCATTTTTCTGAACGCGCCAAACCTCTCACGGCTTTTTCAACACCTAGAGGTTTGTTCCAAAGGAATGTTATGCCTTTCGGTCTTATGAACGCACCAGCTACATTCCTACGCATGATGCGCCGAATCCTATCTTATCGGTCAGATGTCATTGCATATCTAGACGACATCTGTCTTTTCAGCGATACTTGGGAAGATCACTATTCAGGGTTAGATGAATTGCTGTCTACTTTGCGCGAGCACAACCTGACAGCGAAACCCTCTAAAGCCTATATTGGTGTTAGCGAAATTTCTTTCCTAGGCCACCGAGTTGGTCATGGTTTCCTAAAGACAGAGGACCATAATACTAGTAAGATACTTAACATCTCAATCCCTAAGACTAAAGAACAGGTGAGAAGTCTGTTAGGTCTTATTCAATTTTATGGCAGATTCATTCAGAATCTATCCTCTATCATGGCACCTCTTTCTACACTTTTAAAGAAAGGTTCGCCTAATATGATCCACTGGTCTCAGGAATGCCAATGCTCTTTGGATAAGATTAAAACATTGTTTTCAACACCACCTATTTTAGTGTTACCTACTAAAGATAAGACATTTGTTCTTCGTAGTGATGCTTCATCCACTGGGATTGGAGCGGCACTAATGCAAGAGTACTCTGGAACTCTGCATCCTGTAATGTATATTTCCAGAAAGCTTAATGCGGCAGAAAGGAATTATTCGGTTTTAGACCGTGAGCTATTAGCTATGGTTTGGTCGATCCTCAAACTACAGAGATTCCTTCTAGGCGCACATTTCATAGTAGAAACCGACCAAAAAGCTCTTAATGCTATACAGAGTAAGAATTTGAAGAGCTCGAGGTCTACTCGATATGCAATTGCTCTTCAACCTTTTCATTTCTCTGTGCGAGCTATTCGTGGATCAGATAATGTGATGGCAGACATTCTATCAAGATGCCCACATGATTCCACATAACTATTAGGTCTTAGGCTTCTTGATATGTCTAGTTTATAATAGTTCCTTTCTATATCAAGATAGATACACATTTGTAATTTAATAATATAATGATTGTATCACTACATAGCGGTTCATTGATGTTTATTCACCGCTGTGCTTTGATGATTTTTCTTCATAAATCATAAATTTAAGATATCTAATACGAAATTATGGTATGAAATTTTTTAGGCATTGTGTAATTGCCAGAATTGTATTATACTTTGATGACACCTTCCTGGAAAAATTTACTTGTAGAGAAATAATTTATCTCAGTTTATGAGATACATTCTCACCAGTCGCTCCATAAGTCGACTTAGCCTCATATTAGGCGTTATATTTATTCCTGATATTTTCATCTGCGCATTATTCATGCGTTGTGAGCCTATTGTACGTTGCTCCTAGATGTATTTCAAAATAAAAAAATGTTCCATTTTTTTTCCCCGGGAGGTGTGGTAAGACTGTTACGTGCAGTCTTTGATATCTTACAATATAATACATTTGTATGCTTGTTATGTTCGCAAATGTTTTGGAAACAAAATAGATACTTTTAGTGCTTAAGGAAAAGTCATTATTGAGTTACTTCCCTTGAAAGGACTTTCGATCGAACTCCGCGGATGAATCCAGTTTTACTGCGATTTCTTCTTTGTTTGGGTAGAAATAGGTTGTTCTTGCTTCAGTGTATCTATGGCCTGAATTTATGTGTATTGTTTGCCTGGGTAGGACGAGTCTGTCTTATATCTGAATATCTTTGCATGTCTAAGTCGAACTATATGGTCTTTTGTCGTTAGAAAAAGGTCAAATGGCTGTTCGGCGGATGTGTCGCTAGAGAGGTGTGATTTGGCTTCGTCCTGATGGGGACTGTGTTTTTCTATGTCGGCTTGTCGCCGGAAAAAGTGATCTCAGTATTTATGGGGAAAGTGATAGTCGTCTAGACCTATCGTGTATGCTTTACCCCAGTGTTTATTCTTATTGCCAAGGAATGGCAGAATCATATTTCTGATACCAAGGTAACAAAAGATTCTCCTTATGAACTCTGGCTAAGCCACCGTTTTTCGATAGGCACGATTTGTACGTCTGAGAGAATATATTTAACTAGATGAAAACGACATTCATTCCTAGCAGCATTATATCTCGTATGATGAAATCAATTGTATTATGATAGAATCTACAGAGCAACGAGAACATTTAATGAATGATTAACTTTGATTCAGTTGTATCCAAAAACGTGAGTGACAGCTGAAGAGAGAAGCCATCTTGTATTCAAATATTTTATGACTTTCAAGAAGAGAAAAGGGATGTCCCGTATTATCGCTTGATGAGTCCAGAGATCACTGCTACACACGAGAACCCAGTACCAGCGGTTCAATATGATTATATGAAAAATATGTGCTGAACATTATTCTAAAGAATCTTCGCTAGACGAGGTTAGGTCTAGAAGCCATCTTGACTGTTGTTTATAATCTGACGTGCTTTGTCAGTAAACTCAGATGATATATATATATGGGCAATACTGAGTGCTTGTCTACTGACAATCCGTTATGCTATTATTCTACATGAGTGCCCATGTATCATTGCAAGACCATTTATCCACTGTACCATGATGTGGCCTAATGGATATGAACGCAGTTTCATAATCCAGATATACCAGGTTCGAAACCTGCTGCAGGCGGTTTGGTAGCAGATCGCTTTGTGTGGATTTTTAACAATGGTATAAGCGCCGTACCGTTCAGAAAGCAATGGCAAACTACTGAATGAAAAAAATTGCCTAGAAAAATCACAAACAGCCAATAAAAGCTGGGGTTGATTGCCACGTCCTGTAAAGGATAAGCAACTAACTTTTTACCATGATGTATTATGCCAACCTGTGATTTGTCACTATTCGTGCTGTCGAGTGTGTACGTCCAATTAAACTGTAGCAAAGGTACACAGTCGTTGGTGTCGATGACTTCCAGCCATACATGAGTGTGAGAAAAAGACCATTTGTCAACACCACGAACTCTTCTTATCATTCGCATATTATACTCACAATCTATGTCTACACACCACTGCGTAGGTCGAGTTGACATTCCATACTCAAACCACAAGCAACACAACAACACAGCATGTAGCTCTGGTGATGTTCTAGTGAGTTTAGACTTTATCAACTGTAATCAGAACACCATAGAGACTTTATCAAATATTATGTATGATAAGACGGACTGACGAGAAAAAAGATCACGCCTGTTTAATTTTTTTCATGACATATTTTGAAGAAAAAAAAGCTTTGAGTAAATAGGACTAAAAGGTACCAAGATTTTGATTGGCTGTAGTTTAAAGGAAGGCGAGAGGGGATTGGCTAACCTAACACTAAAAATATACTTGTAGTAGTAAACGTTGTATTTTGGGAATTGTTTTTTTTAAAGTTCGATTTAAAATTCATAATCGTCTGCTTCTATTGGCCAGCTTAGTTGATATTGAGGAAAAATTGTTAGTGCTAGGACGCCTTTTCTTTAAAAAATCTTGCCACGAGACGATGAGAGCAGAAGTGTAATTCTAAATACAAATATTATAAACTTCTGGACAGGACATTGATAAACTGGGGCCAGATCTGCCAGTCATCGTTGTTTGTGTGTAATATTCATTGAAATTGTGGTAAGATTGAATTTATTAACCATTTTATTTAAAATAAAGTTTGAATGTGAGATACTAACATACGACTGTAAGTAAGGGAGTCGATGGCAGACTTAGGCAAAGCCTAGAGATTGATCCATTATATGATAGCCTATCAGAGAGGTGTATATATATGATTGTCATCAAGGAGCATAACACCTATCCTGTTGTATGGAAAAAGATTACTGTTGGAATTGCAGAGGCGTTGTAACCATTAGGGGAGAGGAATACTGGTATACATTATCACTTCAAAATATAATGGTACAATAGGTTGTCATAAAGAGCTGACGCTAATCGTTTGTTTGTACTGTACCTGTAATTCACTGTGGAATATTATTGTATACTTATTATAAAGAAGGATGCATAACCTTCTTATTTCAGGGGTTTTGGTGGCCCTGACAGTCACATAAAACCAGGCTCGTGGGAACTGATTGATTCCTGACTTTGTTGCATAATTCGGGCACGTACTGGAGGCCATTGCCTTTTATGAAGTGAACCAGATGGTCCATCGAGCCTAGGACAAGACTTACCAGGGTTCTCCTTCGAAGTTAAGTGCCCATTCGGCACCGAGAGTCTCAACCTCTATGAACCGTAGTTATTAGAAATAAAAACTGATATTATCAAATAAAAAAATTCCACCTGTGATTCATGAAAAGAAAATGAACGATAGGGAGTGATGATAACCAACAACCTACCATTTTACATATACCAGTATTATCCTATATAGAAAACTACACCTACACACTTTGATTATATTAATACTTGTACTATGGACAGAAGATCCATTGTATAAATTGAATATTGTAAATAATTCCATTGATTTCAATTTTGATTGTCAATCCTGATTCAAACAAAATAGAGTCAGGATAATAAATTGAAAAAAAATTATTAACGTTACACAAAATTCAACCACTGACTTACTTAAGATAGTCTTTTAAAGTGTAGTGTGTATGTGATTGTTGTAGTACTGTTGTATTGTGTTGGATAATAAAATACCTGTTTATATGTTTAGTTGGTTAATGCAACATTACACTACTTATTCATAACCCTAGACACCAAACGTAGTCATCATCATCATACATTCTAGTCAAAGAATAAATCTGAGTGAGATCATAAAGGTGGTAGCAGAAAGGTACCTGTAACTTAACATAATATTTATTATATTCAGGGACCTTCACAGCTGACCTCATTCAGTACACTAAGAGTACATAACAACAACATTTCATAACATCAAATCCACCACACTCACACAGAAATTCTGGGTTAACAATAGGAATGTCGAGCAGTGGGGACTCTTACTCCGTCTGGAATTGGCGATAAGCGAAAATTCAATGTGGCAAGTTCACTCCTTCGCTAAGATTTTCCTACTCGACTTTATATCTTTATTTAGACCTCACTATTACAGAAGATTTACCACGAGATTATTAAAGTAACACTGGTCAATGCCCACATTCTATTCAGTTTGTGTCGAGGAAACATGGAAACTATGGAAAGACCCCGAATGACTTACGTATCACCTTATCAGATATTTTAATATATTGGTCGTGTTCGCCTAAAATTAACACACATATTTATTTGAATTATCTCGGTGAAGATCGCTTGGAACCGAATCCTGTTTTACGAATATAAGCTACAACTACCATTACATCCATGAATAACAGTTGGAAATAACTCTGTAATTTTATGTTTGAGATATTACAACATTTGTTTCCAAATTAGCACACATCAGTAAAATCTCGGTTAAATATTGAGTTAACAAAGGAAATATTATGTGATGTCTTCGATACGCAGCGAAGTTGCCTATCTAAGACCGCTAACACATAACTAATTCTCCAGACCTAAAGGTCTTGTGTATTTGGACATGCGCCCTAATATAACCGGCTAGGTTGAACGGGACGCGCCTCGCCAAAAAGAGGCAAATTTTTTTTTTTTTAAAACTAGTCACACTACATAAAAGTAGTCCACGAAGCTGCCAATAGTAACCAGTGGAATGATAAGAGCTGAGATCTTATTGATAGTCATCGAAAACCACCACAGCGTGATACAAGAGAGAAGTAATACCGCCATTATGCACAATTAAGCTTCAACATAGCTGCAGTCGGCATGGTGCTATGTGACTGTGGGTATTCTATGAACGTTAGGCTTACAAAATACATTAGGTTTTGAAAAATTACTGTTCATTTACAAATTGATGTATATTTTGTGTATGACTCTTCGTGTCCATATTCTTGCTCTGATGTGCTTAACTCTTCATGTCTATATTCTTGCTCTATGCCTGTATGAAGATTGGTTTCGTCACATATATAACCACAATCCCATACAGCATTGGTGTAGCTAGAGTCCTTGTCAGGACAGGTATTCACTAGCAAATGAAGCTATCAGCCCTTTTCAGAGCGTGGCTTTTAATGCTGGTCTCAAGAGTTCGCCCATTCTCTCTCTCCTTTCTTTATTCATTGGGCACCTTTTGTCTATGTGGTGAAAAGAAAGAAATGTATTATAATGTATTATTTCATGAACGACGTGCTCTCCCCCCCCCCTCAACCCCCCCTCCCCCGACGTACTCACCACGGCCTTATGACAATGTTAATGTAAAATCAGGAATCTGATCACAGTGGAAAATCATCAGAGGAAGGGGCGCCTTCACTGAAGCAGGTACTATACACTGGGATTATTTTGTTCCAGGTTCAATCAGTTCAATCAATGTGTACCATATGACTCTAAAACAGGGTGGAAAGTTAACAGTGGACCATCACTGCTACCTGGCCTCCGCATTGTGACTTCGAGGACCAGGAGTCGAAACCAGTTTAACCAGTGTCTAACACGTGAAACAGTAGACCATCACTACTTTCTGGCTTCAGCATTGTGACTACAAGGACCATGAGTTTTATCCACGTAATACCAGTTAAGTCCACCTAAGAGAAGACAAACCACCAAATTTAGACATCTGTATGTGATGACACGAACTGTTTGGTGGTTTATGGTGGTGATGGTGGTGATGATATTGATGGTTATGGTGATGATGCTGCTGATTATGATAATGATGGAAGTGATGATGATGGTGATGATAATGGCGGTGGTGATGGTGGTGGTGATGATGATGGTGTTGATGATGACGGTGGTGATGATGGTGGTGATGGTGGTGATGATAATGATGATGGTGATGACGATGGTGATGACGATGATGGTGGTGATGGTAGCGGTGATAGTGGTGGTGATGATGAAGGTGGTGATGGTAGTTGTGATGGTAGTGGTGATGATGATGGTGGTGATGATGACAATTAAGGTCGTGATGATGATGGTGGTGTGATAATGATGGTGGTGATGGTATTGATGGTCATGGTGATGATGCTGATGATGATAATAATGATGATAATAATAATGGGAGTGATGATGATTATGATGGTGGTAGTGATGATAATGTTGTTGGTAAATAATGGTGGTGGTGATGTTGGTTCTGGTCGTGGTAGTGTTGATGATAGTGGTGTTGATGGTGGTGGTGAAGATGGTTGTGATTGTAGAGGTGATGGTGGTGATGATGATGATGGTGGTGATGATGATAATGATGGTAGTGATGATGATGGTGGTGGTGATAATGATGGTAGTGATAGTATTGATTGTCGTGCTGATGAGGCTGATGATGATAATAATGATGGTATTGATGATGATGATGGTGGTGATTATTATGTTGGTGGTGTTGATGATGCTGGTGGTGATGATGGTGGTGGTAGGGATGATGATAATGATGGTGGTAAAAAATGATGGTGGTTACATAGGTTGTTTTTGTGGTAGTGTTGATGATAGTGGTGTTGATGATGGTGGTGATGATGATGACAGTGGTGATGATATATATATATATATATATATATATATATATATATATATATATATATATATATATATATATATATATATATATATATCATAAATTAAACGTTGCTCCGATGGTCAAAGGTCTCCAACATATAGAACCAATAGCATAGTTAGTCTCAAGTTCCATATGGAGCAGGGAGTGGATGAAAACAGAAAAAATGTACATAATTATTATATTAACCTTGTCAGCCAGTGTATATGTAGAGTAAACATGTTTTATATAAATGCAATGGGTGTTTTTCGCTCACTGGGATTAACACCAATGCTCTGAGAGGGTAAAGTTCTGAGGCACTTGGGATGGTGGAATGAAAGGGAGGGACACTTGATTTTCCTTTCAGATAACCCAATACTCAGGTGAGTATTTGTTTCTATTTAATTTCATGAAATTAGTCGGTGGTACCAGTTGGTGGCACTATCCTGTGGAACAAGTGTGTGTTATAAGTGGCCTGCAATCAAAGCTAGACACCAACATCAGACGAGTCTTAACGGAAGCTGGATCATCTTCGTAATTACCCCACGATACAACGAGAGACATGTTGTGGCCACCAGACTTGAGCAGTGACGAGAAGAACTAGTCTACAACCTGCAAAGTACACGCATCGGGTGGAGCAGAAACCAACCGACATCTTACTGGCAGTTTAGTACCCATTCAGAGCTGCTAAGTGAACTCTTTAAACAAATTTTCAAAATCATACCCAGTTATGAATCTTTAAATAAATAGTCCTATTGCACCCCACTCTTATTTATTTAACATTGTTAACTATATTTGATTATTAAATTTGTTATCAGTTTATATACACATGTGTAGTTAACTTACTCATTTTGAGTGAACTGCACTCGTATGTCTCAGTCATTTTAAATACATATAACAGAACTATTGAAGTAATATTTTGGTGGTTTAAATTTGTTGGGGGCTCATCTAAACGAGCAAACTTCTTATTCCCCATAGAAGGTCAGGGAAGATAAAAAGTTTACACGGCCTGGATCGTTTCAGCCGTAGTACTTGATTTCTTAAGTTCTTATGAGGATCCCTAGAATTGAAGACTCATTCTTCAGTTAACACCTCTGCCAAGAGAAATTTTGAGCTAAAGGTGAAAACTCCACAGTAAATACTCTGTTGTTTGGCCACTGTTGAACCATCACTGCAGAGAAAAGGAAGTGTGATGTCAGCAAAGTATTAAAAGAATTATCTAGATATGTGTATAAGTATTTTTTATTAAAAATAAGAAAAAAAAAATTCATTGATGGTGTATTTTTATTGGAAGATATTGCTGTAGGGTGGGGTGCAACGAATCTATATGTTGTGCTAGTACCAGGTGTTGACAGTGATGTGACATTGAATTCTGGTTCAATCAGTGTTGGATCTCAGTGAAGTCTTGACTGTTACTCTTCAAATCAGGAGTCGAATGGATCGTTCGAGCACATTTGTTGATGTGCAGGAATAACTTCAAAAAAGGTTGCCACTTCGAGTGTCCTCTAGACCCGTCTCTTAAGGATTCTGTGCAGCGTTGATAACTGGTAACTAGTACTATAAAACGGAGAGAAAATAGAAAACGGTGCCACCCTTTTTTATGTCTCCTGATATAAGCCTCAGGTGACCTCGACGTTCCTCCACCATTTCATCTCTCTGAAGTTCACCCGATGCGCAAGAGCATTAAATCTCAGACTCTCGAGTTGGATGAAAGTGGGGTTGGAGAGCGGAAGAATTCCAATCACTTATAATGTCGAATACGGAACACACTGGGGAACAGGGGGTTAGGTTCCTGCAAGACCGTATTCACCATATACTTTTGTTACCGATCACCATAGACTAATCATTTCGGGTACCTTTCTTGTAAAAAAAAACTTATTTATTATACTGTTCATTTTATTAATGTATTTTATATATTGTTTTCTTTGTAATGGTACAGTATTTACAATATGTTGGTGTAACCATACCCACTCACTCACCCATTCACTTACACTGTCATTACTCATTCACTCATTCACATATCCGCACGCAAACACACACACACATGCACACATTATTACACAATCCATGGAAAACGAACATTGAAAATATTTACACAGAACATTTAAAATTAAGAAATAAAGAAATTTGTCCTTAACATTGAAACTATGTAAAGAAAAAAAAAACACTTAAAATTAAGATATAAAGAAAACTGCATTAACATTGAAAACAGACATCCCATAAAGAAGTTTATCTAACACACGAACTCAACTGAGGCTCATCATAACCTTCTTCTGCTTAGGCACACTCGCCAGTTTATTTGCACTACGCTTTGATGCCATTATTAATTATAAAAAATAATCAAAAACAGCGTAACATTATAAAAACCTGGATGCAAATGTACTTGATAATGACACGTGTAAACAGAACGAAATACTGCGAGAACAAAGAAACAGCCTCCCCATGGTCGCGTATATACGCGATGTGCCCGTGAATGGCAAAATATTAGTTACATATTATCTCGCGCGAATTAGCGAATCCGGGAATACGGAACAGGCGAATATATATATATATATATATATATATATATATATATATATATATATATATATATATATATATATATATATATATATATATATATATATATATATATATATATATATATATATATATATATATATATATATATTCCTGTGTGGGTATCTAATTCACATCTGTGGAATTTATAGCGTTCTTGAAGAATTTGCAAAGGGTAATGGAGGTTAGTAAATCTATTAAAAAGTTTTAATAATTTTCCTTCGTCTTTAGTTAAGATTTACTTTTGCACTTAGCCTGATACCTTAATGTGCGGAAGATAGTTTTCCAGTTAATCCTTCTTGTTTAACTAAATCAAAGATTTTTCCTCTATGATGATAGGACTTAATTGATACATCATACTTCACCTTCATCTAGATTGTTAGAGAATTAAACTCAGAGAGATCAGTAGTGAGGAGTATTATAAAATAAAGTCAACCATTGATATTAGATGTGAAACTTACGAAGCCACTTTGTATCTTCAGTCCAACACAAGTCTGAGTCTACACCTTATGGTTTGGCGTCTAACCGGAATGAACCTGACCAAGTGTACGTCCGGGTAGCAGAACTCACAATTTAGGACATCCTTCACTTCCTAAGGAACAAGGAAGATTTCTCGCCTACGTTTTTAAACTATGGTTGCGAAGAGGTTTATTCACCTGCTTATCAAGTGCTCACGGGTTTATTCCATTTACAAATATCAAGTTCAACTCATTCCAAATCATATATTATGAATCAAGAGTACATACTCAAGTAGATGAGTCTACATACCAAGATCATTTAGTGAAAAGCTCCAGTCTAGCCAGCAGACATTTTCCTGAGACAACTGTCAACGCTTTGTCAACACTAGAGAGAGATTGCCAAACGTTGAAGGACTGTGTATCGTCAAAGGTCTCATTACTACAAAAGTTTTCATTAGAAAGTCCTCTTCTTGGAAATAACCAATACAACCTACCATACACCTACATTGGGCAGTCTATGCATACCTGTGCATCATCATACAGTGAAGGAGCATTAAGAGACACATAGACAGTGTAGATTGGACATCAGTATGATTACACTCAATATATCACATCATCACCTCACTGTTCACATAATTTCATTCTCATAGTTAACTAACAACATTATTTATATCTCATCAGCGTGTGTTTGTCTGAATTGTCTTTCATCATCATCACATTTTATGTTTCTACTAACCCTATATGTGTAAATATTTAATTAATATGCCCAGTATCCGTTTGATTATTATCTAGATCGTTAATGTATCACTCATACTGTCGGGGTTAAATAATTACATATAGGTAAAATTCTATATTTAGATGAGGTTGGAGGGTTTTTTCGGTCTCAAGATCTAAAGGCAGAAGCTAAGGTCGTGGGGAAATAGAACACTTTCCATAATTTACTAAGAAACGCTATCTAGTCGAGAGCATTCGCATTCTCTTCTTCTTGTCCTTTTCTCGAATATGTCAATATTGTATATATGCGATAGTATAGATAAAATAGTATTATTACAACTACCCGTAAATTATCTCCGTCAGAGATAGGTACGCCAGTACGACTAACTCTCAATCGGGAAAACGCTGCTCATAATGATAAGAAACATGTGTATGACAGGCATAAATAACATAAAGGGCCATTTACAGCGTAAACTTAATGTATTTAATGAATTAAAATAGTTATCTGCAGTGTTAAGATTCGACTCTTCCTGCCAAAGTACAGGGGATACAGGTCTGTCATCCACTCAGAAACGATGTAGGTCAAGGTTAATGCTTCAGGCTCTGAAAAGGCTCCAAATGACATACTGTTTTTGCAAGTATCTTCAGGAGTATGAACTGCCGTTTACGGTAGAGATGACATCGATGTGAAAATAAGTCACACTAGAATCAAGGCAATGTATGAATCAGGTCAGAACTGGATTAACTACCACCAAGTCATCATCAGCCTTGGCAGAAAGTGTATAACGTGGGACAATGGGAAAGCCGAAATGGAAATTAATCAACTGATACATGATCATGCCGGGGATAATGATGCCATTGAGATGCCATTGCTTTTCTGTCTTTTTCCCTACTGTTTTTAGTTTGCTAGCAACGGGACCTCCCTGCTCGGGTAGCGGGGTAGTCTCTCTCGACGAGATCTCTCTAGAGTACAGGACAATCCAACTCGTGACATTGCATCCCCGTCAATTAGTACGTCTTGTACGTTTTACCAATGCTGAACCTGCTGAGCTATGAAAGCCCTCTGTGTTTGCATGAAAGCTCTGGAACTCACCCCTGAATACATTAGGTAAAAGGGTGAAAACCCAATTTCTGGGGATCGAAAGAATACAAAAAAACTAATTTAATGCCCTTGTCCCTGTGAAAGATCATGCGCTCGTAACTTGTATTTGTTCTTTGTCATATGAACATATACACTCTGAATTTTTGTTGACCTTAAAGTTGGCTATTATTCTTGTTGTTCTTCTTCTTCTTAATATTCTTCTTGTTCTTGTTCTTCTTGTTCTTGTTGTTGTTGTTCTTCTTCTTCTTCTTCTTCTTCTTTTTCTTATTGTTCTTGTTCATCTTGTTCTTCTTGTTCATCATTGACTTCTTCTTGTTTTTCTTCTTCTTGTTCTTCTTCTTCTTCTTCTTCTTGTTCTTCTTCTTGTTCTACTTCTTCTTGTTCTTCTTGTTCTTCCTCTTGTGGTTCTTCTTGTTGATGTTATTCATCTTCTTGTTCTTCTTCTTGTTCTTTTTATTCTTCTTGTTCTTGTTCTTCTTGTTCTTCTTCTTCGTCTTCTTCTTATTGTTCTTTTTCTTCTTCTTGTTATTCTTCTGCTTGTTCTCCTTCTTGTTCATCTTCTTCTTCTTCTCGTTCTTCTTCTTAATCTTCTTCTTCTCGTTCTTCGTATTTTTTCTTCTTGTTTTTCTTCTTCTTCTTCTTCTTCTTTTTCTTCTTCTTCTTGTTCTTCTTCTTGTTGTTTTGTTCTTCTTGTCCTTCGTATTTATCTTCTTCTTGTTCTTCTTCCTCTTCTTGTTCTTCTTCTTGTTCTTGTTCTTCTTCTCGTTCTTCCTTTTCTTGTTCTTCTTCTCCTTATTGCTGTTCTTCTTGTTGTTCTTCTTGTTGTTCTTCTTCTTCTTGTTCTTCTTGTTCGTCTTGTTCTTCTTGTTCGTCTTCTTGTTCGTCTTTTTGTTCTTTTTCTTCTTGTTCTTCTTCTTGTTGTTCTTCTTCTTGTTCTTCTTCGTGTTCTTCTTTTTTTTTGTTCTTCTTCTTCTTGTTCTTCTTCTTGTTCTTCCTTGTCTTGTTCTTCTTCTTCTTCTTCTTGTTCTTCTTCTTGTTCTTCTTGTTGTTTTTCTTCTTGTTGTTCTTTTTCTTCTTGTTCTTCTTCTTCTTGTTCTTCTTCTTGTTCTTCTTCTTGTTCTTCTTCGTGTTCTTCTTTGCGGTCTTCTTTTTCTTCTTGTTCTTCTTTTTCTTCTTGTTCTTCTTTTTCTTCTTGTTCTTCTTCTTGTTCTTCTTCGTGTTCTTCTTTTTCTTCTTGTTCTTGTTCTTTTTGTTCTTTCTGTTCTTCTTCTTCTTCTTCTTCTTGTTTTTCTTGATCTTCTTCTTCTTGTTCTTGTTCTTCTTGTTCTTTTTCTTGTTCTTCTTCTTGTTCTTGTTCTTCGTATTCTTCTTCTTCTTCTTGTTGTTCTTCTTCTTGTTGTTCTTCTTCTTGTTCTTCTTGTTGTTCTTCTTCTTGCTCTTCTTCTTCTTGTTCTTCTTCTTTTTCTTGTTCTTCTTCTTCTTGTTCTTCTTCTTCTTGTTTTTCTTCTTGTTCTTCTCGTTCTTCTTCTTGTTCTTCTTGTTCTTCTTCTTGTTCTTCTTCTTGTTCTTGTTCTTCTTCTTGTTCTTCTTCTTGTTCTTCTTGTTCTTCTTCTTGTTCTTCTTGTTCTTCTTCTTGTTCTTCTTCTTGTTGTTCTTCTTCTTCTTAGTGTTCTTCTTCTAGTTCTTCTTCTTCTTCTTGTTCTTCTTATTCTTCTTGTTCTTGTTCTTCTTCTTCTTGTTCGTGTTGTTCTTCTTTTTTTCTTCTTCTTGTTCTGCTTCTTCTTCTTGTTCTTCTTCTTGTTCTTCTTCTTGTTCTTCTTGTTCTTCTTCTTGTTCTTCTTATTACTCTTCTTGTTCTTCTTTTTCTTGTTCTTCTTCTTGTTCTTCTTCTTGTTCTTCTTCTTCTTGTTCTTCTTCTTGTTCTTCTTGTTCTTCTTCATGTTCTTCTTTTTCTTGTTCTTCTTCTTGTTCTTCTTCTTCTTCATGTTGTTCTTCTTTTTTTTCTTTTTCCTGTTCTTCCTGTTCTTCTTGTTCTTCTTCTAGTTCTTCTTCTTCCTCTTGTTCTTCTTGTTCTTGTTTTTCTTCTTCAAGTAGTATGCCTAGTGGCGTAGGAGATCATATCTCTCCACAACTTCCTGTCTCCATTACAATTTATCAACTCTGTTGTAGACTTCTTTCCATTCCATGATGTCAAATTGTCCTGTATTCTTTATCTATGTCGTCCGCTACATCTTTTTTCCTTCAATCTTTCCTTTTGTCACGATATATTCTGGCTTCCTTCTTCTCATAACATGCCTAAAGAAATTAGATTACTTCCTTCTAACAAGCTTCCTTTGCGCATTGGCCTCTTTCTGGACATCCTCGTTAATATTTTTAGCTGCCCATAATATTTTTAACATTCTTCTGTAAAACCATTTCTCTTCGGCTATAATGGACTTCTTATAATTTCTGTATTTGTCTTGATATTACGCTCTAAAATACAATTTTTCTCTTAATCTCGTGAGGTTTTCTTTCTCACGCATAGCGCTAAAGGCATCTTCAACTTTTTCTTCAACTATTTTATTTTAAATAAAAAGAAAACATTCAATCCTCGCGTTTTATTCCTCACTCCCAATAACCCGCAAATTTTTATTTCTTTCTTTCTGTCTTTATTTATTTATTAATTTATGTACTTTCTTCTTTCCTTTCAACGAGTAATTTTTCACAGACCGTCATAGCGCCTTTTATTACTTTAGATTAATTAACTATTCTTTTTCCTATGCTGCTTTCCGTTCCATAAAAATTTAAAAAAAAACCAAGGTTACACGACAAGTTTATTAAGACTCTGCTTTAACAGAAACGCAAAGGAAACTACTGGCTTGAGTGGTAGAAAAAATAAGATTGCGCTGACTCAGTCAATAATGGAAATCAGGTGGAAGCGATCAGGGAAAGGAAATAGAGGGCGGCCCAAGAGAAACGGCAGCACTCAACAGAAAAAGACAAATGTTGAGAAATCGAAGTCCATTCTGGGTAACAGCTGGAAGGAAATTAATACTCACACTTCTATAAATGATTCTAGCAAAAGTACTGTGTGCTACTGGCACGTGGACCCTGAATGATGAAGGAACGAATTATTATAGACTTTGTAGCACATTTTTTTGCCTGAAGCTAAAACCATCAGTTATATCTCATAAAGTATTTCACTGGTTTGTGGCGAGATAGATGTTGAATGCGTTGAGGTAGCATAGCAGTTGCCAGAAATGGTGAACTCGTGGTATGAGTAGCACAAGATAAAGTCGGTTAGTCAACCTTACAGTTCAGATGTACAGGTGAAGAGAACTGGCAGGTATGTCACCTTCTCGCTGGACCTATCCTACGCTCCTAGAGGATGTGAAGGTAACTCGAAATAAATCCCTACCACTTTAAGATTACTTTAAAATACTCAACATCGAAAATAAATTCAATAACTTCAGATATAAAATTTAATGATTAATTAAATTTAATAAAAAAATATAAATGGTATCTGGTATAATTTACAACAACAATTGCACAGTGGGATTTCAGTAAAAAAAAAATTAATGCTGTAAATAGTTCGTGTCATCACATACAGATGTCTAAATTTGGTGGTTTGTCCTCTCTTAGGTGGACTTAACTGGTATTACGTGGATAAAACTCTTGTTCCTTGTAGTCACAATGCTGAAGCCAGAAAGTAGTGATGGTCCACTGTTTCACATGTTAGACACTGGTAAAACTGGTTTCGACTCCTGGTCCTCGAAGTCACAATGCGGAGGCCAGGTAGCAGTGATGGTCCAATGTTAACTTTCCACCCTGTTTTAGAGTCATATGGTAAACTTTGATTGAACTGATTGAACCTGGAACAAAATAATCCCAGTGTATAGTACCTGCTTCAGTGAAGGCGCCCCTTCCTCTGATGACTGACCACTGTGATCAGATTCCTGATTTTACAACAACGTTGTCATAAGGCCATGGTGAGTCCGTCGGGGGGAAAAAAGGGAGGGGGGGTGGAGCACGTCGTTCATGAAATAATACATTATAATACATTCCCTTCTTTTCACCACATAGACAAAAGGTGCCCAATGAATAAAGAAAGGAGAGAGAGAATGGGCGAACTCTTGAGACCAGCATTAAAAGCCACGCTCTGAAAAGGGCTGATAGCTTCATTTGCTAGTGAATACCTGTCCTGGCAAGGACTCTAGCTACACCAATGCTGTATGGGATTGTGGTTATATATGTGACGAAACCAATCTTCATACAGGCATAGAGCAAGAATATAGACATGAAGAGTCATACACAAAATATACATCAATTTGTAAATGAACAGTAATTTTTCAAAACTTAATGTATTTTGTAAGCCTAACGTTCATAGAATACCCACAGTCACATAGCACCATGCCGACTGCAGCTATGTTGAAGCTTAATTGTGCATAATGGCAGTATTACTTCTCTCTTGTACCACGCTGTGGTGGTTTTCGATGACTATCAATAAGATCTCAGCTCTTCTCATTCCACTAGATACTATTGGCAGGCTTCGTCGACTACTTTTATGTAGTGTGACTGGTTTGTTTTTTTTAAATAAAATTTTGCCTCGTTTTCGCGAGGCGCGTCCCGTTCAACCTAGCCGGTTATATTAGGGCGCATGTCCAAATATACAAGACCTTTAGGTCTGGAGAATTAGTTATGTGTTAGCGGTCTTAGATAGGCAACTTCGCGGCGTATCGGAGACATGCACATAATATTTCCTTCGTTAACTCAATATTTAACCGAGATTTTACTGGTGTGTGCTAATTTGGAAACAAATGTTATAATATCTCAAACATAAAATTACAGAGTTATTTCCAACTGTTATTCATGGATGTAATGGTAGTTGTAGCTTATATTCGTAAAACAAGATTCGGTTCCAAGCGATCTTCACCGAGATAATTCAAATAAATATGTGTGTTAGTTTTAGGCGAACACGACCAATACATTAAAATATCCGATAAGGTGATAACGTAAGTCATTCGGGGTCTTTCCATAGTTTCCGTGTTTCCTCGACCAGCGAAGGGTGGTAAGTGTCACAAACAAGAGGGCAAGATATATCCATAGTAAATTTCGCCGACCATATCATGTCATGGTTTTGTTGGGAAGTCAAATACCTTCTGTTTATGCATAGAGCACAAAAGTTCTACAGAGGAATAGAAACTGAACAATCTAGAAAGTTTAAAATGACGTGGTTCCATACGGATGAAAGCATGATGGCTACTGTGATAACTTGTGTGATCCTACATTCACTTTATGTTCAAATAGCAGGGAAGTGACAACATGTACGTAACAACATTCATCTGACAACATGAAGTTAACAACATCCAAATTCTTATTCTTCAAATAACATGCCTAACGCGTAGCGATCATGTCTCTCAACAACTTCATGTCTCCAGTACACTTGATCAAATCTGCTGTTGACTTCTTTGTCATTTCATAATGTCAGCCTGTCCAGAATTTTCTTTCTTTGTCGTCCTCTATGTCATTTCCTTCCATCTTCTCTGTTGTCACGACATTATTCAGCTGTCTTCTTCTCATAACATACGTAAAGAAAAAGTGAATTGCTCCATTCTAACATGAGGAAAAAGCTTATTTTGCGCGATGCCCTCTTTCAGGACATCTTCATTACCCTTTATCAGCTATACATGGTGTTTTACACACTCTTCTGTTGTTGTTGTTTAACTAGGACTACTGAGCTTCTTGCTCTTTAGCAGCCAATACCAAGTTGAAGACTCCTTGGTTTTATCTACACTGTAGATCTAGGCTTTTCCTGTGGTTTGTAACAGGGTAGACTATTAAGTAGCTACAATTGTTAGCCTTATAGTAAAGTATTTTATGAATGACTAGTTAGATAAATAAACCACTAGTCAAGAATCAATGACATCATCAGTCATGACACACATGAACCCATGATGTCATCAAACCTTGTGTGGCCTCCATACAAGTCAGACCGGAAAACATTTAGATTAGAGAGAGAGCTTGAGGCAGTAACTCAATGCTAGAGACAAATCAACATAGGGCGTTCTTTAGTTTAGGTTTGGAGCAACCTGGCGCTACGACTACTATTGAACGAAAAAGCCCTTGACTTCTACGGTTTGGATAATAATATCCATCTATGAGATCCCCTACCGACCAGGAAAGTTAGTGAACTAGCACTAACCCGTGCCACGATTATGTGTGTGGTTCATTCCACCTGAAGTAAGTTCGATTTAGTTTTAATTGAAGTCTCGAATCGTATTTTATTTCGCTAGGATTTCCACAGATGTCACAAAACGACTAGAGTAATGAGGAGCCGTAAGCCTTTCGCCTTGGAGGCTAAAGCTGGCAGTTTTACTTTCCCCCACCAGAAATTCTTATCGAACTGCCACATTTTCCTCATGTATCAAACGAAACGAAATAAAGTACACCCTTTTATATAACTATTTCGGATCCTTCAAGTAATCTGTTCTAGTGAAGTTTCACTTGACTGTTTGAGTTGCCAATTATATTCAACGCTTCAAGATCAAATTTAGAATCCATCAAGGCACTTATGAGATCTACCAATTACCTGGGTTGTTCCTCCCTTCTGGAATTACTATCTCTGGTGATTAACCAGTATTTACCAGAAGAAAAACAATAAGAAAAGTCCTGGGATTATTTCCCTTATCTCAAGTAAAATACAGATTTACATCCCCCTTCCACAAAATCCACTATCACGATCTACACTGTACCCTTCCTTCAACCGGTCACACATAGATTAACTTTTGGTGCCCGTGACCTTTCACACACCAGAGATTGTCATTTTTGTGTGGTACAGCTTATGCATGATGGATCCAAATATGCAACAGCAGTTTGAAAATCAAGTACAATTGCTCCAACAACAAAATCTGTTATTACAACAGCAGATACATGACGTGCAACAACAGCATGCGTTGAGTCAACCATTGCCAGATAACGCTGAAGTTCCTAATAGTTCTCTACAAGCTATTGCTACCACCCTTAGCTTGGTTACACAGAGTGCAAATCTGCACAACATCAATAACATTGCTAAGCCTTTTTGTGGCGATCCGTCCACTTTTCGGCAGTGGTTACGTGACATTGAGAAATTTACTTCATTGATTCCATCAGCCACTGATGCCGATCGCAAACGTGTTGCCTTCTTATCATTTCAGTCACTTGTCACTGACTATCTACGTCGCCGGGCAGTTATTTCCAGACGAGACCTTCGCCTCTCTACAGAAGGAGCTCATCCGCCGTTACTCTTCCGTTAAGGATCACCAACACGCTTGCACTTTGCTTCGCGGACTCCATCAGGACCGTCACGAGTCGGTTCAGTTTTATGCCGATAGGTTGTTAAACCTGGCTGAAGATGCTTTAGTGGAACCTTCCTCTGCATCTACTGATACGGAAAACCAACTTGTTGGCATTTTTATCGATGGTCTCCAGTCATATGCGCTGAAACTTCATTTAATAAGGGAAGACCCACAGACAATCCTTGATGCCATTCTACTAGCAATAAATGAAGACAATGTGAAGAAACGGTTTGCAAATAGACTTGGGCGTGAACCTCGTGCACACGATCACACAGATGAAGAGCCAATGGACATCAGTCATTACCGTCAGTCTTGGCAGCAACCATCCATGTTACAGCCGTGCGACACTCCATTGCCGGGATCTTATCGTCAACGGTTTGTTCAGCGCACTCAACACCGACGTCACCCATCTGCTCTACAAGTTCAACAAGTAGCTCCAGTCATATGCTACTTTTGTGGTTTGACCGGACACACATCAAAAAGTTGTGTGCAGAAACAACATAATCTTAACAGGACCTTGAACCACGCTAGATCACAACCTCAACACCCGGTGAATGATCAACGTCAGCCGCACCAGCTCTCATGGTTACCATCCAACCCCATGCAACCACCTCGTGTCCCTCCACGTTCATTCAACCGTGGACAGTTCCACCCCCAACCTCTCATGGGCCAGGGAAACACATTCCGCCACCCGATAGATAGGATCGCGTCGTGTGGCTTTAACCCACCTCTTTTGGGCACTAGATCCTCTAGCAAAGCAAACACATTTCGTCACTTTCACAGGACTTGTGAAAGTCCGATAATTTTTTCTCCTCTCTTCTACGGTCTCTCCGACTTCCATCTCTTATATCCTGATCCTTCTTATTGTCTAATTGCCATTAATAAAAAGAACTATCGCGCTCTTGTGAATACTGGTGCTACTGTTAGTTTAATAAGAGAACAGTTATTTCGCCACATCCGCAAACACGTCCAATTCTTTCCTTCTTCCACTTCTTTAACTTCTGTCACTGGACAACCTTTGCGTTCTATTGGAACGGCTATCATTCGCCTCCAGATTGGATCTCAATCTCTTGCGCATCCTTTTATTGTTGCTAGTGGGATGACTAGGAATTTCATTCTTGGTCGTGACTTCTTTCTTCATCACAAAGTGCGCATTTATTTTGACTTGAAACATATCCGTGTCAATGGTGAGTTCATCCCTCTTCAGGATGATATCCTTATTGCGTCTCTTGTTAGAGTTATTGCCCCTGTCACCTTAAAACCTCATTGTCTTACTATCGTTACTGGTCGGGTCAAACGGTCCGACTATATACCCTCAGGTCATTCTGTTTACGTGGAACCTCTACCTGACTCAGACATCATCGATGATCCCTGTATCCATCTTGTCGATGGCATTGTCACTGTGTCCACGTCACGTGACTTTCCCCTTATGCTTCTAAATTCTTCAGGAAAACCTCTTACAATACCCAGAGGTACTATTGTTGCCCGTGTTACCAACCACTCCCAACTGTCTTCTAAACTCCCAACCCCCCATACATGTTCTCTCAATGCTCCCTCCCTTCTGCATACTTGTCCTCCCCTGGGAAATGATAGACGATCTTCTTCCTTCAAGAAGCCTTCTCCTTGGAGTTTGAATACCATTAGTGCTGTTACACATGCGCGTTTACCACATGGTAACTACCCTCCTCAGCACTACTTATCTTCCTCTCCTACATTTTCTACGCCACCCCCTCTTTTTTACATTGGATGAAAGAAACGACATCTTCTCCTCCACCTCTCCTTCCACAAATTTCTCCTTCTCCCTCCTCCTCCCTGAATGTGCCACCCACACGCCTTGCTCAATTAATGGAGCAGGTGACAACTGACTCCCCACATGCCAGTCGCATTCGTCAGTTCGTCAAGAATAATCATGATATTTTTGCTCTCTCAGACATGGAACTGAAGAGAACCAATACTGTAACAATGGAAATCC
Organism: Oreohelix idahoensis; assembly: GCA_024509875.1. Taxonomy (NCBI): domain Eukaryota; kingdom Metazoa; phylum Mollusca; class Gastropoda; order Stylommatophora; family Oreohelicidae; genus Oreohelix; species Oreohelix idahoensis. The sequence continues at coordinate 6,785 of JAMPIV010002124.1, read as the reverse complement.
ATACCACCACTGAAGTGCCTGTCTCACTTAAGCCATACCACACTCCACTTAAGAATAGGGAGATCGTGGAGAAATCGATTATGGATATGTTAGCAGCAGGTATCATTGAGAGATCCCGATTCTCCTGGTCTTCCCCCATTGTAATAGTCACTAAGAAGGATGGTACTAATCGCTTCTGTTGCGATTATCGGGCTTTAAATGCCATCACCAAAGTTATCTCATACCCCCTTCCTCGGGTTGACGATATCTTGGCAACCGTTGGCAAATCTAAGTGGTTTACTACCCTAGATGCCCGTTCTGGATTCTGGTGCATTCCGATGTCACCGGAAGCCAAAATGAAGTCCTCTTTTACTACACATATTGGAAGTTACCAATGGAATGTCATGCCATTCGGTCTAAAGACCAGCCCTGCCACGTATATGTCCCTCATGGACGAGGTACTGAAGAGCATGCAATCTTACGCCTTGGCTTATGTTGATGACATCCTGATTCACACTCCAGGAACCCTTGAGGATCATTTACTCCTTGTGGAGAAAGTTTTTAACCGATTGAGAGCACATAATGTTATGCTAAAGTTAAGCAAATGTGCCTTCTTACAGACCGAAGCTAAATATCTTGGCTTCATAATCAACCAAGATGGTGTCCGTCCGGATGATGTTAAAGTGCAGGCCATCCGTGATATGCCTCCTCCTACTTCTGTTCGCCACGTTCGCGGTTTCTTGGGCAGTTGTTCTTACTATAGAAAACATATAATCAATTTCTCTCGAGCTGCTGAGCCTCTTATTGCTCTAACAAAAAAGTATGCTCGTTTCCGATGGACAGACGCATGCCAAGATGCTTTCAATTATCTTAAGTCGTCCCTTACTAAGATTCCTCGTTTAGCATATCCAGACATTAGACGTCCTATGATTTTGTATACGGACGCTTCTTTTCGGGCCGTTGGTGCTTGCCTTGTCGAGGCCAACGTTTCGGACTCTCCTCCGATTATTGCCGAAGTCCCAAACGAGATGCCTATTGCGTTCCTCTCTCACGCACTTAGTCTGTCTCAACAAAAATGGACCGTTACTGAGAAGGAAGCTTTTGCCATACACTATGCGTTGCAAAAGTTAGACTTCTATCTACGTGGTACAAAGGTTCTAATCCGTACCGACCACAAGCCTTTGCTCACTTGGCTATCCAAGACGTCTGAGCAACCCCGTAAGCTACAAACCTGGGCTCTGAATTTACAGAGTTATGATGCTACAATTGAGCACATTCCAGGAGAACATAACACTGTAGCTGACCTTCTGTCTCGCATTCCATATGATACTTGTACAGATCCCTCCTATTCTTCTCGGCCAGATCCTAAGGAGTCATCAGACCTTGACGATAACGCTATGAAAGACTTGTCATTAATGCTGACTGTCCTCCTCCTGTCATTTCTACTCATGACACTTCTTCCAGCTCTCCTGATGAACTCCTTTTTCCTTCTTTTACTGCGAAGGAACAACTTCGAGATCCTGCGCTCCTGCAGATTCGCTCTCAGTTTCAGCGTGAACCAAAATCCGTTTCCAATTACACTATTCAATCCTCTGATAACGTTCTTTACTGGATTAACCCTAAATGTCCAGATAATCTCCTCATCTGTCTTCCTAAGCATCTTATCCCTCGTGTTCTCCATGATTTCCATGACTCTAATGGACACATGGGGCGAGATAAAACACGAGACATTATTTCTAAACGATATTACTGGTCTTCTCTCTATAAGGACGTTGCCGAATATGTTGACTCCTGTAGAACAATGCAAGCAGCGCAACATGTGTCCTCTGCGTATCCCTACCCAACTGATGTCTCTGACACATTTCCCTATGGAATGCGTCAGCGTTGATCTATCTGGTCCCTATCCTCTTTCTCAGTCCGGTAATACCCATGTCTTGCATTTTGTAGACCAGTATTCTGTCTGGCCCGAATGTTTTCCACTTTGTGGCTCTTCCTCTGAAGAAGTAACTGAAATCTTCCTTAATGATTTTGTGCCTCGCCACGGCTATCCTAAGACTATTCTTTCCGATAATGGGAAGCAATTTACTGGTCGACCTTTCCATTCTACTCTTGCAGCCCTTCATATAAGACATAAGATGACCAGCTTCTATAGGCCCCAGTCAAATGGTCGCAATGAAAGAATGCATAAGACTCTTCATGACATCCTCTCCAAATTCACAGCTGATAATCCGCAGTATTGGGATTTTTATTTACCCCAAGCTCTTGAGGCTCTGCGTGTCAATGTGAATGATACGACTGGTTTCTCGCCATTCTACCTTTTGTATGGCAGGGAACCACGCCTACCTTTGGATAATCTCCTTACTCCTCAGCGGAAATATATGGGTGATAATCCCATTGAGATTATCCTACGACAAAAAACGTTTTCGCCCACCAGCAAGTTCACCATAACACTCTCAAGGCGTGTAAGAAGCGACAGCGTTTACTTGATAAGGGCACTAACCTACCCTCCCTCCAAGTTGGTGATTTGGTATGGTTTAAGAAGCATGTCCGTAGCGATAAATTTGATCATCGCTGGCTTTCCGGGTACAAGATAGTTGAACAGACATCCCCTGTTACCTTCGTGATTTGGAAATGAAGAGCGACACCACGAAACCAAAGCCCATGCTACCCAATTGCGACTAGATGAGCAACGCCCCTACACTGTCCCTCCTCCCGCTCTTCCGTCTGGCCGCCCAGTGCGAAATGCTACCCTCCAATATAACCATTCAAACTCTCCGTCCATGTCTCAACTTTCATTTAGTCCTCCATCAGACAACATCAGATCTGCCCCCGTCTCACTTAACACTCCCCCTGCTCCGCTTACACCTGTTCAGCCCCTGATTATGATGCTTCCTCATCAGATAGTGATAGTCCTACCCAGAGATAATGCTTTACACACAGACTCCGGTCTAGAGTAGTCCGTCGAGCTGCTGTTCCCTCCACCTCCAAGTTACCTTTCCTTCTTCACCCTCCCATATAGTTGATCGTACGAGACGTTATCGTTCTTGCTCCACCTCTGAAGGTCCTATCCCTCCTCCTGAACTGTACTCCCGTATCCACGCCCGTGACGCGCATTTAGCTGAGTTACCCTCCATTACTCCGGGCCCCTCTCATGCTTCGCCTCAGCATGATGTTTATTATACCTCCAGTTACAACAACACCTGTCGTTTCATCCCCTCCTCCCCTCTGTTCATATCTCATCTAACCCCGCTCCTCCTCCCTCTGTTCATATCTCATCTAACCCCGCTCTTTCCTCCCTCTGATTATTTTCATCCACCTCCCTCCGACCTTGATACCGCCACTGATTCCGACTATTTTTGGATATTGAACCTGCTCTTCCAACCTCTGATTATTTTCCTCCCCCTCCGTCAGACCTTGACAGTTACCCCGATTCTGCTTCTTCTGATACTGAACCTGATTTTCCTCCTCCCCCAGCTCGTTTTCCTTCTAAACGTCGTCATTCGACATCATCTGGCGATTCTGCTCCCCTTCCTAAATACCTTCTCCAGCAGTCCGCCCATGTGCGTCCCCGTATTCGTCACTCCCGTGGTTACGTTCATTCTTCTCACCGTAGTCCCTCCCCTCCGCCTCCACCTCCACCTGTCACACCTCCATCCCGTAGATTACGCATTCCCCCCCCCGTTGTCCACCTACTATTCCACAGCCTCCACCACGAAGCTCTGTCCCATCCACTCCTGTTGTCCATGCCATTGTTCCTACACCCCAACCTATACAGCACGATCCTCGCCTGTCATCCCAAGCCATTGAAAGATTAGAAGCAATTAACATTTTAGCGAGGTTGTTTACGAATTGAACTTTACATACTTCAGATACCAGTTCCTGTCATGTTAACATTTCCTGCCCTGATGTCGTTTCAAGCACGATGTAAAAAACCCTGTTTCTCGTGTATTACGAAGCAAGTCTCTTACCCAATGCTTCCGCTGCTGAATAGTTTGATCCTGATGTTGCAGTGAAGACCAGCTGTTGTGCATCCCTGGACATCTCGGTTGCGAACTTTTTATCAATTTTGCAAGTTATACTATGAAGTCCAAGAATTGCCATTTATGGAGAACTATTACATTTCCGTCCGCAAGAAAAAACATTGACGAATCTACCAGTATATGAACAGTTACCCTTGCAACCTCCTTTTACACATTGATGATGGAGATGTTCCGACTCAGAAGAACTGTGTAGTCCTCATATATTGCTAATGTATTTCCTTTCACACGCGTAGTGTCATTAAATCAAGTTAGTTTTGACTGATTTAATATTTGACCATCTTTTATCTCCCTTTGTTTTTTTTCACCCCATTACTTTTGACCATCCTTTAATCTCCCTTTGTTTTTTTTCCTGTACTTTTGACCATCTTTTATGTCCCTTTAATTTTTTTTTTTTTTGCTATAAGATTTTGCTCAGATTTGAGTGTGCTGTTGTCCTGTTGTACCTAATAAAAGTGTTTAACTAAAGTACATTTTCACCCGCCACTAATGTTGGCATCATCCATGACTTATTATAATAATGACTTCAATTTTGCGCTATGCTTGTTTGAATTTCCAGTTATTGTTCCACTAACATATGTGATTTAACTATTTACCATTAAGTACCTTAGTCCGTTGATTACCATGTTTTCAATCCTTGCATTATTTCCGGTTATTGTTATACCGGTACAGTCATTTTTATTATTGAGACTTACCCATGTTTCCCATACCTTACCACCAAGTTTTGTGGTTCCATTTTCATTTTGTTCCATTAATTTTATCACCCACTTCAGTTGAAGTATAGGGTGACAGACAGTTGGTACATACGCCATTTTGGGCGTCGGCCATATTTTATGGGCACCCACCATTTTTGTTCCCAGTTTTCCTTCGCGACGTTAAACTCGCTTGTTATCTTGTATTTATGTTTTATAATGTATTTGAGAGATATTTGATAACTATCAACCCAAAAAAGCGGTTTGCTAGTTGGTTGATGATTGTTCAGTTCCATTTTTGCCCATTATTATTGCTAATGGTTCCTACCATGTCATCCCCTGTCATTACATATGTGCATTGACTATGTCCATCAGTCCCTACTTATGTCCCTTGATTATGTCCATCAGTCCCTACTTATGTCCCTTGATTATGTCCATCAGTCCCTACTTATGTCCCTTGATTATGTCCATCAGTCCTTACTTAAGTACCTTAACTATGTCCATCAGTCCCTACTTATGTCCCTTGATTATGTCCATCAGTCCCTACTTATGTCCCTTGATTATGTCCATCAGTCCTTACTTAAGTACCTTAACTATGTCCATCAGTACCTACATAAGTACCTTGACTATGTCCATCAGTCCCCACCACTTACTATTACTTATGTTAATAGAATTGATTCATCCATCATTCCCATATATTGATTGTTGTATTCCATCCGACACGATTTCTGGTGGGATACATGAACCCCGATATTTTTAGGGATTAGTCAATTTTTTTAGGGACTAAAGTGTCTCCCTACGGGATACACTTTGGCGGCCCCCGGGCGTATGTAACAGGGTAGATAGACTTTTAAGTAGCTACAACTGTTAGCCTTATAGTAAAGTATTTTATGAATGACTAGTTAGATAAATAAACCACTAGTTAAGAATCAATGACATCATCAGTCATGACACACATGAACCCATGATGTCATCAAACCTTGTGTGGCCTCCATACAAGTCAGACCGGAAAACATTTAGATTAGAGAGAGAGCTTGAGGCAGTAACTCAATGCTAGAGACAAATCAACATAGGGCGTTCTTTAGTTTAGGTTTGGAGCAACCTGGCGCTACGACTACTATTGAACGAAAAAGCCCTTGACTCCTACGGTTTGGATAATAATATCCATCTATGAGATCCCCTACCGACCAGGAAAGTTAGTGAACTAGCACTAACCCCTGCCACGATTATGTGTGTGGTTCATTCCACCTGAAGTAAGTTCGATTTAGTTTTAATTGAAGTCTCGAATCGTATTTTATTTCGCTAGGATTTCCACAGATGTCACAAAACGACTAGAGTAATGAGGAGCCGCAAGCCTTTCGCCTTGGAGGCTAAAGCTGGCAGTTATTACTTTCCCCCACCAGAAATTTTATCGAACTGCCCACCATTTTCCTCATGTATCAAACGAAACGAAATAAAGTACACCCTTTTTTATAACTATTTCAGATCCTTCAAGTAATCTGTTCTAGTGAAGTTTCACTTGACTGTTTGAGTTGCCAATTATATTCAACGCTTCAAGATCAAATTTAGAATCCATCAAGGCACTTATGAGATCTACCAATTACCTGGGTTGTTCCTCCCTTCTGGAATTACTATCTCTGGTGATTAACCAGTATTTACCAGAAGAAACACAACAAGAAAAGTCCTGGGATTATTTCCCTCATCTCAAGTAAAATACAGATTTACATCCCTCTTACGCTACGGCCACTATCACGATCTACACTGTACCCTTCCTTCAACCGGTCACAGGTTTTTTCTGTCATTCCGAAACATGTTTAAAGAGTTAAAGTCATGAACTCCAGTTTCTCCAGCTTGGCTTGCATTTAAAGGGATCATCACATTTGATCCCAAGCTAGGAGTAAGAGCTGCGTGGCATACTATGCATTCCCCGCCACCCAAGGGGGCTCTCAAACTATGCAGAGCTAAAAAACTGTACTCTGGTTCTGGGCTCACCCAAGGAATAGCCACGACCTGCACAGAGCCACTTCTCAGCTTCCTTTTCCTATTACTGGGTCTATAGTGAGATTTCTCTGTATGT